>JAQISU010000219.1:1582500-2182500 GCA_029339505.1 Unio delphinus
ATGTATATATGTGTATAGGTTTTTTATTTTATTTTATTTTATATATAATATATACGTTTTTGTAAACCAGACTAAAGTACCAGTAAATACACTTAGCCTGGCTCCCCCGCCTTATCATAGCTACAAAGTAGAACCAGTATCCAGCTCTATGAACGAACATATTGCCAGAACTGAGACAGACACATGTCTGTCATGTAATCATTTGTAACGACGATCGCTTGAATAGGAAAAAAATTTCTGATAAAAAACTCGCATACCGTAAACAGAAGAAGACAAAGAAAAAAGAAGATTCTGCTGATGGTACAGTTTGTAAACAAGGTGAATTGCCATTGTAGTGCTGAAATTAAGGTAGTGGTCACATATATTGTTTGTCTTTAGAGTTAGCATGTATTGCCTGGGGGTAAGGAAGACCTATTAAACCAGCTTGTGATTATTTTTTTTAATTCAAATTGTTACAGTGATTACATCACATTTACCAAGCCATCATCCAGTCAAGTTGGTGTGACCAGAGTTAAACACTGTTTACAGAGTTAATCCCTGTGTTTTATTAAGCAGTTCACTTTTGTCTCGGTGTAAATTATTTTGTTTCTTGATGTGATAACTTTCTTTTTATTTCATTTATTGTTAGATATGCAATGTACATGTAAAGATGTTTTTTTCTTCATATTTTGCCAAAGCCTAGTCAAAACGTCTTTACAGATGATTATACAACTAAGCACAAATAAATAATGTTAACACCTATGAGCAATGGAAGAACCTCCAAATAAAATGAAGAAAAAAAATAATTTAACACTGGAGAAAATAATTATTGCAACTGAAAGAAGTGAAAAAGAGTAGACCACTTGCAAAATAGCAGTTTAAATGTTGGTAAAACAAATTTAGGGTGTTATAAAGGAGAAGTAAATCAGAAACTATTTTTGATGGTAATACATGTATTTGTTTAATGATGGAAGTATATCTTTATTGCTATATAAATGCATACAATATTTTAGCAAGAACTTATAATAAAGAATAGATTATGCATTGTGATTGTGGTTATTTTTCTTTAAATTGTACAAGACCTTGGAAACTGGCCTTTTTGTACAAATCTGTTATGAGACCACCTGTCTTGAGAGACCATTTTTATTTCTTCATTCTAGACTTTCAGTTACTAACTGGAAAAGGTAATTGGATTATGCACTAATGCCAGAAAATGGAACAGCAATGCATAATGGTAAGTAATGCATTAGTCCAATAATATTATACAAAACTGATTCATCAAATTTCATTCTGACTTCTTGACAACTGATAATTTTTTTTAAAACAACAGAATTGTAAGTTCCTTTCAAAAGCAAGTGTGTGTAAGTGTGTGTGTGTGTGTGTGATGCAACTGAAGTATAAAAAAAGAACCACATAAAAGTCTTAAGCATCAAATTAGGGAGAGAACATGTTTAGAGTTTCCAACAGCATTGACCCTAATCTTAATTTGCATAATGTGCCTGAGGACTCTTAAGTCTCAGGTCCAGTATGTGGTAAGTTCTCAAAGGATGTGCAGTTTCTTCCTATCAAGTGCCCCCAAGATGTGCCTAATTTTCCTCCAGGACATGCTCCAATTTTATTATGTGGTCAGCTGTTTAGCTGAAATGTGGAATGGCTAAAGGCAAGATTTAAGTAAACAGGCATGAAGCCAATGTGACTAATTAACAGTTAATCCATAGCAATGTAATCATCTGGTGTTAAGATCTAAAAGGCCACTTTGACAGGATTTCAAAAATACATGTTCAACAAAGTGTGTATTTGATTTAGACCTGGTCACTTACAGTATCAGTAGACAAATATTTTAAAAGTGAAAAAAATGCATCTACTATTAAAAAGGAGTTAGCAAAAGCCATTTTCATGTGTCATGAAAATGACAGTAATACCAGAAAGAGACCAAAAAAAAAATGGTGAAAGCTGGAGCATGCATAGTGAAGATGAAGAGAACATGAACTTGGATTGTGCATTTTCTTCAAATACAAAGCTTCCTTAGTAATTTCTCATTTTGTATTTACTGGCAACCAAACAAAATTCCATATATATGTGGAAGTTGGTAATGATGGAGACGCTGACAACCATGCTTATTATCTGATTAATGTTATTCAGTACATCTTTTTATCTTGTATTCAGCTTGAACAAATTCTTGCTCTGATTGTTTGCAACATATCCATTATATTAGCTGGAATGAGGTACATGTAAAAAAAATATTATTCCAGGTGGGTGACTACGTAAAAAAATATTATTCCAGGTGGGTGACTACATTAAATGCATGTTCTACTTGACTGCTAATAAATTTGAGTATCAGTACCTATAGCTTGTTTGAATTCATCCAGCAATTAATATATGCATCTGATGCTATGGAGCCCACATTACATCCCACCTGTTTCCTTTGGGGCAACTCCTAAGGCAGTTATTATTGTTTATCAATTAAGTTTTTTTCCTTCAAATAATTCTTTGTACATGTTTTTTTTGTTTTTTTTTTGTTTTTTTATGGTTTAACGCCATTTTTTCAGCACAATATAGGCTATACATGGCGGCCAGTATTAATGGTGGAGGAAGAAACCGGACAAACCCCGGAAAGAACCACCGACCCACGAGAAGCTACTGGCAAGCTTTCTCACATAACTACATTTGCCGAATCTTAGACTCGAACACACGCAGACAGAGGTGAGATGGCAGTTCTTTGTACATGTATTCTGCTTGATGTATTTTTTCATTTCTTATTGGCTTGATTTAATGATGGTAATTTATGTCAATATATACAGTACAGTGTAATGCCAGATTTATTCCTGTGTTAGTGTGACTAAAAGAGCTATTTAACTGCATGTAAAAGGACTCGTTTGAAGACTAGATAGCATTATGTTTTAAAATTTTCTGGACAATTAATATGTGTGTGTGTGATTTGGATTTGTAACGTAGTTTAAATTTTTTTAAATCATATTGCTACAATGTCTGCAGTGAGGCAGTTTATAGCAATGCCTTAAAAGTACAGGGACAACGTGTCACAGACATGTAGCATGATGTCTCACCCAGTCACATTATCCTGACACCAGAACGACCAGTCCTAACACTAACCTCTTAATGCCAAGTACCAAGTGAGGCAGCTGTTTGTACCATTTTTGTTAAGTCTTTGCTATGACTCGCCTGGGGATTGAATCCACGACCTCCCGCATGCTCCAACTACTAGATCACTGGAGCGGTTTGGACAATTACTAACACATAGCTTGATTTCAATATGATCTAACAAGTCTAAGAATCGAATACAAATATTTAATAAAATAATGATTATATACCTTTTCATTGTTTGTTAATTAAATAAAGACCTCCCAATTTTATTCCAGGGACTCACATAAATTATCTGGGGACTCCAGAGTTCCAGGAGTAGAGTCTAGATCTCATCATAGAGTCTGGTGTCATAGTTTCTCTAAAGTAGTATCAACTGGGTAGGTCTATATAGTGTGTAGGCCTATATATCACATTACCAGCTTGATGCATTTTACATGTTGCATGCTTATTGCTAATGTAATAAAACTAAAGTGATTTATTCCCAGAGGTATAGCACTATTTACTGACTACATGACATTAATTTATGAATGCTTCATGCCATTTATTCTTGTGGGGTGGGGACCCCCGAGTGGTCTAAAGCGCTGTCTGTTACGGATCACTGCCATATCACCTGTCTGCGTGGGTTCGAGTCTAAGATTCGGCTAATGTAGTTAAGTGAGAGAGCTTGCCAGTAGCTTCTCGTGGGTCGGTGGTTCTTTCCGGGGGTTTTCCGGGTTCTTCCTCCACCACTAATACTGGTCGCCATGTATAGCCTATATTGTGCTGAAAAATGGCGTTAAACCATAAAAAACAAAACAAATTCTTGTGGAAGAGACTAAATGAAAAGTGTTCATTTTATATATGGAGACAAAATATGATACCATACATGTTAGCGAGTTATAATTTGTACCCAACTGAGGAGTGAACTTAAGTCTGTTAGTTGTGGCACTAATCGACTTGCCTGCGTATACACCAACACCAATACTGTCTTGACTAACACACATCCTTACATCCAATGTAGGTTGGAAGTTAGTGAATATCAGCATTCATGGGTTGTTTTATGACCCAGTAATCAACTCATCTGAATAAACAATCTGGATTTTTTTTTTTATAGAACAGAGAAAGTGACTTGTTTATCTTCCCTGAAAAGCCCCTCCCTTTACAGTTGTTGTTGGTTGTTTTTTTTGTTGTTCTTCTAGCAAATTATTGACTTTAGCATAATTAGGATCCAAATGAAAGATGACTTCCTTACATCTTTGAATTAGTTTCAGATAACACTATTCTTACCTGTTGACTGTTTGACATGTCTCTGTGCTTGACTAGCACATCTCTCTATCCATTTCTTCTCACTGACACAGCAGAACTTGCATGATCATCCTGCTAAAACATGGTCTTTCAAGACCGGTAGATTTTCACAGCAATGGTCTTTCAATTGAGGTTATGTTGTATATTTCTCCTGCTAAACCTTAATAGAATTGTTAATTAGTAATATTTTTCATCAAGAAATCATTTTAATTACTCAAACAATTTTATTAAAGCTAAGATGTACGAACTGCATTCACATAGTTACCTGTATATGGTTGGTGTTACAAAGAAAAAACAAAGATGCTTGGACTTGATGTAATTACATCTTTATTTATTTGCATAAGTTATGTATAAGACAGACTGGATTTTGTCAACAGATAGGAATATTGTGACAATTTACATTTATTTATATGTTTGCTTTATGCACACTCGAAATTGCAGATTAACACGTTTTTCTTCCTATCTATACACATTGATTGTTGTAGCTATGTGCCTACTCACAAGATATTATATAATGTTTTGTAGATCAACACTTATTTCTCTTTATTATGAAAGTCTGATTCAACTTTCAAATTTAAAGGTGCAATACACTTTGAGCTAGACATTTAAAACCTTGATTAAATGAAGTGATAATAATGGATGGACAACAGATTATATTTAAAAACAGAAGAATATATAAATGACATAATTTACATAAATCTCTAGCATACAGTTTGTTGGTTTACTAAAGAATATGCTATTCTAAAGAAGCCCATACAGGCACAAATAAGCCATTTTATTACAAGTCATAATACACATTATAAGAAACAGAGACAATTGGAAATCTCACTTCTAATATGACAACTGTTATCATTTAAAAATGATAATAATAGGTTATCAATTATGTTTTCTTAAAAACAACATTGAGCATATAATTATTATACAAAATAACAGCAGACAGCTTGTTATATGTGTGATTTTTGAAATTACAGAATTTAGGATTTTGGCAAAATGGACAAATATTGTTTACATCCAGTCAGAAACAATGTTTTCAGAGGATGCCCCATCTGTACACAATGTCAGATTAAACAGAGCATATACTTGAAACTTAAGAGTTTCCAAAATGAACCTGACAAATACTATATAACTTTGCTTTTGTGGTGCTTTTTCCCCACTACAATTTGTAATCTCAATTTGCCAGAATTTCCAAGAGTCTCAGTCCCCCATATTCAAATGAATTTATCCAAATATTTATTTTAAACATGCTCAAAACTTAATCTGTCACCATTATTTGCATTTAGTTAATTCTTATCTGTCACTCTATTATTTGCATTTAGTTAATTCTTATCTGTCACTCTATTTTTTGCATTTAATTAATTCTTATCTGTCACTCTATTATTTGCACTTAGTTAATTCTTATCTGTTCCTCGATTATTTGCACTTAGTTAATTCTTATCTGTCACTCTATTATTTGCATTTAGTTAATTCTTATCTGTCACTCTATTATTTGCATTTAGTTAATTCTTATCTGTCACTCTATTATTTGCACTTAGTTAATTCTTATCTGTTCCTCGATTATTTGCATTTAGTTAATTCTTATCTGTCACTATTATTTGCATTTAGTTAATTCTATTCTGTCACTCTATTATTTGCATTTAGTTAATTCTTATCTGTCACTATTATTTGCATTTAGTTAATTCTTATCTGTCACTCTATTATTTGCATTTAGATAATTATTATCTGTCACTCTATTATTTGCATTTAGTTAATTCTTATCTGTCACTCTATTATTTGCATTTAGATAATTATTATCTGTCACTATTATTTGCATTTAGTTAATAATTATCTGTCACTCTATTATTTTCACTTAGTTAATTCTATTCTGTCACTCTATTACTTGCATTTACTTAATTATCATTTTATCAGAAAAGAACTGCATCATGTAAGATCTGATGCATTTTTTAAAACAGATGCTTGATGTCTCAAATATTGAAGAAGGGGGAAAGGTTATGATATGAAATTATAGATATATGGATGAACAATTCTTATCATAAATATATAGATAAATTATTTCATTAATAATGGAAACAACAAATAAAGAACTTTATTACCACTGCTTTAACAATTTGTCTGATAACAATGAAGCTGATATGCAAAACCTAGTACAAAAAATATATTTAACTGCACTGTAAAATATGGCTGTTATCAATGTTTCGATATCATGAACAAAGTACATTACATATGCAATAGTGAAACATAACAGTGTATACTTATTACCTGATGTAAAATTAACATTTATAGCAATCTGTCATTCTGTTTCTAGTTGTGTATCACAAAACTCAAAATGCTCAGTTGTTTTGGTTGTTGATTTATATTAACGGATCACTGTGTCTGTTAGTGGAACATCTGTACATTTGGTCACAATAAGAGAGGGAAGGTAAAGTAAAAGAGACATTACTGTAATAATAGCAACCCAACTGCAATCATGTCAACAAAGATCAGTGTCCCTGGAGTTTTCATTCAAGGCATTTTTCAAGGATTCCAAAATGTTTTCAAGAGTATTTTTCTTTTGGGGAAATTTACACTATCTGAAACTTTCTGCCGCTGTTTCTGTTCCATCCTTTATCACAAAAATGAAACAAGGACTACTTGTAATAGCATAATCATGTTAAGTACACATCAAATTAACATGTGGACCATATTAATTGTTTCTATACAAGGTTATAAATACAAAAACTTAACCTAGCAAACATGTACATATAAGTAAATACTTTGTACAAAAGATTTTTCTGCGTGTATTTCTAATCCCAAGCATCTACAGAATCTGACTAATATTCATGTACAACAAAGACTATATATGCAGCAAGGCAATTCCTACAATTTACATAACAGTCATGTTGAAGTGGAATAATGATTCTAGATGTGCATAACATACATTTTTCAAAGGAATAATTAATATACAATGTACATGTAAACAATTCATATTGAGTATATTCAGGTTCTTTCTGATAGACAGTAAAATATAAGGATTTAAACCAATATGTAAAAAATGTAGCTCATATTTGAACCTGGGTAGAGTTAAATTTCCTCTGGTGTAAGCTTAAAACAATTTTTTTTTAAATAATACTAATGAAAAGTTTTAAAATGACATCTTGTCAACTATGCATCAGAATCTGAATATTATTTCACAGGATACAAATCCAGTGAGAAATTATAGAGGGTATATGTGAAACAAAGGAATAAATTGGTCCTGATAGAAAGTTATAAAAAATCTCTTCAAGATGAGATGAATCTTATTATCTGCCCCATACAAATCTTGCATAAATTATGTTGGTTATCGTGTATAATTTTACTACAGTCTCATGGTTGGTAGAATATTCAGTCCCAATAACAATAAGAAGAGTAAACCACCATTTTAGCATAGGCAAAGCAACATCATAGCAGAAGCAAAAGCAATAATCACTAGGCAGTGCAATCATAGCCCTTAAGTCCGCATCTCAAACCCCTCCACAAAAATGTAGGCAGTCTCTTTAAATTTCCTATTTTATTATTTTGAACTAGAATTTTGTTATGCTCTCTTTAAAGCAACATAATATTTGACTAAGTTGAGTCCTACCACTAATGGATTTCAGCCAAGCATGATGTAGGACTGTATTAATATCCAACTCAAGTTTGATGAAAAGTAATTGGTCAGTTAATTGAATCAATAAATCATTCTTTTATTCGTATACATAGCTCTGTTGTATTGAAATTATCTGTACAATTTACTTAGGTTAAATGAAATTATTCAACAACCAATTAAAAATTTACAACCAAGTATGGATACATGCCACTTGTAAGGTACATTTTTTGGTATGATAACAGTAACCATTTTTCCCTTAATACCTCAAAATGAAATATGTTCTCATACAAGAGTTCTACAAGGTAATAATACATAACACTATGAGCATATGGCTTTAATTACAAATTTAAAGCACTAGCTAGGTGTCATGCCTACTGCATGTACTGAATTTGTAGTACAAAAACCACTGGACAAAAACAAATGTGAAAACAGTTATGAAGATGCAGCCTGCAAGTCTCTTAATTGCACATTATACAAAACAATGATGAAAAACTACAATTAAAAAAAAAAAATAAGACATCTCCATTTTCAATTTTTTATTCTTCCACACCCAGTTTACAAGGTTGATATATTCTACATACTGCTAGTGATGGCTATTATAATATTTGACAATGATTATCTGGAATGTTTCTTAATCTTTCTTTTTACAACAAAATGAAAGATTCTAAATGATAATTCATTCCATAAGAATCCCAAAGGATGCTTGAATAGTTGGAAATAATTTCCAAGAAACCAAGATATGACCGTTTTTTCTGTCCTTTCATTTTATTAAATTTTGAGTATTAAAACTATCTCTAACAGTCTAAAGAAACTTAAACATACTAAATTTAGTATTTAAAAAATTTGCTTACATGTCTGTGTTAATATGTGCACAAGATACCTGCAAGTGTACATTATTTGTCACAGTCTTTGACCATGAACCTTGTATAGAAAATCACTGAATTGTCATCCACCATGCCAAAGTTCAATCACATGTTAAAACATTATTTCTTGGGAAAATATATTAAATTATTTAGGTGGGATTATTCAAAGAAGTTATCAGATATATGCACATACTGAATTTGATAAAATTCATTCATGCTTGTGCTACCATACTCAAAAGTCATTTCAACAGCTAAAAGGCAGCAAGGTAGATTATTAGTTCTGTAATTGTGTTACCTTCTCTAAACAAAGTCTTTATAACTATTATTAATTATTAAGACCATTAACCGTAAAATCAATATCAGTGAGCTGACTATCAACTTGGAATACATATCAAAAGATTCACTGTGTACAAGTCACTGTATTAACAAGGTCATTTAGGACTAACTAGACTATGGGATAAATGTTTGTGTAAAGTTTCATAACAATCCAAAGTAATGTAGAAGTAGTAGTGATAACAAAATTGTGTTAATGGACAAATGATGGATGGATAGTAGACAATAGTCCATCCATAAGTTATTCTGGTCGATGGCCAATGTAGAGATACAAATAAATCAAAACCTCCTGTCAAATTTCTGCATCACTCCACACTATCTGAATCTTTAAAATGTAGACTCCACGTGGTCAGTTAAATTGACAACCCAGATTCAAAATCATCTCCTACAGCTTACTTCTCATCGAGTAATGCTGAGCTTCATCAACAAATAAAACTGAATAATTATTGTGGAACAAGTACATAAAAAAAATAACTACTTCCTTCTCTCTCCTGCACCCAACAATATATTTTTTTCAAAACCTTTGGTCATATTTCAACAATACATGGATAAATATGAGAGGGATACAAAAGTAGCTGTTATTACCATCATCCAACTCTATCATAAATTATGGGAAATGACTAATACAACACAGATGAGTATATGATAATTGTCTCTCCTATTTCTCCATGGAATGATTGGGCAGGTACGCTAGGAGTGCCATGTTGACTAATAAAACTCTCGCATTGAAGTGTGTTGTTCACTTTTAAAATTGAATCTCCAACAGATCACATAGTATCTTGGCCACTTTATCCCTACTAGCTCGTACTGTCAGTCTGTACATCTGCAAACAAGAATCAGAAAAGGTGTCAAGAAAGTTGAAATAATGAATCCAAAGAGACAGGATTCGAATCTTATGACTTGCTATTACACCATATTATAATGTACCCAAACTATATAAAGATACATAAGAACTTGATGAAATGTGGCAGCTACACACCATATCATGGTCACCAACTGTATGAACAGTCAGAAGGATTTGATGGAATGCGGTACCTGCACAACTTACAATGATAGACCTCAACTTAATAAAAAGACAGAAGGATCTGATGGAATGCGGTAACTGCACAACTTACTATGATAGACCTCAACTTAATAAAAAGACCGAAGGATTTGATGGAATGTGGTGACTATACACACAACTTACTATAATAGACCCCAACTTAATAAAAAGACAGAAGGATTTGATGGAATGTGGAGACTATACAAATATGATATAACCTGACTTGGGTACAAAAAAATAATAATGCAATACTAACATCACTTTGTGGAAGATATGTACAAATAAAGCTTATCTCGATCTCTACCTCGCTGGATCATTTATCTGGACATTGTGTATGAAGAGAACTTCATTCCTCATTGCTGTAATCAAATTATGCAATTATGGCAGTGTTACCTGTGCTTGCTTGTTTGGTTCAAGTCTGACTAGGCAGCCCACTTGCTGGTGTGATGTATGCAAAATTGCAGCAGACACAAAGTTATCCGGATTAGGATCGACACCATCCAAACAGCTCAAACCAAAACCAATGATCTGCAAATGATGTAATCATTATTAAAAGTCAAACAGTAAGTTAATCAACAATTACTAAGTTCACCTCTATTTTTATTTGACTCCAGTAACAATTGTACACATCATGCATGAAATTAATTCAGATCAAATTGATCTTGGCTACTTTATCTTTACCTCTGAATTTGTAATAGCTTTAATACTTGAAATCATTTTAAAATTTGAAAGCTTAACTTTTATTTGCCACTTTATAGGCAGTATTGTGCTGACAATACTGTGAGACATTTCACTTAATATCTGGCACCAATTTCCTTAAAAACATAGGCTGGTTAACTACCTACCTACCTGATCCATACAATGAATCTGTTGTTGTATAGTAGGATTTAACGCCATTTTTCAGCACACAATAGGCTATACATGGCGGCCAGTATTGTTGGTGGAGGAAGAACCAGGGGAAACCCCTGGAAAGAACCAATGACCCACGAGATGCTACTGGCAAGCTTTCTCACATAACTACATTAGCCGAATCTTAGACTCGAACCCATGCAGACAGAGGTGAGATGGCAGTGATCCGTAACGGACAGCGCTTAAGACCATTCGCGGCAAACCCACAATTAATCTGTTAGGCAAAGATCACTTCTGAAGAAACCAGTCTGTTTTCTTCAAAATGGGTCATATGCCATTGATATAAACAGCAAATAAGGCAATACTCTTTTGCTATTCTTGCGCATCAGTCATTTTTTTTAAAGATAATTCTCAAATTTACATTGGAATTGAAGAGATAATAAAATGTCAAAAGCAATTTTTATTGCTTTTTTAATGTAGCAAAAAGTGTAATCTACATGCATCTCATGAAAAATTTAATTTGGTGAGGTAAAAAAGCAAAAACTTTATTTTATCATATTAAAGTAAAGGTGACAAGTTCATTAAAAAAGAAAACTCATAACATTGTTCTTGTATATTGAATCTTAAATCTGTTGGAAAAAAACTATTATGTCAACAGGTAAACAACACATTTTACTGGGTGAAAGTCAGCTGTAGTAAGTTGGGAGCAACAACCAGTAATACATAGTTCATGCATTAAAAAAAAAAGACTTATTACCTATAAGGGTAAGAGCTGCATGAAAAGCATGCATCATGCAGTCTACACACCTAATGCTTATACAGTAGTCCCCCTCTTGTACGGCCCCCCTGACCAGCGGCCACCCGCTCCTAACGGCCAGAATTCGTTGGCACCGACGAGTTTCTGTTCAAAAGTACCCCTCACGAAAGGCCACCCGGCTAACGCGACCAGCGGCCAGCATTTTTGTGCAATAATATAAAATTTACCCCTCACGAGCGGCCACATTTTATTTTTAAATGTATCCAGAACCAATAATTAATTCAAATCTTGACGTAAGGTAAGCAATTTTGATTATCTCTATCGTAGATAACACGTCTCCGAGTGTCAAGTCGCCGTTAAAAGTGTCGACCAAAAATTTATAGTATATCGTTATCTGTGAAAGTCGATGTTTACAGAAAATGGGCTCAATAATGTTATGATAGAGTTTGGGGTTTAACACCTATGTTGAGTTCTTCTCGTTGATGATTATAACCAGACGTAATTGTTATAATCATAACAAGGTCAGCATAGGCTAAAAATAGATTTTGTATATTGGCACACACAGACAACCTTAAAAAAAGGGTACCAGACAAAGACCGGAAAAATCACGTGACCACACAAAATGGCTTCCTACGAAGGGGGGGTGGGGTGCCGAACAATTGTATGTACAAAACGTCAAAAGACTCGTAAAAACAAGTTTATGTTGAAATAATTTGAATAAACAAAGTAATAACCGATAAGCAGGCTATTCAGCAGCAGTGGGAAAATGGAGCAAATGGAAAGATAATTATGCATGTACCAAGATGTAAACGACGTTTTTGAATCCATTTGCAATGTGCATGAGAACAATACCCGTTCGCATATCAAACTTACGCCAAGAAAGCAAAAATAGTAACGTATATTCAGTTGAAATAAATTTGTTATTATAGCAAAAAAAACTTTTATTGATTAATGTTTCATTTAGACGAAGATATTTAATGTTTTGAAATATGTAGCTTTTTTACTACGTACATTACATATACATGTACTTCTCATAATAAATTT
This sequence comes from Unio delphinus, assembly GCA_029339505.1. Taxonomy (NCBI): domain Eukaryota; kingdom Metazoa; phylum Mollusca; class Bivalvia; order Unionida; family Unionidae; genus Unio; species Unio delphinus. The sequence goes on from JAQISU010000219.1 coordinate 1,595,355, forward strand.
AGCCCCCCTCTGGAACGGCCACCCGCCTTATAAGGCCACTTCCCCGGTGTAGCAGGGGTGGCCGTATAAGAGGGGGACTACTGTACTCATTTACATGTATAATATAGTTAACATTTGTAACATATCACAATATACAATGTATAGATGTCAGGATGGACAGTTTGCACTTAAAGCCCCAGTTCTGCAGTTTATAATAAATTTCACCATTCTTCCAAATTAACTAAAGGTTGGAAGAAAGAGTATGATTTGTTACAAAATCTATGACATTACCATTCTTTGAAATAATCAAGATGTTAGGTATAAACAACATTCAAATATTCACTTTAGAACTAAGAGGAGCCAACCCTCAATTCAGTCAATGAATTTGTTAGCAATTCCATTCTTCTTCAACAGATGTGATGTGATTCATTCAACAAATTCAGTTAAGCAAGCACACTATTTTTAATTGGATCTGAGAAGTAAAAGCATGAATTAGATACAAATTAGACTTGAGTGAATGTTGGTTATCAGCTGGTGCACTGGGATACTTTGAAGGGCAAACCTGGGCTAAGACAATCTGACATAGTGTGGTGTTAGCTTCTTATGTTTACATGAGTGACATCATCAAATCTTGTGTTCTGGCTTTCTACTGAAATTGGTTGACCCAAGGATGTCACTGGCAGGGTTTCTCAGTGCAAGGTAGAAAGTACATGACTCAATATGTGATGAAATGTCAAAATTATCTAGTTCCAATGGAACCCATCTATGATAACAAAGAATATCTTTCCAATTTTTATTCACATGATTTTGTATATATGACTTTTTGGACATAATGGTGGCATCAGGGTTTTAAATAAACATATTTAGTAACAAAGGGCATGCTGAGTAGTCTAGGATGTATGTAGGTCTAGCAAGGATGAATCAACGTGATCATAAACACATACTTAGCCCATATAGGTAATGCATAAAATGAAGGTCACATTGACATACTTTGATTATCACAGTGCAGTAGTAACAGAGACGAAGCCAATATCAAGTTTCATTACTGGAATATTAACACCGCCAAGAAATGAATTTTGACACATAATTGAACGAAAGTTACTGAACCTGAAAAACAAGTCACAGACCTCTTCAGGCAATAAGCACATAGAACTCGTCACAAGACATTCACATACCAAAGTTCATGATTCTAGGTAGAAATGTGTATGCCAAAATCTAGTACGGTCATTAACTAAATGCAAAAATGTAGCTAAAGCCAGGTCATGATGGGTGAGGTAGTAACTGAAATGCACATCATCATCAATTCCATGATTTTGGTATGAACTTCATAGCTGAACATCAATGACAAAATTTAAACAAAGTCAATGAAGCCCAGAATGTTGTCAATATTGACATAAGATTGAAATGATGGAGCAATGCTCACCAAGATACATCACCAAGTTTCATGGTTCTACTAATGGAAAGCATGTGTTGAGCTTGCCAAAACTAGGGTCATGAGCTAAATCCAAAAACTTAAGTTATTAAAATGTAAAATACCTTTTCTGGTATTGGTGTATTGTCAAAATAGATGTATAAAATCACATCGTTCAACGACTGAAGTATGAACAATAAAAAAGTAAAACTGAACTTGTCAGTGAAATGTGAAATATAGGTAATAATGGCCTACTTTAAAGACGAGTGTGCAATAGTCATCAAGATGTATGCTCACACCACGTTTGATGATTATAATTATATCAGTATTTTACAATAGATAAACCAATGTGGTCTGAGCTGAAAAAATTTAAGTTGGCAAAATCTTACATGTAGGTCACAAAGAACTATTTTGTTGCAAAAGTGTGGTGCTAATATAGATGCAAATAATACAAAAATTATGATAATTCTGGTGTGAACAGTTTTTGCAACTCAACCCAAGGTAGTGAACCTTGAGATATAGGTCATAGTAACTTACGTTTGTGATGTGGTATAGTAATAATCAAGATACATCACCTCACCAAATTTCACGAATCGTGGTATAACAACATGTATACAGAGTGCTGAAATACTATTGAGTTATGAGATAAATGTCAAAGTCAGTAAACTGTGAAATTCAGGTCACATTCTTTTGTGAAGTGTGGTAATAAATGACATCCACACATTCACCATGGTTGATGATTCTAGCATAAACAAAGCTCAAGGCACAATTTTACCAAAGTCAGTGAAGCATGAAATATAGGTCACAGTGACCTACATTTGTGACAAGGCGGTAGTACTTGTCAAAATGCACAACCTCATCAGGTTTCATGAATCTAGGTACAAACTATTTTTAGTGTGCAAAATGCCCGAGATTAAATGTAAAACTTAACACAGACTGAACAACTAATGAATATGTACAAACTGAATCTCCTCTGCCCCCACCTCTGGGGGGTAGAGTTGACACTATGAAGCCCACTCAAAACAGTTGCTTAGGATCTAGGAAGACAAAATAGTTGATATTAAGTCAAGGTGTGTATGTTTTTTCTGAGTGGCTACTGATGCTGGGGGTAGACCAAAAGTTTACTTCTACAAAGAAACTGTAATCTATTGACAAAATCATTATACAAGGTGATGATACTGTTGCATAGTCTGCACAATACAATTCCAGGAAACACACACAGTAACTTACTAAAACATCATGTTTGAAAGCTTGATCTCATATGCAGAAGAAAGAAGAAAAAATAATTTGCTGTATGCTGTCACAGCAGAACCTGAAATTACCCTTTCTGCAAATGACAGATTTAGTTTGATATCTTCATTTTTTTGAACTAAAAGCAAATTCTGAAGAGTGACATGAGTTGCATCCCTTTTCATTAGAGTTATGGGTCATTTAATATTTAGAAATTAGAAAGATTCCGTTTAAGTAAAACTAAGAATTTTCTTTTAATTCCTAAGAATCACATGCCTCCCACATCAGTCAACTGTCTTTTGAACTCTGCAAGTTAAGCAAGTGGTTAATCCAGATACTGTTTTAAGCATCAACAGCTGTTTACAAGCTGGCTGAACAGTCAGTCCTCCATTCACTGTCATATGCAAGCTGTCTAATACAGTGGGACCCCGCTATAACCCGCCCCGCTATAACCCAAATTCGGATATAACCCGGTCGTGGCATGGCTCCCAAAATTTCGGGTAATTTATTACAGGTATTTTGCTCAAAGACCAAAAAAAAAAAAAAAAATTAAAGAAATTTAAGTATGAAAAAAAAATTAAGAGTTTAATTATCATTCTCATATTCGTCTAAACCGTGCAAAAAAGAACGTGTAGAAAATGTATTATCAAATTTCTTCTAGTTTTGTGCCAAAATAAACGTCGGAAATACGAACCAATTGCTGTGCCTACTGAGAACTTTGATCTTTGTTTATTGTTGAAAAATGACAGCTCATAAGTGTCAATATTATTATTACTGATTCCTGAGTAATGAAGGCATCGTGTCTACTTTGTGTTTGTCTTGAATGTATTCCGAATATAATCGTTGCTCAAATAATCTCCGATATATGTTCTCTTAATATCATACACAACTAAGCAACAGCCAATGCGGCGGTTGATAAAAGATTCTCACCAGAATGTATAAATCAATTTAAGTACATTGTTTATCATCAAAGTGAACTACCGAGCTAAACAGTGACATAATTCAGTGGTTAAAATACAGCCAGTTCTGCCTGCTGTATTTATTAGAGTACATCAAAAGAACATGACGCAATAACTGGGCGGCAAGTTCAAAGGACTTTGACTAGCAGCTTGGGTGGGAAAATGTGCTGAAATTTACAATGACTGAATTCAGAGACAGAAAGATCCTGAGATGCACATGTAGTTATTATAAGAATATACTTTAGCTTCCATTATTTAATCTATGGACATGTACTATTTCATCATTCATTACGTACACCCGTTACGTAATTTTTGTTTTTTTCTTTTCATTGAATTCAGTCACATAATGATCTGTGACAAAATTATTGAATATTTTACATCCGGGTGTGGATATTTTCGATGGAAATATTTGTATTATGGAAGTTCGGTTCATAGCCCGTTCGGATTCTATGGCTCCCAACTACCGTGTTATAGCGGGGTCCCACTGTAGTGAAATTAGTGTTTAATCATCATGCATGGAGTAACTTATGAGTCAGTGATGATCTAATTTAGAGGATGTAGAAATAATTATGATAATAAAGACATTGTTATTAAGTGGATGGTACTGTCCCCCCCCCCAAAAAAAGTTTGAAATATCAACTACATACATAGGTCACAAGTGTACAACTGCCAGCTCGATCTTTCCCAATGGGTGGTTGCTATTAGTACATCTGACTGAACTTTGATTCTGTTACTCAATTCATACTTATATTTAATTTATACTTAATTTTAAGTTATACATAATTAATGTATTTTCCAACATACAAGTCGATGTGGAGTACATGAATTTGCTAATTTTGTAAAAAAATTCATCCTTCACCCATATACAAGTCTTCGTGGTGTACATGATAAAGCCAGATCAACACTTTGGTTTTAGCTTTTTTGATCAAGTTACGGTTTCATGAATATTAATGGTATCAATATGCTATTCCAGATTAACTGGGAAACTGCAGTCACAGGCTCTAACATGCCTCCCCCCCTCCTTTTCATTCTGTACGAGAGGGGTAGGTTTCAGAAAAATTCTTGTCTGTCTTGTTTGATTGCTTAATTGTGATGGTCCTCATGTACAAGGGCACTCAAATATTCCATTATCAATTGACACCACTTAACAAAAATGTTTAATTTATGTTTAAGTAAATAACCACTATCATCAGAAGAAGAGTTAACACATTCTAATTAAAATTTCCAGGCTATTTTAGTTGGCACATGTCTGAGGACAAGATTTGAAAAACAGGATCAAATTAGTGAGGTTACTGATGGGGAAATGAAGCTATTGGGAAATGAGAACTGTAATGAAAACTTCTGAGACAGAAACATAAAGAAAATATAAAATACTTTTATATAGCTATGAAATACTACAGTAAGTAAACACCAATGAAATGAGAAACCGCTTCATTTCATGTTCCCAATCCAATGAAGATCATAAAACCAGTAATTAATGATATGAAATCAAAAGCAGTATCAGCACCGTCGATTACCCAAAGCCAATATCTGAGTTTAAAGTACACTGTGAACATGTTGTTGAATACAGCTTGTTTTGGAAACAGAAAGATGTGATGGACTGGATGAATGGGACCAGTTTCTTTATCCCAACTACTATTGTTGGTTGGTGGGTGGGTGATAAAAACAACAAAACAAAAGATGTACATACTTTAGCTTTGGCTTGTTCTGTATCCATGGGAAACTTTGCTTTAAAAATTTTCTGACTTTCTTGACTTGGCCTGGAAAATAATAAAAGTCAATAGCTGCATCTATATTAATAAAAAATAAATTGGATTAGATGGAACTGCTTCTTTTTGCTATTTTGGGACATCAAAATTAAGACAATTAGGAATACTAATAAAGCTCTTTTGATTGCAACAGGTTGAAACTTAATCATAATTTAACAATTCTTCACAGTTAGTATTTTCAGAGTGTACAGAGATTCTGCAGACTGCAGTTTCTCTGTAGTACATACAGGAGATGGCCCAGGTGTTATGTATATCTATATTATGTTTTTGTCCATAATTGTTGGTTGGCACTTTTGCCTACCTGATTTTGTCATGATTGTAAGAAGTAAATAAGATGTTTACTTGAATTCAAGTTCAAGGCCATACCTCATTTACAAGACTGTGAATTTATCTGTTGGAAATCTATTGCATAAGTCAAGTGGATATATATATCCATTTGACCTCTGATGCAATAGATTTCAAACAGATAAACCCAGTATCTTGTAGACTACTGTAATTCATTTGGAATATTCTATACTTTTACACTGTGATAGTACATTTCTAATTCACAATACTGTGTCTCCTAAATTTTCACTTTCCAATGCAGAGAAACTGAATTTACTGAACTTGTTGGTTTTGCTTCTTTCTGATACATAGTTTAAACCATAGAGTCATAACACGAAGATGAAGAAGAATTTTTACAATCAGATTCAGATTAAAGTAAAAATTCTGACATCTGATCATGTAATTTTTTTCTTCAAATTAACAACCAATCAAACATCAGATATCTGAGAACAGTCCGAGTTCATATTAAGAATTATTTATAAACTGACCTCATCAGCACTTGAATTATTAGCCAATGTAACAGATTTGTACGAATTCCTTTTGAAATTTTCCATTTCATTTTCAAGTTGGTGTCTAACGATTTCTTTATTAGAAATAAACAAATTAATAAATGACAACCTTGTTGGAATAACCCCATATAATAAAACATTATAACAACAATGACCCAATATATATATATATATATATATATATATATATATATATATATATATATATGAATTCAAAATGTGCATATACCAGAGTATATATATCCATGACTTGAATGATATAAGCTTTACAACTTTAGAATTTATCCTATAACTACTGATATTTGAATCTAATGCATGGCAACATAGGACTTCTGTTTAGAAGTTTAAAGGTCAAAAATTGCACTGCATGGAATGTACACTTACTGACTCAGGGCTTTCCACCTCTGGAAAAAAGTACTGGAATCCATCTGTGACGCTTCAAGGAATTTATTGACAGTCACAGGTAACTTCAAGGTAATCTTTTGCTGGGTACCACAATAGCTGGAACAATATAACACAGTGCAGCTTTGAAACTTAATTATCAAAATTTTCTATGAATACGAGTCAGAAATGGGGCCCAAAACAATATAGTGTATATCAAAACAGTGGTCCCTCACTCTAAAAGCTTTCAGTATACAGTATATACTCTGTTTTAAGTACTGCCCAGCTGTAATCTTTATTTATTGAATTATGCTGCAATTTACTGGAGGTTAAATTATGCATGCCACTGCAAAGTTTGGTATCTGTAGCTGGTGGATAATTTAATTATTGTGTTCAAATCATTTTTCTTTTTCAGCACATTGACCTAGTGACCCTGAAACGAAGACACTTCATCCTTATCCTAAGTGTAAGCCATCCACAACATTTGATGACTAGATGGTAGAGAACTCAAATTATTGTTTGGAAATCATTTTCTTTTTTCAGTCAGTGACTCTGACCTTTTCACCAGAACTTCAACTGTGTTATTACCCCAAGAGCAAGCCATCCACAAAATTAGAGAACTATAGATGGAGGAGAAATTGAGATATTTCTGGAATCCACGTTTTCTTTTAGTCACAGTAACCTTTAAACTGAATGGATTCTTCCCTACCCATTCCAACTGAATGGATTCTTCCCTACCCCAAATGCAAGATACCCACAAAGCTTGGCAACTGAAGCTGATGACCAACTTAAGTTGCAGTGTGGAAACAAAATTTGGTAATGGACAGATGGATAGATGGATGGCCAACTGGAAATCATAATCTAATATGGTCTGACACATGTCGGATATGTAGAAACCAAACAAAGATGATATCAGATGGGCAGATACACTGTGACTGCTCTGTTTTGCCTCAATGTAACAGCAAGACAATAAAATAAATTAGTGTGATAAACCATGCAATAATGTAACTGGGAATTAATAAAGCTGCATAAATTTGTCCATTGTTGCAATAGCCCAGCATTAGCTCACAGCTCTAAAATATAATCATGACCGACTTTCATTAAATCCTATCAAATACATAGATAGTTCTGACTGAAAAACCCCTCAGCCCTTGTCTTGATGTGGAATGTATTGCTAAACAGTGAGTGCATACTTACAGGTACTGGATGGTGAAAATAGGTGCATCTGTGAACTCTTGCTGACATTCAGCATTAAACATCTGCTGAACCTGGGCCCCTCCTTCAACAAATGATCCTACATGTTTGGCCTGAACATTTAGCAGTAACAAAAATTAAGGACAAATAATGGAAATCAATACAAATGTCTGATTTGGTTAAATATTATTTTCTGACCAATATTATTAAGAACTACCATAGTCCCCCTTGAACGACCCCCTTGACCAGCAGCCACCAGCTTCATACGTCCAGAATCCTTTGGCACTGATGTGCTTGTATTCAAAAGTACCCCCCAAGAATTGCCATCCCTATAACATGACCAGCTGCCAGCACATTAGTACAAAAATGTAAAATGTTCCCCTCACGAGCGGCCACAATATTTTTCCCATATATATCCAGAACCAATAATTAATTCATATCGTCATGTAAGGTAAGTAATCAGATAATCTCTATCATCGATACATTTCTCCCAATGTCAAGTTTCCATTACTGAAAGTGTTGTTGACTAAAGTATATGTAACAGCAAGATTAACATTATATCATTGTCTATAAAAGCCGACGTTTACAGGAAATGGATTCAACAATGTTATGATGAGTTTTGGGCTTCACACATGTCAAGTTCTTTTCTTTGATGATTACAACTGGACCTAACCTGAATCCACAGAATCTATTGTACTGACAGCCCATGTAAAGATGGACTTGTGGGTAATGCACTCTTTCAAGTTATACCTATTCAGTTTGGGGGATGGGAGGTCGGCTCATACACATGTATGTATGTCCATGTTTATGCAATATGAATTTCAGGAGAAATAGAAATTCTGTGACCATGGTAAAAGGATATCAGACGTAAGTGATGGCGGCATGCTGACATCAACACAAAATGCAGTAAACTGGAATGAAGTTTTATTGCCATAGAATACTCCCACTCTTCCAAGGTTTTGTCTGTATTCTGACTTTACACCAACTTGAAGGAGGTCATTTTCAAACAAAACTCCATTGTTCTTACATATAAACCTGTGGAAAAAAATGGACAAAGAAAAACTCAAATGCATAATTGAAAACTGTATATAAACTGCAAAACATAATTTACTGTATATATTAGCTTTTAAGACAAGTTTAATTGCGCAATTTACCGACAAATCTGGGGCTGTAAAATTTGTTAGGAAAAACAACATAGACCCTGACCTGCAGGTGCATTTGCTATGGTAGATCAGACTCATTGTAATTTTGTCATTGACTTGACTTATAAGCAAGTATATATGATACTTTCTAAAATCTATAATGCCTTGGAACTAGTTTTATCATATACAAATTGACCTCATTGGTCTAATATCTCAAATGCAATATCTCAAATACGATTTTTACTTCTTATAAAGATATCAGACTAACAGCCAAAGAACCAGTCTACTGGAATGAAAAACTATACTGAATATTCTGAAATGCATACACTGGATAGTAAAGATAAAATCTTTTTGTATTATTAGCTATGTATTATAGCTGACAAGAAGATATTTACTTTCATTTTGATATCCTGTACACAACTTGATAAGACAAAAAATTATATGAACTCTTGGTGCAAGGCCACATTTCTTACAGACTAGGTTCTCACACTGTTTAACAGCATGAATTACAGCAAAACACCTGTTTTTCAAGGCTGCAAGTTTTTTTAAATTAAAAAAATCAAAGCATGTTTGGTTTGTATGCTAATCTAACATGAATTTATTATTATTTTTAATATATTAAATTATATGGGAAATTAATTAGTGGATATATTTCTATATACATTTAAATGAATAATGTATAAATGTACAAAACAACCATTATGAACAAAAACTAGTTTTTACAGATTTGAGTTTGTTCAAGTAGCACTTAAATTCTATTATGGTTTCCAAGATAAATTTTTAAAATGAAATAAATTTTTTCTTTGTTTACATATGACCATTACTGAATGGAATTAACAAACATTTCAGATTATAAAACATGCCTTTTCTAAATCTAAAGATGGTTTTCTTTCAAGACTCTAAGCCAGAAAGGATGATCATGTACAAAACCACAAAATGTATCACATTAAACAAGTCTGATTATAGTCCTATAATTTGGTATGTAAAGTCATTTCAATGTACAAAATAAAAATTCCAACTTTATTCTGTTGACCTGCATTATGTTACTAAGTGGGAAGAACATAATGAACATAAATTAGTCATGTTTATTTTCAAACCTTTAATTATATATATATATATATATATATAACACACACACACACACACACACACACACACACACACACACACACACACACACACACACGCGCCTGCATCTTATAGAAAGTAAACAATTCCTATTACAGTATACAAAAATAAATGCAAATAATTATAATCATGACTTGTAACTAAGAGAGTTTAACCCTGAATTTATCTGTGCCAATTAAATCTCAAACAAGATTTTTCAAACAACCTAATCTCCTTAAGACATTCTGGTTAAAAATCCAACATGCCAAAAGGCCATCAAAATTATATACTGTTGTATAAACAAGTGCTGAATTTTCTGCAAAATCAACTTGTCTTGTTGTAATTTTTTAAACCAGTCCCTAAACCTGTATTGATACAGGGGTTTAAATCCTTTTATAATATATATTACAAAGGATGGCAATATCATTTCAGCTCCGAGATTCAATAATTTGGACAACAAATTTGGTTTATAACAAATAGCAGTCCATTTTCTAATCCGGGTTTCCTCCAAATATTCCCACATCCTTTTTCATATTAGGACATTAGGTCGAGATGTTGTGTGGGGTCACTGCAGTTGCATATAAAAAATTTGGAATTTGCCACCACCATGTGGTAGCGACATAAGGTAGTCACTTACTAGCGGGCCTAAACCAAAAACTATTTACTTATGCAAGAAATTGATAGGAAAATGATTTATTTTCTCAGAAATGGCAATCAATCAATAATCAATATGTCTTTGATCCACTGACAAACTAGATGAAACTATGGCATTGATGAAACCTAACCTGATACTCGCCATTTGCATTACTAGTCACTTCACAAAATCTCAAACGACGACATAGAAGTCCATTAGTCACAGGATATCGACAACAAACTCCATTTTAATGTTGTTGTAGAAAAATTCAATTATATTAAATGAGTCAAATACTTTTTGTAAAAGCCAGCTATCTGGCCAGTCTGATCTATAAAGCAAATTGCACATGTCAACGTGGTAGTCCTGTGATACAAGACAGAAGTTGTTCTCGAAATATATAAATATGGAAAATTTGGTATTCTTTTGCTTTTATATTTTTTATTACAACCAGTATAAGATTTTCATTTAGCATTTGAAAATGTGGGTTGTTAGATTTGTGTACTCATGTGACAAGCAATGCAAATCGCAAGTATCAGGTCACATTTCATCAATGCTCAAGTTTTATCTTGTCTTTCAGCAGATTAAAGACATACACTTTTAATACACATACTCACAACTTCTAAGAAAATAAGTAATTTTCATATCCATTTCATGCATGTATCACTCAATCTAACAATGTTTTAAGTTTGCAAGGAAATCCGGTAAGCGGTTACACTTGGCCACCATGTTGTTTGCCTTTTGTGATGCTTGAGTGGTTTTCACACCTTCCATGTAAGGAAAGATATGGGCTGACTTTGAAAATAAAAGTCTACTTGACGAATCTAATCCACTGAGTGTTTGGATTAGCATACAATGCTGTCTGGCATTTCTCCGCACCTAAGGTTTCTGTCACCAATACTGAAGCAAAACACATACTGAATTTGACCGATTGACGAAAATAAAATACTGCAATGCTTGCTATTTGAAACAGAGGCAACTGTCACCAGAATAATTTGTTTAAAATAATTTAATTTTGGATGCACGGGATACTACTCTCATGTTTTCATGACTTGCAAGATGTCGGCCTATTCTGCGCATAGCTTTGAAAAGATGTAATGGATATCGATTGGTCTATAGAAATGAAATACATTACTTTGGACTGTGTCTGACATCAGTTCAGTTCTGTAATTAGGTCAGGTTTATAGCTAGTTTTTCAAAATTCAACATAACAATGCCATAAAATGGCAAGAGATGTTAAGCAAACTAAATTGAACATGTAAAAAAATTAGTAAAGTTCAACATTTTAGAAAAAAGTCAGCTATTCTGTTTAGGAGAAACAACAATGAATAGGATATAATGTGTTTTCAATATCATGTTTATGGGGGGAAAAATACTAAAGAATTCAGAAACAGACTATATGCCGGGAAATTTCTTGAGAATCCCATTCTATCAGCAAGTTGACATGTAGGGTAGGAGACAATTCTGAATGTGTGGGACAACTTTTTGCAAAAAATGAAAACTTGGATTAAGATGCAAAATAGAATTTTCTGGTTATAGATTCAAGGTCATTGAGTGGGTCTTCATGTTGACATTTAAAAATCACATTTTCATATGCATTTCGAGTTGAATTGTGAGATATTTTTGTATATCTCATGAATATCACTTTTGTTTGAACCAGGGCCGAGTCATACTAAAGACTTACAAAAATGGTACTAACAGCTGCCTCACTAGGCACTCAGCATTAAGAGGTTAGTGTTAGGACTGGTCAGCCTGGTGTCAGGATAATGTAACTGGATGGGACATCATGCTAAATGTCTGCAACATGACGCTCCAGTGATAGACATCACTATACATTGCCACACTGCAGACATTGTAGTGATATGACTGACTTTTTTTTTATATTAAAGCTATGTTAAAAATCCTAATCATACACACTTTTCTTAATTAAAGTATGGCCATTCTTTCTTGATACCAAATGGATTTGTTGCTAAAAATAACGTGATCTAAAGTTTACAGAAATGATGTATCCTTGCGCAGAATTGCTTGATGTGCAGATTGGGCAGATATGGTGGTATATGTTTAAAGCTGTACCGATGTCACTTTTTGCAGATTATGCTGATACAGTGTATAGCCGATTATTAAAATTGCCGATACCGATTATGAGACAGATTATTTCATTATCACAGTATATACTCACGTATAAGCTGAATAATTTAGGAAAATATAAAGGCCTGGAATAAGGGGTGAGGAGAGGGTCGGCTTATCCGTGGACCAATGTCTAAATTTTACCGTTTTTAGGTCTTTTGTTGGCTACTGTAACTGATGTAAATTTTGGGACATGAAACAACAATTTTTTTAAATGTCCTATGACATAGGCATGTTAAAAAATAACTTTCAGTGACCCGACAATTATGAAACTGTTATAAAGTACTATCATTGATATAAAAGAGAAAAGTTAATATTCATCTGCAAAGGGTGACCCATCGTTAGTGAGTAGCATTTGCACTTTGAGAAAACAATGGAAATTTGGAGTACATGAAAACAGAATCAGTATGAAATACACTTGAATATTGACAAATTACATTCTGGTTACCTTTGTGTAATAAAATCCACAATAAAATATTGCATCGATCACATCCTGATACGAAAAACTACGATATTCAATGTTGGCATTAGCACATGGTTGGATAGTTGTTATTTACATGCTTCATGTACATGTACTTAAATTGGCCTTGATTTTGGTCAGTCTCTTCCCATCTTATTGAGGCTACCAAGGGGATTGTGCGATTCACAGGGAAATGAAAAGCTGTCAACAGTACATGTATTCTCCAGAAATACTTTTGTATCGGATGCTATGACGAACATTAAAGCAACTGAACCAACCACTTGTTGTAGCGAAGTTCTCTACAATAAGTTTTTTTCCCCGCAAATGCTTCATTGAACCACTTTGTGGCTTCCTCTACGTCATCAGATGTAGCAGTCTTTTGCTTCTTCCTTTGGGGAGCAGTTACCTTCAATGTAGTCTTTCTTTATAGACTCAGTAGCTTTCATCCTTCCTGAACGGGTGTTATTTTTAAGCGAAGAAGTTACACAGACCTCGTTGCAAGATGTTCAGCCCTCAACTTCCTTAACAGCCAGATATTTAGTTTTCAGAGACTGTAAATTTAATTTGCGTTTTACACTGCTGTTGGTGTAGCCATCGTAAATAAAAATAAAGTTAAAAATGAAACTTTCACAGCAAAATAAACTTGTTTTAATCACCGATCACTTTCAAAGGTCTCGGAAAACCTTAATCACACGTATTTGGACGCATTTTTATATGACATTTCAGAAATAACGTATACAGGAGTCCTCAGTATGCATCAATTTGCTGGACGGCAAATTTAAGGGCTTGCTAGTCCTGCTTCGACCACCTGTTGAGTGGGAAAATGTGTTGATCAATTGACCATTTTAGCTCTTTACAATCAGAAAATTCAGTGGCTAAAATACCCCCAGATTTACATGTTGTCATTATAAGAGTACATCTGAAGAACATGACCCACAAGATAGGCGGCAAGATCAAAGACTTGACTAGCTGCAGAGTGGTGAGATAATGTAATGATATTTACAATGACTGATTTCAAAAGTAGAATGACCCATTGATGTACTTGTGTATACATCAAATGAATAACTTTTGCCTTCATTACTGTTTGGTACTCTTGAACTCCTAGTATTAAATCCTAGCTATGCCACTGTGCATTCTTTGGAAAATGCTAGAATTTATCAGATTTCACTTCTTTTAAGTTGCTGCTAGAAGCTAGCTTTATAGGCCCAAACAAAAGACTAGGGTGGTTGTTTTTTTTATTATCCAACCACGACATTAAAGCCTGGCGGCAAGATCAACTAATTGTTGAACAAAGTATGGGTTGAAACTGGCAGCTTTTCGACATAAATGTTTAGAAAACAAAGGATTTGTTCAAGCTGGGACCAAGGGCTTCTGTCGACATGTACGTTGATTTTTTATCTCCACATCAACATAAGCATGACAATTTGATAGTAAGTAGACCATGGGACTGGGACTTTGTTTTTTTTTTGTCGACATAGGTGGCTTGTCAATATAAGTGATGTTGATATAAATGGGTAGGACTGTATTTAATTCTGATTTAAAGTTCAAGCCATGTAAAGATGAATGTTATGACTGAATTTATATTTTGGAAATTTGTTTACATCGGCACCAATTATTTCTGCCGATACCGATTATACTGATTGTTCTAATAATCGGCCCGATTAGGAGTATGGATGATTAATCGGTACAGCTTTATATATGTTTATTGCATGCACACAAATGTTCCATACTGCACCCTCCAAATATTCTGGTTAGAACTCGATAAATTTAACTCGTGATCAGTTTAGTTATGACTTAATTCTGTGATTGTTTTGGGTATCAAATGTTGACACAAAATTCTCTGGTTTTTCTCCGACTTTTGTCAATATTTGCAAAATTCCAGGACTTTTCATGATCAGGAAAACAATTATCATTTCTCTCGACTTTTTCCCTGATTTCCTGTTAGTGTGGGAACCCTGTTATATTCAATACAGTTCTCAAGTTAGCGTTTATTTCTGGGGTGGGTAGGTGGGTAGAAAAAAAATAAAAATAAGAAAGCACCAATGATTTTATAGCTTAACGTAAAATGGAATGCAATAATAAAACTTACTTTCTGAAATTCTCCTCAGCACCCACTGTCAACCCATTGGCATCTAAACCATTTGGAACAGCATTTGATGGGTTTCCGCTGCCTAGAGCCTCAAACACATCCAATAATATCCCTGCATCTCCTCCTCCAATAGTAGGTGCTGATGAAGAAGTGGGTGTTCCCAAACCAAGGAGATCAACTGAACCTGTGCTGGTAAGAGTCTGAAATTATTGCCCAATTGTTAGTATCTAGATGAGTGTTCATTAATAATGACTAGTTGATATTTTCATTTCTACAGAATGTCAGTTTAATATGATATGTATTAAATAACTTTGGGGTTTGATTTTTAGGCTTGTTCACTTGTTGTTACCAAGATGCTTGTCCCTTAAACATGTAGTGTTAAAACTAAGACCATTTCACTATGACTGTCTATTCAGGAGCACCAGCAATAGTTTTTTCCCCCACAAATGACAAACATAGCAGCAAAACTGGATATCAGATTCACACCAATTTCATTTACAAATGATCTAGCAGAGCAATAACAATATTTTTAAAACAGATGATGTGGCGGCAGCTTATACTGGATTCATTTTTCATTTAGGACCAACTCGACCTTGGGATAACAAATGCTGGATGAAAGGCCTTAAGACATGCTCTTCTGTTCTATGACCCACAGACCTACAAAGTGCACCCTGTAATTGCCTAGACTTTCAAATACTCTGTGTTTGCTATATGGCCTTGCTATGTGTTTTATCAGCAGTTTTGACACCAGTACATTTGATAAACAAGGCCTGCATGCTCCAAGAAGGAAATTGGTTTTAGATTTAGCCAGACATTTACCCATGCTAATGGAGCTGGCACAAGAAAGCAAGTCCATAGATGAGTTTCAATGTTCCCAGGAGAGGCCAGAAGACCTGTTATGAGGTACAATATTTGGTTTATCTAGTTCAGAATAATATGAACCCTCCCTAAGATGGTGAGGAAATTCACTGCTATGTATATTAATTCCTGAAAGGGAGGAATTCTGACTCTTCAAGGTAGGGATAAAGATCAAGACTAGTCAATCTCAAGAAAAGAATATCTGAAGACACTGTGCATCAATCAATCGTTGAAATACTGGAGGATAGGGACACTAAAGAACTTGAGCAGGATGCTACTACCCCATCACCCTGGTAATGGCTCTATGGCTAGAGGAAAAGGCTAAATAGAAAAACTTGAAACTGAAACATCTCCCAGTCGAGACAAAACGGAAGGTATTTTCTGTTTGGCCTGAAGATGGGGTTGTGACACATGCCAAATATTGATCAAGACTGCCCAGTTGCAGAACTTCTTGCATTAATGAACAAGGTATTAGTCTCCATCTTGATATGTTCTTCCAGAAAAAAATCTGTTCAAGTGAAAAGACCGATGAGCCAAAACTTTCTGCCTTTCTCTTATACCCAAAAGATCCAGAATAGAAACTTGAGTTTGGTCATTGTAAACCCTCTTGATTGAGTTCTTCCAAAAAAGGGTATGCACTTCTTCCCTTAAATAAGCCAGTATGGAAAGCTGAAATAAGATGAGGGAGGATGTTCTCAGAAACAAAGCCATTATATGTCTCTTACAGTGGAATGGACCTACACATTGTTATAATGACCAACCAAGCTATGAAAATATAACATGCACTGACTGGAGTTCTGTAAAGAAGAAGACACAGCAGGAGAGGGTTCAGCTTCCTAAGGCTGACTCTCTCCCTACTTGTGGAAGTGGAGTGAGACCAAAGATGATCTCCCTGGGCCTCTCCAGATAGAAGATGTGGAAATGTGCATCTGTTGTCCCAGAATTGTTCCCTGGGGCTGTTGGAAAAAAACAACACCATTTTGTTGGACAAGACCAGAGAACAAAGCTGGTACATGGTCTGTCATGTCCACCATACCCTGAAACCAAAGCAGTGACATCTATGACATGTTGGGGAAGGAGGACAAGCTTTTTGGTAAGTGGGGTCCCCACTTGGTAGTAGGGATGTTAATATCGGTTTTTTTCCAAAACCAATTATCGTTTGTAGAAATCAGATTTTAAATCGATTATCAGTTTTTGTCCTACATTGAAATTACAAGAAAATGCAAGTTAGTGAATGCCTCTTACGAATAAAAGATATTCGTTACATACCATAACCTATAGACGCGCATCATCTGACGGCATGGAGGACGATATTGTGGCTCCACCAAAGCCATCAAATCACGGAAGGAACTGGATTCAACAATCGAAATTGGTAGCATGTTGTCAGCGACAAACTTAGCTACAGCAGCAGTAACTTTTTCTTGATGACTATCGGGACAGTTTCTTTGTAATCCAATAAATGTTGTTCATCGCGGCTGAACATTTGAAGGAGCGCAATTCCGGGATGTTTGCTATGCAGATGTGCATGCAATCCAGTAGTAGTACCAACGCTCCGACTTGTTTGTTGTAAACATAGTTTACAGTGAGCCATGCTTGATGAAAATTTTTCAAAGTTTTCCCATACATCAGATTTATTTATACGACCAGCCATATTTGTAAACTTGAAAAGACACAACCAGCAGAGACCAGTCCTCAACAACAGAGACTGTAGCTATTAACAGTCTATTGTTGTCAATTTCGGACATCAAAGACCTTAGCGACCGGTCGGTCGACTAACTATTGACATCCTTCAACAATAAATGTATTCATTTACAAACACGCTGCATGGAGCGCTCACAAATTTTAAACAAACACACCTTCTTATCTGCTGGCCATATTGTATTAAAATGTAAACACTAAACAAATGCATGAATGAATTTTTTTCTGGCATTTTTTAAAAATTTTCACTACAAAAATGGTAAAAAATATTGAATTCGATTATCATTTTGTAAAAACAAAAACCGATAATCGTTTTCAAAACCGATAATCGGATTTCCGATTTTCGTTCAACAACCCTACTTGGTAGAGGAATTGGAAACATAAGAAATGGGGGATTTTCACTACAAAAATGGTAAAAAATATTGAATTCGATTATCATTTTGTAAAAACAAAAACCGATAATCGTTTTCAAAACCGATAATCGGATTTCCGATTTTCGTTCAACAACCCTACTTGGTAGAGGAATTGGAAACATAAGAAATGGGGGATGCCAATCCAATCATCATCCTTATCAGAGCACCATCTGAACCCCCCCACAGCCCCAGACAGAAACAATGCTAGGGGTGGTAATTGACCCGATCCCTGTCCCTGTCCCAGAATGGTAATCAAAACCTTTTGCAAAAAATATACATCAATGTATATAAAATTCAATCTGATTTTCTTTAATTTCAGATGAACAAAGATATATTTTGATTGAATTAATTATTAGCTAGTTACTGAAAAACAGTGCACTAGTGGAAGCAAACAAATCCTGCATCTGATGAAGGTACTTGTACACAGAAATCATAAAATTCGTCAATGTATCAGTCAGCTCATCCAATAAGCAAAACATCAAGGGATCATCAATGATCTCCTCCTAAACATCATCCTCTTTACTGAAATCATCCTCAAGTTTATTGTTGATATTTAGTGCTACATACTTACAATTTGGGTCCAAATGCAATGACAGATCTGGGTTGATGCAGTTTGTCAGGAATGATCTGTAGAACAAACAACACATACCCTGATCTGCTGGTGCATTATATTATGGCAGATCAGGTATATGTTGCTTGCTGATGAACCTGACTTACAATCAAGTATATATTCAACAAGTAGTATTCACTGTATTGCTAACAGCACTAATTTCACACAAGAAAACAAACATAATGCTGAAAAGTGAATCTCAATATGATCAAACTACTCTTATTTGCACATAATACAATATTTTGGGAAAAATTAAATTGCTATACATGGTACAGGCATAAACTTATAAATTATCAAATACAGCTTCTGTTATGGTCTAACAAAAATTCATTCAGGATAATTAAATACCTTAGTCAAAATTTTATTTAAAAAATAAGATCCCCATCTCGGAAGGCATATTTGAGGTCAGAAGAGCATGAAAATGAAATACCATTAATGTTTGGGAACATAAAATTCTGGTAATTCAACAATTACAATCTGAGCTTCAAACCAAAGGCATGCATTTTTCTCATTTCTAAGTGTGACCAAGTCTGAGACATTGTTCTTTTTATCAGCATCAATTAACTCTCACAAATATTTTTAAAGGATTTTTGGCGGTGATGATGCTTCACACATATTGGATTTATGACAAGACATTTCTTGATAAATTTAGGTAACCTAGTTGTAAAAAACATATTTTCACTATTTTGAATTTTGGGAGTGTTTTTTTGTGTGTGCAAAAACAGTCAAAATTAAAACATTACGAACATATTCAAAGTTTACATAGGTTAGCTTAGGTTTTAACAATAAACTTTATTAAAAACTTTAGCATATCTGTTTGTCCTAAATCCCAAAATGCACATTACAATTATAATGCAGATTCTTTAAACTGCCGCCTAAATTTACATTCTTCATTCCAAATTGGATAAAATGAGTCCCAGTGATGACACTTACTGGTGTA
This sequence comes from Unio delphinus, assembly GCA_029339505.1. Classification (NCBI taxonomy): domain Eukaryota; kingdom Metazoa; phylum Mollusca; class Bivalvia; order Unionida; family Unionidae; genus Unio; species Unio delphinus. The sequence goes on from JAQISU010000219.1 coordinate 1,615,186, forward strand.
TAAAATGAATCCTAGTGACCTCTACTAGGGGCATTTAAAAGAAAATGGAAATCAAATGTCCTTACTCGTTTCTTGTTTAGTCAAGAAATTCAAACACATATCAATTTCACAGTTACTAATATTACAGATTTATTTATTTCAACAATTTCCATATACATGAAAATAACTATTATCTTAAACAGTGGACAACTAGATATCATGCCATAGTATGACTACAGGACTGATTTAACATATATAATGCTGGAAAAATGAATATCAATTTCGGAATTAAAAAAGTCCAAGACCCAAGCACATGTGTGTTTATCAGCCTCGCATTCCGCAAGCATTCTGTAATAGGTAGGCTGGAAAAAACTACAGCAGTCTCTTCAAAGAAAACTTCATCTTCTCTTAATTATATTTTAATCCATAATCATTGACCATGTGTTCTCAACTGGTGCCATAGCTAATCAAAATCAGTAAGACATTTCTGTCAGCCAATGAAATTGACTATCTTGTGCTTCTTTGTCAACGAATGCACTCCGTTCAGTAAGCTTGTGATTCAGTCTAAAATCAACCAAACATTTCTTGCATCTTTTTCATGTGTCCTCTGGGTGCCACAGAAAGAACATTCTTGCAACGAGATGAAAATATGAGTCACAGGCACAAGATTACTGCCTCAAAAGAAAATGGAATTCATCTACCATACAAAATTATTCCCCATTTCAGAATGTGAAACAAAATGTGAAAATTCAACCTACATTGATTTTAAAATCATGAGAAAACTCTGCACCTATACTCAGATTTTACTATAATGGGCTGGTAAAGCCAATTTCCTGATACTACCTTCCAGCTATATTGGATTGGTAAAGCCTTTTTTCCCCAAAGCACTAGGATAAAAATCTCTTAAAAACATTACTGGACTGCAATGAAAATCTCTGATATGAAACTGTTCTTAATGTAAAGCCAAACTTCTGCATAAAAACAATCATCCAGTAGTAAAGTAATAAATGCGTAGAACCCGATCTGTTGGCATCTTAGGATTAACACTGTTTCTACTACTTCGATGTCAACAAAGAATACCCTGATATACCTGCATGAAATGTGTCTACACAATACGGAGTTGGGTGACATTAAATATGCATATGTTACTGTGCTAAACTACATGTAATTAAAATGAAATCATACTTGTTCGAATCCATCATCTGTACTGCTCTCTCCCTGTGAGATGAAAAATGACTATAATTAGTTATTGCATTCCATGCTACAAGCTGTTAGTATCTATGACAACTCTGCTGATATATATGAATTTTCTGTAGATAATTAAAAAGAAAATATTATTAATATCAGAAGGAATATGTCTATATAATATACAAAGTAACATATGCAAAGGTCAAACTTGCTTATTACTGCTGTTTTGACCAAACTATTGTGCCATGCATAATTAGTTCAAAAAATTTATATACAGTCAATGGAAATATATTTGTTTTGTGTAATATATTTCCATACAAATGAGATGTGAAATAAGTTATAGTCATTATATTCTAAGAAAATATGTTCTTGAAAAGTTTTCATGGAGGTATCAGCACTTTTGAGCAAAACAATATAGTGAAATTTCAATACTGAAATCACAGGTCTGAAAAATAAATCTAATTTTAAATTTAAACATGTGAGAAATTTCCACAGATTTTATTTATTATATAGTTATGTTACATGACAAGTTTGTATTTATATCTCAGAGAACTATCTTAACCATACCAAAACATGGTAAATCAACCGATTTTTTTTAATAAATTTTAGTTATTTTCCAGTTTTTCCAATGGCTTCATTATCTTGAACCCTATATCATCTAAACTGGTGAAAATGTTATGTGGAACACTCATTTTTGACCCAAATGTAGGTGAACTATGTGAAAATGTTATGTGGAACACTCCCTTTTAACCCAAGTGGATGTGGACTATGTGAAAATGTTATGTGGAACACATACTTTTGACCAAAGTTATATGTGGACTATGTGAAAATCTTATGTGGAACACTCATGTTTGACCAAAGTTACATGTGGACTATGTGAAACAGTTATTTAAAGTTATATATGGACTATGTGAAAATCTTATGTGGAACACTCACTTCTGACCCAAGTTATATGTGGACTATGTGAAAATGTTATGTGGAACACTCACTTTTGACCCAAATGTAGATAAACTATGTGAAAATGTTATGTGGAACACTCCCTTTTGACACAAGTGTAGGTGTAGAAGTGTAAGTGAAACAAGTCAAAGATAATGAAGATCTAATAAATCTATGGCCAAAGACATAAAAGTATAAAAATTAGATCAATATGGTTTAGTTTAAATACTGCAAGCTTATGCACCTTCATATGCATCAACATCGCAAGTTTGAAAAGTTCAGGTAAAATAATGTTCAAAATATCAATGTAATGAACTGACAGCTAAAATCAGAAGTCATTCAAGTATGAAAACTGGATACAATTTACAGTTTTGATATGGCCAAGTTACTCTTGTAAAGATGCTACCACGTGTAAGATTTCATGACTGCATTGCAAAGTAGGGTACAACATCTTGAGTGTGTAATAAATACATCATTGTGACCTATTTTCTTCAGATGCAAATACAAACCAATTTCATGAATACTGGTGAAATAGAGTAAAAAAATACTGATGATTATAACAAAATTGAAAGAAAGTACTTCATTTGCTCAAATGCAAGAATTTGGTCAATTTGAGTTTGTGGCATGGTTCTGTTAATTCATTAAGATGTATCCATATAAAAAAAATTCCCAAGTGCTGGTGAAAAAAAAAGACCACAATATTGAGAGTTTAACTAATAGGTGACCTATTGACCTAGTTTTCATATAATAAAGTTTTTTTTTTTTTTTAATGGTTTAACACCATTTTTTCAGCACAAGATAGGCTATACATGGCGGCCAGTATTGATGGGAGAGGAAGAACCCCGGAAAGAACAACCGACCCATGAGAAGCTACTGGCAAGCTTTCTCACATTGGGCGAATTTGAGACTCGAACCCACGCAGACAGAGGTGAGATGGCAGTGATCTGTAACGGACAGCGCTTTAGACCACTCGGCCACTCAGGGCCCCCTCATATGATTAAGTAATAATCATTGATATGTGTTAACATCCAAATTTTCATGTCTGTAAGGGAAATACGATATAAAATATTGAGCGTGTAATAAATGAACATTTACTAGGGAATGAAAATGGGTCAAACTGACCTATGCTTGATATGGTTGAGTTTCTAACAAGATTACCTACAAACAAATTTTAAATTGATGAAATATGGTTCAAGATTCTGAGTTTGCAATGTATGAACAGCTGGAAATACAGAAATCTATTAAGCATGCAAATTAGAGCACAATGACCTAGTTCTGACTCACTTTTTTCCAGATACATCTAAATACAAATTTTAATGAAGGTAAAATAAGGTGCAAGATATTGAAAAAATAATGAAAGAACTGCTGAAAATACAAATGTCACTCAAGCATGCATTATGGTATGGTTATCTTACTGTGTCCAGAGGTATCTACAGTTTCTATTAGTAAATGTGAGATAAGAGTCCAAGATAGTGAACATGTAAATATAAACAGCTCAAAATACATGTGTGCACATTAGGTTACAGAGACCTAATTTTATACAAGTTAAATTTATTGAGATGCATCCAAATATTAATTTTCATAAAAGTAGGTGATATAGAGTTTGAGATATTTAGAACGTAAAAAAATTATACTAGGTTAAGAAACATTATCTCCCCATACCAACTTCATGAGGATAACAGCCGTGAAATTCATTTATTTATTGCAAGAGTTTCCAACTTCATGAGGATAACAGCCATGAAATTCATTTATTTATTGCAAGAGTTTCCTGTATGCAGTGTAATATATTGCTTTCATAGACTACTGTGCACTGGCAGATTGGGGTCTATGCATTCATACCAGATTTATGCTGTCCACCTGGAACTACCAGTTTATACTCTGATCTATGATCAAGCAGTGTATTGGCCAACCAGGAACTAAGATTTTGATTCAGAGCATACAATTTTAAACCAGATCTCTATTTGTGCAATGTGCTGGCAGATCAGTGTCTATGCTGTGCATGTGGCACAAATACTGTTGACCCAGGCCAATCATCGTGTAATTTATAGACAAATCAGGGTCTATGCTGTTCACCTGGAATAATGCAGACCCAAGATTAGGATTGTTGAATGAATGCCAGGCAAGGGTCTACAATGTACACTTGGAAGAACAGTAGTGTTCACAAATTTGTCTTTGTCACTGTGTAAAGTCTTGGCAGAACAGGGTATTAGTTGTTCATTAGAACTAGCAGCGCAGTCCCAGACATGTCATTTCCCAATGTACTGACTGATCAAGATCTGTTCTCTTCAACTGAAATAAGCCTCTGGTTTATGTGGTTTACGTAAAAAAAATATGTGCTGGCAGATCTGGGTCCATGTTACTGATTTGGAACATACAATGAAGACCCAGGTCAACACCACATTATTCAATGGTAGACACAGATCAAAGCCGCTTCTACAAGCATGCCAATTATATACAGTAATATCAGGGCTCGAAATTAGCAGTAGTCCGCTAGCCCGAGGCTAGTAGATTTCCTGTCGGACTAGTAACTATCATGTTATTAGTCCGACGGGCTAGTAAGTTTTGTTTATCAACAGTCAGCCTTTGTTTACTCAATACCCTAATAAAGACGCAACTTCAGCATATATTCTGTACAATCAGCGCAGTGACCGTTCTAAACACAATTAAATATTAGCATAAGAAGATTAAGTCAATTTCTGCATCAGAAATGTGTTTCTATTACAATAAGCCATCTGATTTTGTGCATTTCGCTTAACAGCGCCAATCACGGTCCCATCATTAACAAACAACGGAAGTTTGGTAACTGATATCCTAATTAATCTGACAGGGAATTAAATGATAAATAACCTGGTATCACAATTTATTCACGCGACCACATTAACAAACTACAACACAAGGTATCAACTATTAAAAGAAATTAGTTTGCACCCGCAAACTCGCTCATTTGTTTCCTTTTTTTTAGTGCTTGCTAGCCAAACGCACTAACAGTCACAAATGAGGAATTGCATAACTTTCGTTTGCTTTGAAATAATTATAAGAATTAAGTAAATTTATTATGATCACATTACTAACTCATAATTTCCATACAACTACTGTTTCTATGACAATAAAAATTGTTTTTTTAAAATATTTTTCCCATACAAGACTGAACAAATAATTGAATACACATGGAGATATCCAAGCAGAATGCCGTACATTTGTTGGGAATTAAAATCTCTCAGCATGGGCATCTAGGATTTTAAAAATTTCCGCTTATTATTAATATCAACAATACACTGAGGTCCGATTAATTATGAACACTTACTAAACTTGCGCTATTAATGATGAGACCATAATTGGAGCTGTTGAATGCAACGCGCCGAGTCAGATGGCTTTGTTTGATGGGAACAAACATTTTCCAAGGTGAAACTAACATTATCTTTTGATATTAATATTTTATAACAGTGTTTACAATAACCACTGCTTTGATCCTGCAGAAGTCAAGACTGTATTAGGGAGAGGCCATTAACTTGGGGGGGGGGCAAAGGCACGCGTTTTGAAACGCGCGTCTTGATTGGACTTTCTTATATAAAGGACACTACCATTCCTTTTCTTGCTTAAAATAATTCGCATTAGTATACTGTAACATCTCGTATTTCAAAAGCAGGCACAATTCCTGCCTTATAAGACAGGCAAAATGTGGCATTTTAAAGGTGTTCAGCCTCCGGAAAAAGCAAAAGTTGAATGAAAATGAAATAAAAGAGAGGAATGATTCTGATGATAGGGAAAAGCATAATCGGACGTTTCAGAAAACATGGACAAATGACAGGGAATGGCTGAATTATGATGAGACAAGAACGTTATGCAGTGTAACTGGTGTATGGAATTCGCAAAAACAAACACGGAGAAAACATCGTTTTTTTGCGGGTTGTTTGAACTTTAAAATTGAATCAGAGATGAAAACGGTGAAGAGTGACTGGAGATCTTGTTTGAAACCCTGGATTCTGTCCGACCTACTCTTTATAATATTCCATACAAATGACATTCCAACATATGATCCGTCACCAGCAATAGGTTTGTGGAATGTTTTTCATAGACTGGTAAGGAGACCAGAACTAACACCATATGGACCCAGAGTGCAGGTGGAGGACGAAAAATGACACCTGGATCCCTTTCTGGAATTGGATCCAGATTGTCTTGAGAAACAAGAAATGTTAATTGACTGATGATTTGAAGTAGGATTTATACTTCTGTACCTCTGCATTTCATATGATAATGATATTTATGAAAGAAAATTGTTGTTAATCTCAATACAAGTGTGTGAAATAATTTTGTGGACAAGACTAGTAAATGTTTGGCAGGACTAATACATTTCTCAATACACTAGTCTTTCTGGCCACCAAGAAATTTGTTAAATTCAAGCTCACTTACAAAGTCCAACCGCAAACTGCACAGTCCCAGATCTGCCATCACATAATACAATGCAATTAAACAGTAAAAAACATGACAAAGACCCTTATCTGCCGGCTCATTATGTTATGGCAGATGAGGATCATTGTTGTTTGCAGTTTGACTTTACTTATTAATAAGTATTGATGATATAGACAAATGGGTTACAGTCCTTTGAAGAGTTAAAGCCATCACAAACTCTATATGTGCAATGTTAACTATTTCCATCATCACATTCTGTCCTAAGCAATATTTATAGTGTTAAGAAAACACAATGTGGCCTCATCCCATATGTCCGCCAGATGCTAAAATGAAAAATTATTTAAAACAATAACAAAAACATCGATACTTGTATTACTACAGCTGGCAGATATGGCAATAGTGTGGTCAAGCTCTAGACTTTTTAAGAGGTATGATGTGCATCTGTATATTGGAGGAAATGTAAAATTACACACAGAGGATAATGATCTTTAAATGAAGAGTAATAATGAATGCATATAAGATTTTTAAAAATGCCAAGGTACCATTCTTTTGTTCACTGTTTATGAACAAGATTGGGTACATTTTCTCAGTCAAGGCTCCAGAGTTCATAAATACAAGCTGCAATGTTTTCAATTATTCGAAATTGTGCCAAGAGATTAGCAAGTTCTAAGAATTATATTAACTAGAAGTCTGAACTATGGCAACACATCTCCAAGATTGCCCCAAGTCATCGATACTATTATTATCATATATGCAGAGGTTTTCCTCTTCAATCCCCATCCCACAAAGGCGGCTGATAGCTGAAACTATTCTACTGACCAACTCCAATTACTTTACGAAACATAAAAATCTCTTACAACAGTGTACGGCAGCAGGATTTACACAACTCATTAAATCACTACACACTGTTTATACCCTTGCATACATGCAAATGTGACCTCTATCGTCCTGTTCCATCCCTGGACTGTTGACTGCTTTTTTGCATTGCTAAAGGGGCAATGGAAGCCAAAGAATGCCAAACTTGGTTGAAATAGGGGTTGATTTTCTTAAAAGGGACAAACATGCAAAACTGAAAATCGTGCAAACTTTATATATAATTTGCTATATGTATATGGTTCATTTTCTGAAAATTTGTACCTTTTATTCTTATTCATTACGAGAAATTTATGAAAAAACAATGATCGCTCTCGATCTGTCTTGAATAGAACAATATGCTTCCCTCCACCCTCACAAATAGCGGATGTGACGTCAATTGTGATATCACTTTGCATTGAGGAATAGCAATAACAAGAATGTCTACATCACTGCCTTGGTGACCATAATGGATGTCAGATTGGCACTATTTTTATTTAGTGTCAACTATATATCATAAGAAGTCTTCTCATAAAATATCCAATGTTGATATGGCTTTCAAGATGGATTCTTTGGTGGTGATAGTGGATGTCAGATCAGCACCATTTTCATTTAGGACAAACTAGACATCAGAAGAATTATTTAAGAAAAAAATTCATATTGGTTTGACCAATCAGTTAGATGGAGCCTTAACAACAAGATTTTCAAGATGACTGATGTCTACTATGGCTCTGCATGATGACCAAGTGGAATCCACATGATGACCATTTGGAATCATTTAGGATCAACTATACTTCATATTAACTTGTCTGGTGAAAAGCTCATTTGATTCAATTCTGGATGAGAAGTGACAAGATTTTCAAGATGGCTACTGTGGCAGCCCTAATGATGTCAGTTCAGCATGATCTTCATATAGGGCAAACTATACATAAAAAACAGTCTCTTACCTTCATGTTCATATGGCCATCCATTCTGGATGAGTAGCAATATGAAGATTTTCTAGATGACCACTGTCATGGTCAATAATAGATATCAAAGCAGAATCAATTTCATTCTGGACTGACTGGACATCATAAAAGAAGTTTTCTAGTGAAAACCAAATCCAATAGGACTTTCCAATTGTCAGAAGTAGATCGGCACGATTTTCATTTAGGACCAGCCAGGAAGCATAGCAAGTCTTTGGATGGATGGATGTTGGACAACAGACCATCCCATAAGTTCTTCTGCTGTTTGACAAGTACAGCTACAAACTATGATCTGTTTGCAAGTCCATCTTCAGGTGATGAACATAATATTTTACATTTCACGACAATCTACAAACAAATCCCCACATGACTTGTTGCTCTAAAGTGATTGTGTCACACATAGTATTAAGCTATAAGACAAAAAAAGACAATAACTCTAACAAAAATTGTAGAAGTAAACCAATTTTTCAATATGCCTATCTTGAAGTGATGATGATAATATGACCATATTTTATGGCAGTCCATCAAAAACTGCAGGTCAAGCTGCAAGTGTCAGATGGACAGATGGAAACAAAGATTACAAATACAACCTCAACAAAATGCAAATTTTCTAGGATTGTGCCCTGGACCAAAATGTTGATAAAGCAAGCCGCAACACATTTAACATCATAATGGTTCATTCAATCCTTATATGAATAAAATCCATAGTTTAGAAAACATAAGCAAATTAAAAATTTCAACCAAAATCCTCTAGGGCAAAAGGGGCAAGCAAGCATGTCACAGAACTAATTATTTCAGCTTAGTAATGCTTCATTTCATATTTGAAGACAATCGATGGGTTTTGAGAATAAATTAAAGTTAGAAACTTTAACCCAAATCTAAAAAATCTTGAAACTTCCTGGACCTGAAAGGGGACTATGTTTTATTTCTCACTAAAGTGGGTTTCACAAAAATCTTCTGAAATAACTTTGAAATGAAGTACAGCTAGAAACTTAGAAACATGTATACTGATAGGTATATCCGTATGCAGTTGTCAGCCATCATTAATGTTTTGCAATGCGCGACTTGTAATAATAACCAGAAATTAGTCCTGCACATTGTATACTTTTCTCCAAGTAAGAAAAGGACAAATTTGTGTTGATATATAAAGTATACTTTATGGAGAGTTCAAGGTACAGCTCACTGTCATTTGTGTTGATATGCAAATTTATACTTTATAGAGTTCATGGTACAGCTCACTTTCATTTGTGTTGATATGCAAATTTATACTTTATAGAGTTCATGGTACAGCTCACTTTCATTTGTGTTGATCTGCAAAGTATACTTTATTAAGAGTTCATGGTACAGCTCACACTTTCATTTGTGTTGATATGCAAGTTTATACTTTATAGAGAGTTCATGGTACAGCTCACTTTCATTTGTGTTGATATGCAAAGTATACTTTATAGAGAGTTCAAATACTGCTCACACTTTCATTTGTGTTGATATGCAAAGTATACTTTATAGAGAGTTAAAATACTGCTCACACTTTCATTTGTGTTGATATGCAAAGTATACTTTATAGAGAGTTCAAATACTGCTCACACTTTCATTTGTGTTGATATGCAAAGTATACTTTATAGAGAGTTCAAATACTGCTCACACTTTCATTTGTGTTGATATGCAAAGTATACTTTATAGAGAGTTCAAATATTTCTCACACTTTCATTTGTGTTGATATCAACTATTTCACTATCAACACTTACATTATCATACATCAATACATCTCTGCACTGCAAATCTGAAACACAAGGCATCTTACAGAGACATTAAAGGTAATAATTGCTTTATTCTGTGACATTTTTTGCTGGAAAAGGTTGTTTAAAAAAAAAGCATGATATGCTAAGCATAGGGTATTTATCTTTCTGCATTGGGTAGGACAATAAATCTAGCTATTGATCGATTTCCTGTTGTAATCACGAGTTCTATATGTAATGAGGCAAGCAAGGAATAGGGAATCTGGTATGGAAAAAAATCTGGATTATTCATGCAATAAACTATGGTATATAATCTCATCTTTCTTCTTGCTCAAGACAGAGTAAAAAAAAAAAAAATCCTTTTCCTTTCCTGATATGACAAAAAGCACATTTGTTAGAGTCTGCCTCTCTATATTTATATCATGGGCAGTTATGTAGGAAGGGAGGAGGGTAAGGATGCTGAACATGACAAGGATGGAAGTGAGTGTGACATAATCTGTTCATACAATATCAAATCCCAGGTCAATATGAGTGATCTCCTCTTCCTCTGGCTGTTCCTGCTGCTGTTGCATCTGCTGCTGTGGTGGCTATTAGTAATAACAACAACTTTAACAGTTCCTGAATTCATGAAACATTTTTGCAAGGTGTAGCACATTTATTTTTTGTCTTATCATTTACAATTTAGTTACATGTCTTTCATAAAGGTAGAAATCTAGGTTTAATAACTACTACATTCAAGCAACTATGATAACCTGACTGACACATACTTTTCTTTCTTCATTTTGTCTACTCGTTGAGTTTCATACTCCTGTTGCGTTTAATTTTAAATGTCATAGATTAAATCTAACTGACCTAACTTGATTTTTACAGTTAAACAGTGTTCTATAAACTGAAACAAAACCAAGGATATCTACAACATAATTTAACAATGGCTGAATACCAGAATATTCAAGGTAATGGTCAGTGCTAAAACAATGTGCTGTAGACAGGCTCTTAAAATATTTTCTTACATAAAATACAACTTTAGTTTAAAATACATTCTTACATAATGTACAACTTTAGTTTATAATACTTTCTTACATAATGTTCAACTTCAGCTTTAAATACTTTCTTACATAATTTAAAACTTTAAAATACTTTCTTACATAATGTACAACTTTAGTTCAAAATGACCAAAATCTGTATATAATTTATTAGCCATATCCAGCTCACATTTTCCAATGTCCAAACAAAATTAATTATACATAACCTTCATCTGATTCAATGGCAACAGTTTTAACGAAAGCTTTTAGTTGGGATTGAGCTGGTATGCAAGAAGATTCAAGGATTTCTCAGTTTCAAAGTTTAATTTACAAAAAATGGTGACCACTCCAGTGGCACTGTGGTTAGAGCATTCATTTCTTTATGTGAGGTCAAGGTTCAATTATTGGCTGAGTCATATCAAAGACTTAGAAAAATGGTACAAATAGCTGCCTCACTTGGCGCTCAGCATTAAGAGGTTAGTGTTAGGACTGGTTGACCTGGTTACTAGGTGGTTGAATATCAGCAGTTTAGCCACCATTGAGTGAAATAACATGGAATTTAGCAGTCATGGAGTGAATAACAGCAGTTTTGCAATCATGGAGTGAAATAACCTGGAATTTAGCAGTTATGGAGTGAATAACAGCATTTCAGCAGTCATGGAATGAAATACAACAATCAAATTCCTTAAAAATGTAAAAATCCTTATGTAGCATTACATCTCTATCTGGAATCAATGATATAGATGTAGCAAGATTTTAAACCTGCACTTTTAGACAAAAGTACAAAATTTTACATCATGAAAAGATTCCATCTTCAGGTATCTAAATGGGGAATAATTTATGTTGAAAGCAAAATGAGATTTACTTGGGCTCCAAATGCAAAGTCAAAATCAGCAGTGCTTTCGGTATCAGCAGCAGGAGCAGAGAATAGGTCAGGGGCCTGCTGAAATTAAAGCAGGTCAAACATTTTGTAACTAAAATGTAATTTCTTTACATATTTCATTTCTGAAACACAAATCAGAATGTAACTTTGTTATTTTGAAGGAAAAGAATATATCTGCATAATACAAGTTTAATTACAAATTTTTGTATGTTCAAAGTGCTTCTATTTTTGTATGAATGTTAGAACATCATCTTCAGAAAACTGCTATAAATATATTTTTATTACTATAATTTATGTATGCAAAGTTAAACAAAACCCAGTTCATGAAAAGATGGAAGCTATGTCAGGAGCGTTCAGATGTTTGGAAATGTATAGCACATATTACAGCTCACATAAAATCAATTTTTATTCATTAGGTCCAATTATGTATCACTCACAATAAAAACTAATCTAATTAAAAACTAATCTAATTAATGTTGTGAGGAAAATTTGAAATGCACCAGTCACTGAATGTTGAAACTTTCTATGAAAATGCTTGTATATGTATATGCATATTTTACAATCTAATCTTTTATATTTAATCAACTGGTTTTACATGTTTTATGTATACTAGAACATTTCTAAATTTATATGAATGAAAAGTCTATATTAAAATTAAAGTCGAATTGTACACAAATTGATACAACCTATTATTAAACATCCCCCCCCCCTCCAGAAGAGTGTGATATTTAAAGAGTGTAGTTTTAAAAAAAGTGTGGTTATAGGGTGAAGGGAAGAAAAACATTACTTGAAAGGCGAAGCCTAGGTCAACAAGATCAGATGCTTTATCTGGCACCTTCTGAAAACAAAGGTCAACAAAATAAATGAAAAATGGTCACTACTTGAGCTGTCCTTATTAATCACAATATTGACTAGACCACTTCCATGTCTTGTTATGGCAAATCTCTGCAGTTTTTATTACATTTACCACTCTATTTATTCCACTCTACCCAACCCCACCCACCCCAACAATGATCATAGGGTCATAACATATAGTACAAATCGGATCCAAAAGTAAGAACCAGATTTGCTGTTGCATAATGTGCTGTTAGATCCGAGTCTTTGCAGTTTGTTAAGATTACTTGATAGAGTAAAACCTGAGCTGCAAATGCATTATTCAATGGCAGATCAGGGTCTATGTTGTAGCTGGACCAGGTTTATATACTGCAAAATGTAAAATATTTATGAAGTCTCTTCCCTAATGAAGTTCATCTAGCAAAGAAAATACATTTAAAAAAATAATCACAGTAATAGCAACTTTGTATGTGTGACCTATGATATTTTAAGGGTTTTATATTTTCATCTCGACTTTGTTATACCTTGACAAGAATATCAACATCACTACCCTTGCAAGACTACATGTTTACATTATTTGGAAGGTTTTATCAGCCTCAGGTTTTTACAAATTTGTATCTTTACATTTTTGGAACTTAAGCTTTCAAATGGCATAATACAGTCAGGATTTTCCTCACATAACACTAAGTCCCATACATACATACATGCATGCATGCATACATAAAGACATATTATGATCCATTCCCGGGGATGGGTCAAAGACACTTTACAACTCTTGTACAAATGTACATCCTTGGTGAATTTTCATCCGATGGATGAGGAAAAACAGCTGAATTAACAGAGGGTATTATAATACCACCTCCTCTTGCAAATGCATAATGATGATAAATCCTTGCAAACCATGTTCCAAAATATACCTAATTACTAATATTGATACAGTCAATATATTCCTATTTTTTTCTATGCATATGCTCTATGTCAGCTTTAATACATTAAATTAGAATTACAAAAATAACTTTTTTCTTCTAATTTATATGGCTGCATTTTTATCAAATGTTGTCATCCAATGTGAGAAAGGCAACTTGATTTGCAGACTGGGATAAATTAGCATACATCACAAACAATGTCTAATTGGTAGATCATTGTTGTTTTCAATTTTATAATAGCAAGCAAGTTTCTATCCAATCCATAGATCATATACAAGATACAGCAAATATACTGAAGTCAGGAGTCCCAACTAAAGACATTTCTATGGCCAACAGACCTAAATTACCAAATCTTTAAAATTTTCTAAAGATGTCAACGCTAGTCCTGTAAGTATTAATCTTCTGATTGCTTCCAAACTTAACCTGTGCTTTATCTGTGTGTGAAATGCATATGCATGGCTAACTTATTCAGATTGAATAAGTATGGTAGGTACAGTTTTTCACACTTATATAGGTATTGTACTTCAGAACCATATTGGGAATCAGCCATTTGATGTTCTAGATTGTATATTGTCAACATATATCTGTAAACCTTCCTTGCTGCAAGACTGAAACTATGATAGAATGTTTGTCCCAGGACCCTACATGCTAATCAAAATTAGGTTAGCAACCATTGATGTCAAGCCAAATATGGATGTATAAAAAGTCTGATATCAGCCTACCTTTGAAAACAGATGTCATGCTACTTCTGTATGACATGCATCATGACAAGCACACTGAAGATTGTACAGTTAAATAAAAATTGTATACTGTGCAGAGTACATATTTATCTGTGTGAATTTAAATTAAATTGTGGGAATTCTTGCACATCACTTCTCTTTTCAACTTTGTGTGATTCCTGCATTTGTCTGTCCTGGCAGTATCTCTGTATGTGGATGTGGGTAAAAACAAAGCTATATAATAACAACAGGTAACATTACTGATATTAAAAAGACCCCTTTTCACTCAATTTGGCTAAAGCTGAAAATACTTTTACAAATCCATTAAAACTGACAACCACAAAAAATTTGTTCACAGTATGTGACATTTCTGAAGATGACATGGAACTTCAAGCTGGCACTAGAGCTCAACATGGTAAATGGGTCAAAATAGTAAATGTTATTCAATACAATATATACTCGCTGATAAGGTGAGTAAAACTGCAAACAACAAATATCCTGTTCTGACATAGCATAATGTGCCTGCAGATTAGGGTCTAAGCTGTTTGTTCTACTAATTACACCAAATATACTGCACAGGATTAGATCTGCTTGCATATTATGTGATGGCATATCTGAGTCTGTGCAGTTGGACCAGTCTTATAAGCGAGTAAGTACAGTAATCTAAGTTCATTAAATTGTCAGTCTGGAAAATGTTATATGGCTACCATCATTTTACTCCCAAAATGTGGCATTTCTGAAGATAATGGAGAAATGCTTGCTGGCAATGAAGCTTCAGTATGGTGATAAGTTTAAAAGTGAATAATAACGATAACAATTTATTCCTAATATTTTTCATCCCCGGTTAGTAGCTTGGATTGAAAATTTCTCAATAAGGAAAATGATAATCAACAAGTCTGATTTTTTAAACAAATAACACAAGTTACTTTTTAAAGTTCTCAGAGATCTGTGAAAGTCTTTAACCTGTAATTTCTTTTATATAATTTTATCTGTGGTCAAAATGCACCCTTCACAAAACAAAATGTGGCATTCTAAACTGAATTAAATAGTAAAAAACACATTTTTAGTAAATTATATTTCTCTGATAATATTTACTTGATCACATTACATTAGGATAACTTTCTCTGCTACTTCCAGAAAGATAAAAAAAAAGGTCTCTCTGTGTCTATATAGAAAAAGGAAAGCGCTCATACAGATGAACTCCTCTTTCTCCCAACTACATAAAGATTGGTAAGATAATTACAAAAAGAAGAATTTCACCTGAAATCACTAAAATGCACATAATAAAACTACATTTTGACTTCCTATAACAATGATAGAAAAATGATTAATATAGAATAAAACAGATTCATGGAAGTCTATGATAACAGCATTAAGCAAAACTGAATACTGGTGACAGATGGGTATTAATGGTAAGCACTTAGTGGGTAGAAAAGGGAGTTACATGTAGGAGTTGCTTTCCTTCCTACATATAATATATACACAGAAAAATGTTTTCATCTTTCAAACAGGGTTGGATTTGGAGGTAGCAGAGAAAGTTATCCTAAGTTTAATGTCATCAGGTAATGTATCTGATGGAGAAATGCATAGTCAGCATATTAAATATCGAACACAAAGCAATCCAAATTCATCTTGGAGTCTTCCTTAATTGCTACATGATGTAAATGTCAACTTGGAGTAAAATTTGGACTGGGCTGGGGTGATTATTCAAAAGTATTGACATGTACAATTCTAGAGACTAAATAATAATTCAGACTAAGATATATTTCTCCACTCAAACAATACAGTTCACATTCGTTATCACATCTGTAAAGGCTGAGTAATTTTGCCTCCAGTATAAAAGGAAAACTCACTTTAATTTCTCAATTATGCAGACCAGAAGGTTTATAATTTTCTTGTAGAGAGCTCTGCAAGTAACCTGGACATCTGATTATTGCTGTTTTAGCACTGTCAGGTCCACTGAACATGACACTCTCTTTGAGAGTAAGGGAGTGAGAGAGAGAAAAAGAGAACACAAGCTTGTGCATACTAGACAAAATATCACAATTGCAAACAATGTATTTTCAGTTGTAAATTACTGATTATGTGGTTTTTATGAAGCAACATACATTACATACAGACCGAACAACCATTACGCACAAATTTTAATTTTGTTCATGGTGTCTACAAGCATTAAATCTGCAGTAATTGATGGATTAAATGATCAGACAATTTCACTTGTCAAATGACATTCCTATCTATGAGCAATCTACAGGTTAACTCCCCTTTCTACCCAATATTAACCATCCCAATAAATATAGCATTCACAAACATATAGAATTTAAAAATAGATAAGCCATCCATGCAATCTGAGACTTGAATTATAATGTGTAAATCACAATCATTATCAATAGCAAGATGTAAGCATGTGATGTCATTGGAAGAGAAAGGGAGTTAATTCTTTTCATCTCAGTCTCTGCGATATTGTTTTTGATAATATACCTTGATTATGTCAACAGCCACACCATTAAAAACTGCACAACAGCCAAAAGTCTATTGAGGGATTTGCTATACTGTAAAACCTGTCTTAAAAGACCACTGCTATTTGAGACCACCTATCTTGAGAGACCACCTTCTCAATGCACAAATGTATAAATTATGTAACATTGTGACCTGTGATGAGAGACCACCTGTCTTGACAGACCATATTTTATTGGCAGAAGAGGTGGTCTTTCAAGACAGGTTATACTTTAGTAATTATTATAGAGACCAGATTTTCCTTTTAAAGCCATTTCTAATGAAGAAACACTGAAATTCATGCATTTAAAAAATGTACCAAGAGAGTATCATCAAGTCATCTCCCCTATGTCATGATAACCATTTTTTAAAAACCAATGTGTTAAGGACGAAAAATACATACTTTAATGAGTCATGTAAAGCTCTGATTAAATTTTTACAAAAACTTTGCAATGTTTCTAGAGCAAGAAAAGCAGGTCACTGTGATCTACCTTTGTTCATGTTAAATTTATGGTAATCATTGGTGCAAGAAAAGTAGGTAATTGTGACCTACCTTTTCTGCTGATGAGTAATACCATTCATGGTGGAAAAAAGTGTCAGTAATTGCAACACTTGAGGCAATGCCTAATTCACCAATGATAATGGTATCAGAAAGGTGTTATCTATGTCTATATGTCAGAGAAAAATGTACAGCGCCATGAATGATTATTTTGGACAAAGTTGCATAAAAATCTCTTAAACCTTTAAGAACTTATAAACCAGAAAAACAAAATGTTAATGGGCAGGTTGAATGACTGACAAGGCTCATCCGAAGAAGTTACATAAATATTGTTCACCAGACTGTGATGTAACCCTTTAAAGTCTTTAATGTCATGTGGTAAATTTAATCTTACCCGACATAAAATGATGAAAGATGTCTAACAATTCAGTAATACTCACTGTAAGTAGCTTGTGGTTTAAATATAATTCAACCTGTTTTATAAATTTCATATGAAATGAACACTTCTTTAAGATCCTCTATGAATCATACCCAGTCATAATTCCCATTCTGAGATGAACATGTAATTGAGGTCTCAATAATTTATATGCACAATGGTGTACATTATAATACACTAACTTTTAACAGAAAATCCTAACTTTTGACAAAATAACACTGCTGCTATTGCTACTGGAAAGTTAATATGTAATGCAAGTGAGCCATTAACATTTGTATTCAAGCTTTTCTCACCTGTGTGGGTAGTGTCAGTGGCTCAAGATTGTTACTAATCTGGGCCTGTGGTAATTTAATTTGCTCCTTTGCCTGCTCTGGTTCGGAAATAGTTGATGGTTTCTTTTTCTTCAATTTAGCTAAAATGGATGATTCTCGCTCTGGGAAGGGAGGCATTTCTTCCAGCACTGTGGCCTAGAAAAGTTCATGAGCTGGTTACATGTTTGCTTACTCAAAATACATACAAAGGCTCCATGGAATCGAGCCTGTGACCACGTTAAAAGACATAAAATCACAACATGAGTTACAACTTTGGGCATTTCCAGTATGCGGATTACAGATAGAAATATATTTGCTATCTATTTCTATGTCATTCTCATCTATAAAAAAATAGAAAAAAATATTTTCAAACAGACTACCTTTTAGTTGTCAGTAATTTGCATTAAATATTTTAGGCCACATAAAGCTGCTTCATTGGATCAGATGCGGAACTCACTTTAGTCATCAGACAGGTATTTTGATTGGATCAGATGCGGGACTCACTTTAGTCATCAGACGGGTATTTTAATTGGATCAGATGCATGATTCATTTTAGTCATCATACAGGTATTTTGATTGGATCAGATGTGGAACTCACTTTAGTCATCAGACAGAGGTATTTTGATCCAATAAATATCTTTACTTCTTAATTTCATTTTTGTCAATCTTTTTGATTCAGATCATTTTAACTCTTATTGGGAAATATAATTTTGTAGTTTATGATGCCATACGGTTCCATTGTTTGAGAAAAGAAATGAAAACTGCATCCTACTTTTAAATTGTATTATAATTTGGCTTGGCATTCTACCTTTTCTATATTTTCTGAAAGAAGAACTGACCTGCATGTCATCGATTTTTATCAATCCAGCATGTCATTGGATTTGTATTTAACAACATTTTTGAATGCCACAACAGTCCATTTAGCCAAATTATCCCACTAGAGTACTAAGATCACTGAGAGTTCCAGCTGCAAAGAGCTCTTCAAGATTACTAACAAACTAATGTCAAGGAACAAATGTACACCACTTCCAACTACCTTCTCTCTAGTAGACCTTCTGGAGCTGTTTGCAAATTTCTTCTGTGATAAGCATAGCTGCCAACCTTTCATGCTCACAACTCTGGAGCTGTTTGCAAATTTCTTCTGTGATAAGCATAGCTGCCAACCTTTCATGCTCACAACTCATGAAAATGGTGATAAAAATTAGTGAATTTTTATATTAATTCGTGAAGTAATCATGAGTGAATATTTGTTGGAACAAATGAATGCATTGCAATGTTTGGTATATTCCAAACTAAACTTCACTTTTTGTGCAATATATTTTTTTCCACTATTCCATGTTTCCTCTGACCCTTGCCACACCAGTTTTTATATTTGGACATTTATGTTGGGTGTAGGGTCAGTCCATTCCCTATCAAAAAGTTGGAATTCGCTGACACCATTTGGTGTCAGCATGGGGTTGCCTCTTACTAGCTGGCCAAGCAAGCTTGAACAACCTTTCACAGAGAGATACCTGCATGGAATCAATAGGAATATTATTTATTTTCTCAAAAATAGTGAGCATAGCATTTGTCATGTCTTTAATCTGCTGACAGAAGAGACGCAAGTAGGTCGTTGCTGACCATTCGATCTAGAATCGAACACAAAACTTGTTCTCTGTGCTATGTTTCACTGATGGACTCCAGTGCAAAATACCTATCTGGCCTCATCCATGTGTACACACCAGCAAGACACTTATGCTCCTCTTCTGACAATTGTATACTCATTATTCCCACTATGAAAACAAAGTCATATAGACGTTCTTTTAGATATCAGGGCTCAGCAACGTGGAATGAATTGCCCATTGAAATTAGACACAAAGACATGGTGATCCCTTTCAAGATTGCTCTTTTTTTGACTGCAAGAACAAACTTAAAGCATAATGTTTCCTACCTTAAATATTTTCAGCATTTTTAATGTTTTCTAACTTCATGGTGTTTTGTCTTTTGTAGTCATATCATTATAGATGTTGTAAAGCGCTTATGAGCTTCTAAAGATTAGGCGCTACACAAAGTCCTCATTATTATTTTGTGTTTCCTCAGTAGCCCCTATTTTTAACATTTGTATAGCTTCCTTAATGCAAGTTCAAACTATGACATAATGCTTATTCCAGGACACATTGTGCCAATCAAATCTGGTTTAAGAACCATTTATGTCATATGACAAGCAATCAAATAGCGAGTTCCAGGTCAATTTCACCAATGACATAGCTTCATCTTGTCTGTCAACAGATTAAAGACATACCAAATATTATACTTGCAATTTCAGAGAGAATAAATCGTCTTCCTATAGATATCATGTAGGTATGTACAAGTTTATTGGGCTGGCTAGTAAGTGGCCACCCTATGTAGAGGCAATTGGCTCTGACCCTACACCTTGCCGTACAAGTCCAAATGGGGTGCCAAAGATCAGAGGAAACTACTGACAACTTTATGCCAAACCATGCTATTGCAATCTAATAATTACTTTGGAATTGGTGGTGGTGGTGGTGCATTATTATTTTGTTTGTTTGTTTGATTAGTCTTTTTAACATAGCTTTAACAATTTTTCGGTCATATTGCTACGATGTCTGCAGTGAGGCAGTTTATAGTGATGACTAGCACTGGGGCCGCAGACATGTAGCATGATGTCCCACCCAGTCACATTATCCTGTCACCAGGCCGACCAGTCCTAACACTAACCTCTTAATGCTGAGCATCAAGCGAGGCAGCTGTTAGTACCATTTTTGTAAGTCTTTGGTATGACCCGGCCGGGGATCGAACCCACGATCTCCTGCTTCCGCAGTGGACACTCTAACCACTATGCCACTGGAGCTGTTAGGGGCATTATTATGAACAACATCAATTAGTATTAATTTGTAGATGGCAAGTGTTGTTGTCCTTTTTGTTTTCACAAATAATAAAAATATTGTGCATGTACCTGCAGATGCTATTAGAAAATAGATAACAGTGCAAAATCACATGCAACAAACCAGAGAAACTGAGCCCAATTAGGTAATTTGTACAGGTAAGTCGATTATTTGTGGTACATATACCTAGGAATTATAAAGATAATTCTACAGCTCAGTTTCTTACCAGAACATCGGTCGAGGCAATGTTGCTGAGCTGTAGGTACTCTATACTTCTCTGCTGGAGTTCTACATCCGAGTTCCTCAAGTTGTTATTACTTCTCAGAATCTGTAATAAACAAGGATAACTAACTTCATATTTAGTCCATTTTCATACATCAATAACAATAATATCACATTCAATTCTTCCATAATGTTTGGTCTTAATATTGTGAAAAACTGGCTAATCAAGAACGTTTTTCTTATCCAAAGCAGATGCCATACATGTACCCATTTCTGACTGAATTTATTGTGCACCAGCAGAGTCTAATCAAATATAAATCAGTTCCAAAAGAAATGATATAAAAAAAATACATTAACAAATCTTAAACTAAAAAAAACTGTCAAAGCAAATGTCAAAATTTGATAGAAACATGTGAACGACTGCACCAACAAGTCTCATATGCACATGTTGACATGTTACTAACTTTTGCCTCTCAGTATGTGTTCAGTAAGTGACAACAATCTGATGTGCACAGCTGAGCAACCTGAGACTAATAGAGGGTGCCAAATGGACCTAACAAAATTACCACCAAAAAAATGTGTCCAGACTCTCTTTGGTGCAAAGCAAGTCCCTGCAATGGTCAGGCATCATTGAAAATTAAGAACAGAAAAAAGATACAACTACATACAGATCACATCAGGAAACAACAATATGCTAGACATCGCATCAAACTTCATTGCACTAAATCAGGTTTCATCAAAAATCACTTATTGGACAGATGAGCATGAACAACCAAACTAATTAACTGTTACATAGTTTTTAATAGTCCCCAACAGCAACTGTAAGAAATAATTAACATGTAGTAATTCAAAAAAGTGCTCTTAATTATTTAATTTATTTAATTCTTAATTATTACATATAAATGTTGGCCCCATTGATGGTGTGTGAAAACACAGAAAAAAAAAGAGCAACCTTTTCTATGGCATCAAGCCAGAATTATGAGCAGTGATAACAAACTTGTACTAATGGAGAGATCACAGATGGATGACAGACAGATAAAAGACCATCTCAAAAACTCTTCTGGCCTTTGATCAGTTGAGTTACAAAGCCTATGTGGTCAGGAGCTAAATGAAAAACAAAAATGTACATAGTCAGTCTCTCCCTCTTTTGAGTGTAAGAGCCATGAAACCCACTCCAATGACTGCCATGCACCTGGTAAGAATAAAGAATCGTTTGAATGCAGTGAGGCTGTATACAGGTATATGCTAATTATTTGTGCAGCTGGTAAGCCCAAAAGAACCATGTGAAATAAAACTTACATCTTGAATCTGAGTTCTAATCTCAGGGAACAGGTTGACAAACTTGATGTAGGTGGAAAGTAGTAAGCCTCTTGTTGCTGGAGAACATAAGTGATACTTGGAATGCAGCAGCTGAAACTGTACAATTGGACTGAAAAGATAAAAAAAATGACATCTAGAGTATTTTCCCTGGGATAGCTGAAAATTATATGTCACATCCTTTCAGGTATCGTTTTAATTAATTGGAGGTACAATTTACAAGTTTGGAGGAAATTACTAAAATTGGGAGTTCTATAAAATTTTGCTTGATTCTCTTTCAGGATTTAAGCCCATTTATTTGGAGTGAGGGATTTGCCCATCCCACCCACTCCCCGTCAACATTTTCTTCCATGCTGCTGGTAATTGTCATATTTCTGTAGTAAATATAACCAAAATATAAATCATGAATTATTGTGAATAGTTCCTCTACAATATTCACTCACCTAGACCTCGGATCACCAGCAATTAAATTTCCAAATTCTCCCAAAATGTAACCTCCTACTTTGACCATGTTTTCATGACAAGCTGAAGCCTGCAAAGCCTGAAAAAAGCAAAAATTATAGATCAGAAGAATATCACTTATATCACTCTGAATGTCCTCACAGCGTGACCAACATATTCCAAATTACAAAAATATGTTCTTTTATGTTGGAATATCATTCTAACTTTCTAAAAATATATTGCACCAATTTATTGCTGTTGTAGGGTTTAACGCCATATTTCAGCACATGATAGGCTATACATGGCAGCTAGTATTAATGGTGGATGAAGAACCCGGGAAAATCCACGGAAAGAACCACAGACCAATGAGAAGCTACTGGCAAACTTTCTCACATACCCACATTGGCCGAATCTGACACTCAAACCCATGCAGACAGAGGTGAGATGGCAGTGATCCATAACGGAGAGCACTTCAGACCACTCGGTCACTCTGGGCCCCCTGCACCATTTTAAGACATAGGTTTGCATTCCATTCTGTATTAACAATACCCAAACACTTGATCCCCTAGTCTGATATGCTCATACACAAAACTTGAACAGAATCACAATGCACACTCCTTACCTCAAAGACCGTCTTAGCAGCATAGCCTTGCACATCATCCCTGTTTATCACTATCTGAATAACTCTGTACCAAACCTGAAACAAACCAAAATTAAAACAAGTGAAAAGGTATATATATATATATATATATATATATATATATATATATATATACACTCTTCATCTTTCTGCCTTAAAAGTTCATACAGGATTGTATTTTGAGAACTGCTGCATATTTGTTGACCTTTGGTGGATCTGTCTCCAATCTGATTAAAATCAGATCTCCACTGTCCTATTTAAAGATTAGGGTGTCATGTTCTGATGAGATTTGAATTTGACAAAGGAAATGTTGGTTTCAGAAATCTGAAAGTGGATAGAATAGTTTTGCAACATTGATACTCTTCAGCCATAATGCTCTCCATCACAAAGGGTAAGATGTAAGACTAATTGACTGATAAAATTAGTAATTATGGTAAAGTTGTAGGGTTTAACACCATTTTTTAGCAAATGACAGGCTATACATGGCAGCCAGAATTAATGGTGGAGGAAGAACACCTGAATAGAGCCACCAAACCACAAGAAGCTACTGGCAGGCTTTCTCACATACCCACATTGGCGGAATCTGAGACTCGAACCCATGCAGATAGAGGTGAGATGGCAGTGATCTGTAATGGAGATTTCTTTAGACCACTTGGCCACTAGGGGGCCCTGCAATTATGGTAATAACATAGCTCACAAGAACAAGACCCCTAAATGTCACTGTCAGATCTTCATGTACAACAGTGGAGATTTCATTTCAATCAGATTGATTTTGTCTTGGACTTTGTTGCTGCACATCGCTGAGATTTATCTGGAAATGATTATCACTTGGTCGAGTAGATCGATGATCCATGATTTATACCATCTAAGAGTGGCTATTAGAACCACTGTGGATACCTGACCCATTATTTTCATAATTATTCTTGGTATCTGGACAGTTTGGAGGGAAGATGTTGCCCAAATCTGGCCCAGATTATCCCATGCTGGCTGCTGTGATGGTTCTCTGGAGCCTCCATGCAATGAGGTCTTTCATGTGCTTGTCAATAAACATCATATAAATGCACACATGCAAACTATAATAACACTGACAGTACAGTTTGATGCACATAAAACATCAATGAATGCAGTAAATGTTACACACATTCATGGGCTATTGTACATCAATACTTGTATAAGGAGACCAACTGCAAAATGCACAGAACCAAACCTGCAGGTGCATTATACTATGACTGATCAGGATCTTTAGCTTTTTTATTTTATAGTTTGACTCAAATTATAAGCATGCATATAAAGTAATAATTAAAATTATGGAAAGAATTTACATGACTAAACATTAAATCTTACCTCTTCACTAACGTAATCTCCAGCTATCCGAATAAGGTTCAGTATGACATCCACATACCATGTATAATCTACCGCATACTTCTCTGCTAGTATGGCCACCTTAAGTACCTGTGTGGAAATAAGGTTACACACATATTAGTCATCGAATGTAATCAAGTCCATCTGTAACGAGTTCATATAATAAGTAATGGCTGATCAAAAAGAATAAGCAGGTCAATATAATTTGTCATATGTGACACATTTTATCTACCAAATTTAGAGAATATAACGGATAACTTTTGTAAGAGCAATGACTGCATCTGATATAAATTTTTAAATACTGTGTGCAAAGTGTTGTAGAAAAGACATTAGACCCAAACGGGCCTGGCCTACATCACTGGATTTGATAAAAAATCTTGTCATCTTGGACTATGTAAAAGCTTGTAGCAAGGATAAATCCCATTTCAACAATGATACAAAGTACTTCATAGAGTTGTTCTTGTTGCTGTTGTAGGGTTTAACATCATTTTTCAGCACAAGATAAGCTAATAGATGGCAACCAGTATTAATGTTGGAGGTAGAAGCCGGAGAGAACTCTGGAAAGAACCACCGACCCACAAGAAACTACTGGCAAACTTTCTCACATACCAACATTGGTCAAATCAGAGACTCAAACCCATGCAGACAGAGGTGAGATGGCAGTGAGCATTTTAGACCACTCAGAGCCCCACTTGACCGTAATATCTGGCCAACATAAAAAATAAAGTACAGTCATGGTCCAAAAATGAAATACAAGAACCAAATCTAATTTAATAACGGTGGACTTTCAAGCCACAAAATTACAAAATGAATAGGTTATCTGGTAGAAGGAATTTTAATGAAGTTTCCTTGAAATCTGTTATGGAGAAGTTGCATAGAAATGAAATATACCAACAAGTAACAATGACCTTTTTATTCTAAATTTGCTAGAGCTTTTTCAAAGGTAAAATGAATATAACACATGTACAAAGTTTTAAAAAAAACATCTCTTGACAACTTGAGTTTTGGTCCAGTATGAAATCAAAAGTAAAATTTTGCTCATTATCAGATTTTTTCAAGATGTTCATGGCATAAAACTATATTCCATTGATATAAACCTATAGGGGGTTTCACGGTTACTAGCTCACCAGAGGGCGTATCGGTGCAGCTCACTTCCGGATAGTTCAATAATTAGAGATGGCAGACGTAGATCAAGAAAATTTGACAAACCGCTCACATTTTGCAAACAAGACCGATATCTCACTCTCTTAAAATGAAATTCTATCAATATTTGATAAATTGTTGTTACATCTTTTATTTTTTTTCACTAACTTGCGCTGCAGCCAGCTTTTAAATAAATGTTTTCTGCCCGTTTCAGATCTTCATTATCTTTCCATTATTACATTATATACTAGTTTGTGTTATTTGATTGTGCAAAAGTGTATCGCTGCGTAAAAAGTTCTTGCAATTTATCTCGCTTGAAGAATATTGAAAAGATGTTTATTTTTTTTTACAGTTTTAATCATAGCAGTAAATTTATGTTGAACGACAACAAAAAAGTTCTAACTTTTTAAAGTTCTTTTTTATTTTTGATTTAGACTGTTGCATTTCTATTAATGTTAATTATATTTTAAATGAAATAACTTGAGTTTCTTTCAAAATGCACATATGTCGTCCGTGCTTGAACAGACAGGCGCACGTACGAGTCTCCTAGATGATTATTCTAATTTTATTTCCTGGAACGGATGGAAATTTTAGAGTATATAATGTGGAGAAATATCTATGTTAGACCCACTATGCATGTAAAGGACATTTGTGGTTCTCACCTGTTCTGCCTGTCTTTCTGTATGTGTGTCTATCACATTTCATCTGGTGCATTGGGTATGTATATCCTCGAATGAATGTGTTTGCATACGTATATTACATAAACGTACTTCAGGTGAAAAATGAGTATAATTTAATACTAAGAAAGAAGGAGTGACCGACAGAAAAAAAAAACAAAGATGAATATTTGTGAGTATTTATTTATTATTGACTTGTAGGGCTTTTTCTTACAAGCAGTGTCATTTTTTAAATAATACTGTTTGCAATTTTACATCCGGTCACGTGGATTAATATTGAACCAAAGTAGTAGGACAAAATCTATGAAATAATTGTATTTTTAAAACTTACATCTTTAATGCAAGGAAAGTTAAACAGAATTAAGCTAATTTTAATAAGGCTATTCTAAATGAATTTGCAGGTGCAGGTGTCAATCTGAAATCTTGTTAAAGACCCTAGCAGATTTGAAAGTTATTGCATGTACCGTCCGATACTTGATGTTCAAAATTCTAAATGAAAATGAAATAAAATAAAACATCATTAATCTGAAAATTGTATAATTTGTACACCCAAATATGAAACAATATTCAATCAGCATTAATTACAATCCTTTATCGATAGCTAATGTAATTATTGCTTTGTCAAATTCATCTGAATACAATAATATACTCTTCCATTTTTAAAATTTAAAAAAACGTTTCTGATTTAAAATATTTAGCATTACATATCAGCTGCTGGATTGAATTCGTATTATAATTTTTATATCGAACTTGTGTAATAACGTTCTTAACTCGTGTTATAAACGAACTATTAGCCTTGCCAAAGTAACTGAGAAAGAAGGATATATCAACATATCAAAAATGCAAATTGTTGAAATTATATTTCTTTAAAGTTATGTAGCCAAAAAGGTGCAAGAAATGTTTAAAATTGGAGAGCAAGATGAAATATTCCTACAAATGTGTCTCAAATTATGGATAGTGAATCAATATTATCAGGTATAATATAAATATGGACAGTGTATTTAATTTAATTAATTGACATTCTTAAAGTATGGAAAGGAAATATTTAATTATCTGATATAATGTAAGTATGGACACTGAATCTAATTATCTGATTTATTGTCTATAATTATTCTCCTAGTAAAAAAGAAAATAAGTTTGACATATAATTGATTTATTGGTTTTCCTCTGTTAACTTTATGTTTCGCTAATCAAGTGTAGAACAGTAAACTATCCGGAACTGGAGATTTTTTGTGGGCATGCGCATTGGAGCTAAGGGAGGTAATTTTAGGCGCTACGATCAGTAACTCCTTTGTAACCGTGAAACCCCCTATATTCTACTGAGATAGACATATTCCATTTATATGAACCAAAATTAATTGATATAAACATATATTCCATGGATATAAACATATATTCTATTGATATAAACCTATATTTCATTGATATAAACCTATATTCCATTGATGTAAACCTATATTCCATTGATATAAACCAAAATTCATTGATATAAACATATTACATTGATATAAACTTATACATATATGCCAAACCCTGACGAGGAAATGGCGTAATCCAAGTGGTCAAAAAGCGTAATCCAGGCAGAAAAAGTGTAATCCACATATAACATGATAAAATTTCAATAAACAACGATTATTTGCCCTTCTTGTTTTTCAAACATCCTTTACTGTTTCAAGTTTTCATATGTAGAACTTTTAGCTTTACACACATCGACTAGAAACCATCTTAAGACTTTCAGTGCTATATTTTAAATTTTTTTCCACACGGCCGGAAATTGATGTCACGTGATGCTGTACTCTTCTCTTAATATTTAGAGGATTCTGTTATATTTTGTTTTGGGGGTTTTTCGGTTGCAGTTTCTAATTTATATGGGAAATTTTTGAAAGGGGATATTTTTGCTCACATAAATGAATAGACTAAAATAAAAGATACTTTTTAAGTGCTAAAAATATATTTAGACTGGTTCTGCAAGAAATATGAATTAGAACATGGAATCTGCGTGTAAAGATTAATTTTGGAAAACCAGTCTGCTCTCTCCTCACTAAGCATACAGATTCTATAAATAGAATTTGAGGTCAACAGTAGAACCAGGTTAGCTATAAACAGAACATGATACTGTTATGAAGTCCACGGTCAAGCATACTCTTATATTGTAGTTACGTAAAAGCAGTCTTTTCTAAAATACGGTCTGTGGGATTAATGAAATGTTAATAATAACGAGAAAACAAATAATTGATTTTTTTGGGAGGTGGATATACCGAAAAAGCGTAATCCATATACGTATTGTATAAAACCATATTCTAAGTTTGACAAAAATCAGATCATGAATATGGACTCGAGTCTTAAGTAGAAAATGGAAATGTTAAGAAGAAATATTTACAGATGGATGATTGCAGATTGGACATTCTTATTGCCATACGAGCTAAAAAGTGATTAAATCATCTGATATGCATCCATCAGACTTGACATGTAATTTTTCACATATTTTTGATGCTCAGTTAAAAAGTGTCATAAAACCGGCTTCTGACAAATTTAACCAGTAACCAGTATCAAACTAGATGCCAGACCACTTGCAGCATCCAAACCACCAGCAGTTTTAAAAGCATAAACCTTAGAACATTTGCATGTTATCCTGCCTGACACAAAAAACACAGCTTCAAACTAAAATAAAAAAATTCTGTTTGCGGTATGCAGAACTGCAAAATTACTATGTAAAATGTATTGCATGTACCTACCATTTCTTCCCTAATGGAGTAATCGGCTGTTTCAAGATACTCTAACATTTCTCCAACAATTTCTTCTGCATTTGTTCTGTCACACATGGCATAGAGCAAATCAACAGCTCTCTGCCGTACACTGACATCCCGCTCTGTCTGTAAGGATAAAATGGGCAGAATGAAGTACAATTACAAAAGGTTATTTTAAAATCATTCAAAATAACATTAAACAGATTATGTCCATACTATAGAATACCATGACTACCCCTAAACATGGTTTTAAGTGGGCAGTTTATTATATGCAGAAATGTTTAAAATCCTGGTCACTTTATATACAATTTAAGTAAAGAGAGGTTTTTATAAAATTGTAATCTGCTTTAGCAAGCTATTAAAGGATATTTGGTAATGAAAGTATCATCAAAAAAAATAATATTGAAAGAAAATCCAGAAACGTTTCCATTCAACATGTCTTCCTCACCAAATAGGATGTAATTTAAGTGCAAAGTGCTAAGTCATACAGGGACCATAACTCTGCAAATCTTAAAACCTTGCCAGAAAAGTGAAAATCAAACTTGACCTTTGTCTTCTTGCTTCTGCTGTAAAGCCTCCTATTAAAAAATAGTTTAAATCTACAGAAATCCTTCAAAATGTAACCAAAAATGTTAAGTGCATAAGACGTATGTCAAACAGGTACAATAACTCCTAAAGCCTTGAAAATCAAACTTAACAGAAGTTTTTATAATGTAAAGCCTCAATCAAATCCTTCAAAAGTGGCAAAGCATAAACTGAAAAGCAAAGTTCTATGTCAAAAATAGGCCTTAAATCAAAGATTTTGCTAACAACCAGTGAAAAAAAGTTTTTCTTTGACTTTGTTAACTAAAAGCCTTGAACAAATTTTACTTACAATCCATGAAATTAAATGTAAAAATGTTGAAAGAGGACAGCAAAAATTGAACTACACCTATGCTGTCTTAAAGTATAGCATCATAGTAAATTTTTCTATCAATATATAAAATACAATCTCAAGTTACTGAGCACATGTCAACAACATACCATCATAGACAATCTAGGAAACACTCAATGTTTCTTCCACTGATATGGTAGGGACATAAAAAAGTGTGTAAACAAGTATGTAGCAGTGTTTAAAGAGTTTGTGTAGTATCAACCAAAGATAAAGTTCAAAAAATGTTACAAATATCAACTAAATTAGGTCAAACTCTTTTCCAGAAATGTCAACTTTAAGCACAACCAAGATAAAATACAAAACATAATAATGTTAAAATTAAAAAAAATATGTAAAATCTTTCAAACATGATTAAAATTTGTTATGATAACTGCATACCTAAAAAAAAAAATCAAAGATTTTCCCATGTATGTATTCAAACAGATTCTCCAAAATACTTGTGTGTCAAGGGGTGGAAATCAACACACTCGGCAAGAATGTACTCCACTGTTATGATATTCCTGTCACTGAACACCTTTCAGGTGGTATGCACCTGTCGGGTATGTGTACAGGTTCAGCACAATACCACCTGACCTCTCTGACTTATTCTAAATGAGGGACGCCACTCTCCAAACAGTGTGTTTGATGTTATTAAGCTTGTTTGTGGCATTCTCATTGCACATATTTTGCCAAGTATAAGAAACATGCTGAATTATACAATATTTGTAGTCAGTATATAGTCTTTCATTTGGAAATGAGTGACTGACTTCTGGACAGCTTTGGCAACTTTATCTGTCCTTTCAGTACCCTTAGTACCAATGTGAGCAATGTGAGAAGTCAGCCATGAGAACTGAATACTTTTCCACAGCTTGGATGAAAATATTGTTTCTGTAATAACTCTGGTCATCAGACTGAAGATTCTGCAAGCTGCAAGCTCTTAATGTGGGAAGATAATATCAATAGATGATGAAATTTGGTTTTGCTGCTAAGGTTTCAACTTGGTTCAAAGCTTTGATTATGACAATAATTTTTGCAGCAAAGGTTGAGATTTTATTGGGCAACCAGCTGAAAATGGTGCCACACAATGGCATTTCCTTCCTGGTTGCTATTTTTTGAACCATCTGTAAACAATGTGGTATTGCTATAATAGGCTGATCAGATTTCATTGAATTTAATAAAGGAGACAATTTTTTTTTGTTGTTGATGAAAATGTGAGATATTATCTTGGGAGGAATTAATAATTATGGTGGCAATTTGGGAACACAGAATTTTGCAATATTTCAACCATTGATTATTGTGGTTTTTAAGTGAGGGTGAATTCATTTGCCTAATACTGGAACGAAGTTTGGATTTCTGAATGTACAAGGGGCCTAAAACATCACATTATATTAGTGTTAGATGCATTAGAAAATAGTTTGGTAGCCTACTGATGATTTGAGACAAGTGATGGTTAACATCATCTGAGATATGTGAATGTTCAATCGCCTCAACACTGGAGGCTTTCTGAAGAAGTTCCAAGTGTAGTCAGACTCTAAAGTCCCTAACTGTGTACTGGACCAAGCATTTTCAAGTCAGATTTACAAGCACATCAGAACACAGTTGAGCTACAGTCAAGTTTCAACTCTACTAATGACTTGTATAACCTGAGCATGACCTTCTAATCCACTTCCCAAGTTTTGCTTCCATGACTTAAATCCAGAATATTTTGACATTTGTCCCCCAGATATGTAATATAAGAAAATTTACAGTCAAAACTAATCTTTTTAAAATCTGATCCACAGCAAGAATAAGACAACCACCAAGACAGAGCTTTGGTATATCATAAATTTGATGCAATTGGTAGAATCGCATACAGTATGATATAATTGGCAGAAATGCATACAGTACAATGCAATTGGCAGAAATGCATACAGTATGGTGTAATTGGCAGAAATGCATACAGTATGATGTAATTGGCAGAAATTAATACAGTATGATGTAATTGGCAGAAATGCATACAGTATGATGTAATTGGCAGAAATGCATACAGTATGATGTAATTGACAGAAATGCATATAGTACAATGTAATTGGAAGAAATGCATACAGTACAATGTAATTGGCAGAAAGCAAATTTTTTAGTAAATTATGTTTCTCCGAGAATACTTACCCAATCACATTACTTTAGGGATATTAGCCTGCTACCTCGCGAATCCAGCCCTACCAAAAGACGAAAATTCGTCTTTCCTGTCTAGGTCATATAGACAAAGGGCAATAACTCTTGCCCATTACCTCCCCTTGCCGCCCGTTAGGTGTCGCTTCTTTAGTTTTTAAGCTGAGCGATATATAAAACACGAGGATGCTCGCATGGCGGGGTGGTTGGGAGGGTTTCTTAGTAATGTGATTGGGTAAGTATTCTCGGAGAAACATAATTTACTAAAAAATTTGCTTTCTCCTTTGAATACGTTCCCCAATCACATTACTTTAGGAGAATAAGTAATAGGAGGAGGGAATGCGGAGCATCCGACCTCCACCCCGGGTATCCTCTAGGGAATGATGGTTGGATTTCCCATGTGAATGATAACCCGGTCTCCTAATTTTCAATCAGCAACACAGCCCAGGGTCACGTGATATGTGACCCTTTTATGCGGTTAAGAAGATAGTTATTGAAATCTTCTTACCTACGAAAATTTATCTGGCGAATCCAGCGAAGCTAATAGGCTGTGCTGATTGTTGCACATGGGTCTGGTGGGCATCTGGGCTGCCCAACACCGGACCTACTAGAATCAATGTTTGCCTCTGCGAGTACAAACTTGAAGATAAAACTGTAGAAGGTTGACTCTGCAACAGCTTCTATAAGGTGACTGATTTGCGAATTCTCAGAGTACGCCGAGCGTATAACCCACTACAGCCATGAAGCAAGGGCTTGAATGGTGATATCTCATATCCCAGCTATCACCAGAAGAAAGAGGTGCTAGTATGTGACCTGACTCACCTCTATGCATTGAAATGGTGCTAGAGTGCCCAAACAGGATCTTACATGGCTGTTGATCCTGACTTATCTATAAAGAAAGCGAGCTAATGACGACTCGTTGATCGCAATGTATGGTAATCTATTTTGGACTACGAAGCCTGGCTGCGTCAAGAGGACCATCAAACCCTCTGATCGAAACGAAAGAGAGTTCGGGTCACTAGAAAGGACATGTAACTCGCTCACCCTGCATGCTGAAGCTAAGGCTATCAAGAAACCCAATTTGTATGATAGTAGCTTTAACTAATCGTGGGTTAAAGACTCAATACTGTCTGAATTGAGTCATGTTAAAACCCAGGACAGATTCCATTTGAAAACAGGGTGAGGGATATAAGTCGATTAAATTTTTTTTTTTTTTTTTTTTTTTTTTTTAAATGTCTAAAGATCTGACAAATCTTTGTCATGGCTGATAGCACATGTACCAGAATGGCGGAATGTGTCTGATATCATGGAGCGGTAACATTTGAGAATAACTGGAGCCAGATGTTTCTCCTCGAAAAGCCAGAGAAAAGTTGGCCAGTTGAGGGATTGTGACACTCAGAGGAACAATGTGAATGATATGGTACCAGTCTCTGAAAACATGCCACTTGCCCTCGTAAACCTTCAGAGTAGAGGGCCTTCTTGCTCTCGAGATTCTCTCCGCAATCAAAGATTTAAATTGTTTGTCTTGCAAGGCTGTCTGGACAAGAGCCAAGCTTGAACATAAAGACGGTCCGGACAGGGGTGGAACACCCCTGGCCGCGGTTGCTTGTGAATACTTGTGCTGACTGTAATATTCCTGGGTAGATCTATCGCCTAGATTGAGTAGATCGGAGACCCAGGAGTTGTTCCATCTGAGAGGGGTAATCAGAACCATCTGACAATTCTGACCCCTTAACTTCTGGATTAATTCCAGTACCAAGACCGTGGGAGGGTAGGAGAATGCCCACAACCCTTCCCAGGTGATTGATCGAGCATCCACGACCCAAGCTTCTGGGTCTGGAACCTGTGAGATGAAAGGTGGAGAACTTGCGATTCCATCTTGTTGCAAAAGATCAATCATCGGACGTCTCCAAAGTGTGTCAATTGGAAGAAAGTCCGATTGATGGAGTGACCATTCTGTGTGAATGACTAGATAGAGTGTCAGCCAAGACATTGAGTCTGCCAAGAATGTGTCTGAATTGTACATTGAGGTGGAGATTGTCGAACCAATGTAGAAATTGCCAGTTCAGATTGCACAGGTCTGGTGATTGGTGTCCCCTTGTTTTGAGGCAAGGCACCACCACAATGTTGTCTGACATAATGAGGGCAGTTTGTAATAAGAGTTGATCCTGCCCGAAATGAAAGGCATTGATGACAGCCGTTATTTCTGAAAGGTTGATGTGGAAAGGGCTCGCCCCTGGCACCCACGTGCCGCTGACAGTATCGAAGTTCGGCAACAGGTGGGCACCCCAACCGTAGGTATTAGTGGCGGAACATACCGTTATCCCCTTGGGGTATCTCCAGAGTAATCCCTGTGGACAGCCTACAGGGGTTGTGCCATTGACTCAAGAATGATTGTATCTCTGGCGTGAGCATGACTGTTTTCTGGGATCGAAGGGACTTGAAAAGAGCGCAATTACGCTAGCAACGTCCTTTGTAAAGGGCGCATAAAAGGACGGCTGATCGGGATCAAGTCTGCTGCCGCATTGAATAATCCGAGGATCTGCAACTCTCTCGCTAAAATGCGCATCCTGTCGGAAACGGACTCTACGAGTGCAATTATCTGGATAATCGCAAACTCGAGGAAGCCTTACCAGATTCAGATCGGGAGAAACTCCACACCCAGATGGACCAAAATCCGGATTGGACAGAGATCAAACTTTATCCAGTTCACGAGAAAGCCTATATGACGTAAAGTGATATAAGATCGTTTCTGCCTTTGAGCAGAATAGAACTTGACAGATGTTTCTGGAGGATGTCATCCAAATATACTGCCGACGCAATAGATGAAGTCGAGCGGAACAGGGTGACGACGTAACCCATAACCTTGGTACTAGCCCAAGTGCTTAAATTTAGGCCAAAAGGTATGACATGGAACTGATAAGCCTAGTCCCGACAAGCACAACGGAGAATGTCCGCTACTCGTGGGATAGGGACGTGAAATGTGCGTCGGTCATATCTAGCCAGCTTATGATGGGGTTTAAGCGACGTGCCCTTCAGACATGCGTCACGACGTATCAGGTCTAGGTTGGCAGAAGCAGTCAGCGCATTGGCCATGGAATGGTGAGCTGCCCTGTTAAGAACCCTAGCTAACCGGGCCGTCGAATCCCAAGCATGTTCATTGCCAGATTTTTCAGCGATCCTGAAAATGGCTAGGGAGGCTAGGTCTAACAGTGAAGACGTAGCGACTACATTCGAACCAGCTTGGACGTGGCATTGAACACAGTTTTGTCCACTTTATAAGACAATGCCGCAGACATATGGACTGCTGCCCTATTTTATCCCGAGCCAGGACCTCAGTATTGAACGCATCGGAGTGAGTTTTGTACCATCGACCTGAAAACGACGCTGGTACTTGGCTTTCAGAAAAGAACGCCTTAGCATTTCCTGGATCCCCTATACGTGTCGACAGACGGTCATTAATTTCCTTAATTTTGTCGACTGGGGAAGGAGGCGGAAGGATAGAATCTCTTCCCCTTCATCCAGATCGACCGACGCACTAACCCTATAGTCGGTAATTGCAGCAGGAGGTGGAGGGCATTCTGAAGGGGCCTTAACACCCTAAAAATTTCCTCCACTGCGGCTTTGAAGCTGAACTCAGTCCGTTCCATAGTTGGATCTGCATACAGCTGATTTGCCTGTGATTCATCGCACTCACTATGTGCATAATCTTGCTCTGGTAAAGCATCCATATCGGGGTAATGCATACCAGGTGGCATAGATGACTCGATTCCGTCATCTCTAAAAAAGGCATTCACTCTCCCTTGTGGATGAGTTGATAGCCTATGGACGGCCGGCAATGCCGAATGAATTGATTGGTATATGTTTGGCCTGAACGCCTGCGACGGGCCGGCTATGACCGGCACCGACCGCTCGAATGGTCGGGTTGGATCGAGAGATTCATCGCCAACATCAGAGTCATGGTAGTGATATGTAACCGGTAGTACGGATTGACAGACGGAAACATCACTAGAATCTTCGTCAATCCGATTTGTGCGGATTGCGGTATGATAAAAGTCCCCGTGCTGGTACAGCGGTACAGTCGGACGGACTGGTATATGACTAAAATCTCCATACGGTTGGACGACCGGTGCCTGTTGGGCTGGACGGCCGGAGCCGGATGGACTGTCAGTGCCGGCAAGTGTCGGCTGGAAGCTTGGCTGGACAACCGGTGCCATTTGGGTTGAACGGTCATTGCCGGATCGACGCCCGGTGCCGGTTAGTGCCGGCTGGATGACCGGTGCCATATGGCTGAACGGTCATTGCCGGATGGACGCCCGGTGCCGGTTGGTGCCGGCTAGAAGGTAATAATAATTACATAATGCTTATGTAGTGCGGCCAGCACTGTGCACCCATCTACCATTCGCTCAGAGGGAATGTTGGTTCTGGTATAGCTTGCATATCTGTACAGCATACCAGGTGACCTAGATGACGCAATTCTGTCATAATTGACACTTTCACTAAATCTCCCTTGTGGAGAAGCCGTGAACATATGGACGGCCGGCACTAACGGCTGATTGAACTGACGAATGGTCGGCCTGAAAGTCCTGTTCTGGTAAAGCTGCCATATCTGGGTAGCGCATACCAAGTGGCATAGATAACTCAATTCCGTCATCTCTGATAAAGTCACTAATTCTCCCTTGTTTTAAAATCACACCGACACGTATTTGACGTGACGGGAGGTGTACACCGGCGATACCGACTGATTTGTCTGGTATATGGTCGGCCGGAATGTCGGCGAAGGTCCGGCTATGACCGGCACCTGCCTCTCGAATGGTCTGATTGGACGGAGATACATCTATAACATCTCTCTCATGGTAGTGATATGTAACCAGTAGTACAGATTGACTGACGGGTACATCACTATAATCTCCGTAAATCAAATGTACAGCCGGTGCAGGTTGATGTCGGCTGGAAGACCGGTGCCATTTGGGCTGAACGGTCGTTGCCGGATGGACAGCCGGTGCAGGTTGATGCCGGCTGGAAGGTCGGTTGCACGACCGGTACCATTTGGGCTGAACGGTCGTTGCCGGATGGACGGCCGGTGCAGGTTGATGCCGGCTGGAAGGTCGGCTGGACGACCGGTGCCATTTGGGCTGATTGGTCGTTGCCGGATGGACGGCCTGCATAGGTTGATGCCGGCTGGAAGGTCGGCTGGACGACCGGTGCCATTTGGGCTGAACGGTCGTTGCCGGATGGACGGCCGGTGTCGGTTGATGCCGGCTGGAAGGTCGACTGGACGACCGGTACCATTTGGTCTGAACGGTCGTTGCCGGGTGGACGGCCGGTGCCTGTTGATGCAGGCTGGAAGGTCGGCTGGACGACCGGTGCCATTTGGGCTGAACGGTCGTTGTCGGATGGACAGCCGGTGCCGGTTGATGCCGGCTGGAAGGTCGGCTGGACGACCGGTGCCATTTGGGCTGAACGGTCGTTGCCGGGTGGACGGCCGGTGCCTGTTGATGCAGGCTGGAAGGTCGGCTGGCCGGCCGGTGCCATTTGGGCTGAACGGCCGGTGCCTGTTGATGCCAGCTGGATTGTAAAATAATATACGACCTGTAGAGGAATGATTATCCAACACAGTAATTCCAAATTTAACTTCGGATGGTCAGAATTTACACTAAGATGGCTTGGATTCATTGGAGGTCTAATTGTACGTGTTTTCGCGTAAGCGAAGCTAAAAAACTAAAGAAGCGACACCTAACGGGCGGCAAGGGGAGGTAATGGGCAAGAGTTATTGCCCTTTGTCTATATGACATAGACAGGAAAGACGAATTTTCGTCTTTTGGTAGGGCTGGATTCGCGAGGTAGCAGGCTAATATCCCTAAAGTAATGTGATTGAGGAACGTATTCAAAGGAGAAATGCATACAGTATAATGTAATTGGCAGAAATGCATACAGTATGTAATTGGAAGAAATGCATACAGTATAATGTAATTGGCAGAAATGTATACAGTATGATGTAATTGGCAGAAATGCATACAGTATGATGTAATTGACAGAAATGTATACAGTATGTAATTGGAAGAAATGCATGGTATGATTATGATTTAAAAAATTTGAACCAATTTTCTTCCACTCATTTCTGAACATTGTTGATACTTATCTGCAGCCGATATTCAATACTTTGCATGCTCAATAGATTGCTTACATTAACTCTCAAATTCTTCATCTGAAAAATTGGAGATAAAGTTAGGCAAGCCAAGGAGGAATATGTCATTCATTATGCAGTACCTCCACATCATTGTAAAATTTCTCCATGTCGAGAAAGATGGCACTAACCTCTTTCTGTATAAAAGCTTGGCTAATAACCGTTTCAGGTCAGACAAGTTGGCCTATTGTTCTTCTTTGGCATCTGATTGCACAAAAAATGTTGGACAGTATGCTGTTGAATCTGAGACATTATTGTATCATTTATCATCAGTTCCAATGTTATGCAAATTACAGCTTTGGGAAAATAGTGCCAAGGGTGGGTTTCATCATTTTCTTGTCTGGGTACTGGTATCACTGTTGCTTCTCAACAAAACTGTGCCAAAGAGCCATTTCCCCAAATGATCCATACTGTAGCTGCAACTCATTTGACTGAAAAGCTTTGCAACCTCCAAATATCCTGGTAAGAACTCAATTATTAAGTTATTACCAGTTCAATTATGACTTATGTTATATATCTTTTTCTCCGAGATAAAGTATCAGCTGGAAATTCAACAATGTCTCACAACTATGAACAATATTGCAAAAAAAAAAAAAAAATGAGTTTCTCCCAATTAAGAACAAGCTTGTGCTTTCTTCTATTTCCTGACTTTCCCAATGGCAATGGAACCTTGGACTAAGTATAACAAGATTTTCAAAACGGCCACATAAGTTGCCATATTGGCCACCATTTAGGACCAATTATACCTTGAATATGAGCATGAAATGTTTCATGGGAATACACAATTAAGTTTAGGATGAGTAGCAATAATAAATTTGTGCTAATGGACAAACGTACAATGGGTGATGGACAAACATACAATGGGTGATGGACAAACGTACAATGGGTGATGGACAAAAGTACAATGGGTGATGGACAAACGTACAATTAGTGATGGACAAACGTACAATTAGTGATGGACAAACGTACAATGGGTGATGGACAAACATACAATGGGTGATGGACAAACATACAATGGGTGATGGACAAAAGTACAATGGGTGATAGACAAAAGTACAATGGGTGATAGACAAAAGTAAAATGGGTGATGGACAAACGTACAATGGGTGATGGACAAAAGTAAAATGGGTGATGGACAAACGTACAACGGGTGATGGACAAACGTACAATGAGTGATGGACAAACGTACAATGGGTGATGGTCAAACGTACAATGGGTGATGGACAAAAGTACAATGGGTGATAGACAAAAGTAAAATGTGTAATGGACAAATGTACAATGGGTGATGGACAAACATACAATGGGTGATGGATAAACGTACAATGGGTGATAGACAAAAGTAAAATGGGTAATGGACAAATGTACAATGGGTGATGGACAAACGTACAATGGGTGATAGACAAAAGTAAAATGGGTGATGGACAAACGTACAACGGGTGATGGACAAAAGTAAAATGGGTGATGGACAAACGTACAACGGGTGATGGATAAACATACAATGAGTGATGGACAAACGTACAATGGGTGATGGACAAACGTACAATGGGTGATGGACAAAAGTACAATGGGTGATAGACAAAAGTAAAATGTGTAATGGACAAATGTACAATGGGTGATAGACAAAAGTAAAATGGGTGATGGACAAACATACAATGGGTGATGGACAAAAGTAAAATGGGTGATGGACAAACGTACAATGGGTGATGGACAAAAGTTGTTGTTGTAGGTTTTAATGCCATTTTTCAGCACACGATAGGCTATACATGGCGGTAAGTATTATTGGTGGAGGCAGAACCCGGTAAACCCCCCCGTTAAGAACCTCCGACCCATGAGAAGCTACTGGCAAGCTTTCTCACATAACTGCATTAGCCGAATCTTAGACTCGAACCCGCGCAGACAGAGGTGAGATGACAGTGATCAGTAATGAAAAGCACTTTAGACCACTCGGTCATTCGAGGCCCCTATGGACAAAAGTGCAATGTGTGATGGACAAATGTACAATGGGTGATGGAAAAAACTACAATGGGTGATGGACGAAAGGACTTCTCATAAGTTAATGATGGGTGATAAGCAAAAGGTCTTCCCATAAGATAATGACACATTTGTCATTGCCACAGCATTATTTACCTTTAAAGCTGTTATGACAGTTTCCTGGTGTTTTTTGACTGCTTCATGAGAAAATTCTGATGTGGCTAATAAACACATACTTTCTAATGCAAGATATCTGAAAGAAAAAAAAATAAGACTCAAATTATTGTATTGCTGATACAGCTATACTATATTTAGCATTTGCAATCAACATGGAATTTGGATAAATGTTTTGACTTCCCCTCAATGAAAA
This sequence comes from Unio delphinus, assembly GCA_029339505.1. Lineage (NCBI taxonomy): Eukaryota > Metazoa > Mollusca > Bivalvia > Unionida > Unionidae > Unio > Unio delphinus. Next base: position 1,656,404 of record JAQISU010000219.1, read on the forward strand.
TAGTTAACAGTTTAACAACCTTGTATGTAGGTACTAGTAAGTCATGGCTCACTCTCACAGTTTTGACCAACTTGACTCAGCAACAAGCCACTGGTTTCCTCCTAGAGAGAAAGGCAAACCACGAGTAACTTTTCTTTAAAGAAGGCACTTAAAACAATTTCTGTTTTGGACACTGTGAACTTTACCTTTACATTACTGTGAACTTTACTGTGAACTTTACCTTAAGCTGTGTAACCAAACAAATTTAATGTATTTCCTTTGCATAACAGAAAGACCTCTTAAATGTTTATGTGATGTGTAATAAAAGATATTGTTACTAAAATCTTTTTCCAATTTTGTTGTAGGAGATCATATGTCTGTATCTTTGACCATGAAATTGATAGGTATTTCTTCTGCAAAATGTATAACCAATACACAAACTTTAGTCAAAGCAAGTGGTCTAGAAATTGTTCTGTTCTATACCTACCATCACAATGACCTTAAACTCTTTCAAATCCAAAATAAAAAGGTGTCCTTCTTGCTTCAAGTGTAAATAAAATTTGGCTACGAACTTAAGAACAAAAGTTGTTATGCAAAACTACCACTTTTTTTCTAATAATCACTGTGGCTTTGATCTTTAAACTTGTTAACCCTAATATCAACAGATTATTTCCTTAACTCTAATGTAAATCATCGCAAGTTTGGTTAAGATATTTTGTCTAGAAAAAGTAGAGTTATTTTTAATCTCGTGTTTCTTCTTTGAGCCGCTTTTTTTTTGTCTTTGAACCAAAGTTCAAGCCATAGTCAAAGTCTGGTCAAGGTTTGTGTTCTAGTTAAAGTAATTGCACAGGAATCATCTGTCTTCATTCACAATGACCTTAAACTTTGCCTACAAAATCAAGTGCAAGTCATCCACAATGATTGCTTTAGGTCCATTATCTAGAACTCTAGTTATTCTACACAGACCAATATGAATGGGCTGAGAGATATCTGGAAGTACAGACATTACAAAATTTGGGCAGAGTATATAGACGAATACTAAAAACTGAAAATATTTATTACCTAAGATTTGTTTCCCTATGTTGCAAGAATTGGCCTAGCTGGTTGCAGGCTCTGACTAGAAGGTTTGGATCACTATCCATGTGAATAATGAGATTGATGGCTTCAAATAAAACTGCGTTTTTGGCATTGGAATGCTGAACTTTCTTTGATTTTGGAGGTTCTTGGGCCTTGTTGAGTATCGTCTCTAGACACTCTGTCAACCGTGTTCGTACAGCAGGATCCTCTGTGATGTGCAACAATAAAAAAATATATTCATAAATCTAAAATGAATAACCGGACCACAAAATGATATTGAGGCAAGAAAGTAAAGCAAATAAGTCTACTGTAACCATATCAATGTGCATACAGTTTGTCCGTGCTCAAGATGATACATATGGTACATGTTAATGCCAACAAAATCTTTCACTTTTGCATTAGAAGCTCCTAATTATCTAATCAGGTTAATACATTTAAGACAGAAACAGTTGAAACCTGGTACAATCAACACATCTAAGTATAATGAATAGACTTGTACAAATCACTGTTCATGTAACCACTGTTTTGGGGTCTAATATAAGTTTGCAAAGCTACAGCTATGGCCCTAAGCAAATCCATACTCTGAATGTTGGGCTCGTTAATATATTTTCTTATAGCAAGCTATAGTTACTGTGGTTGTTTTAATATAAATATCAAATCACCTCTAAAAATTTAACTTGTCAACAATAATTTTAGTGGGGAAAAAAAAAACAATCTTTACTTTTAATGGGCTATTTTTAACCACTGTATTCCCAGAGGTGCAAAATTAAGTAAAAAATTACCTTGGCATCAGAACTGGTGATCAAACTGAGTTTTAAAAATCCAACACTGCTTTAATACACATTATGACTTGTATTTAAAGTATTTAAGAAAAATAATTGTTGTAGTAGCTAAAAAAAATGCTGCAAAACAGAAGCTGAAGCTATACAAATTAGATTATTTTTTTGTGCTCTGAAAAAGAAATCATTAATGGGCATGAGATATATTTAACCCAAAATGTCAAGAAAATGGAATATAACTTACCTGGGGGAGGGTAATTTTGTAGTAATCTAAGTAGTTTGACCGACAGCCAGGGTGCAGGAACAAAATAGTAGGTGTAATCTTGTAGGTCTGTGTAGGATGAAGTTACAATCTGAAACATTACAAGCATAATAAACAGTTTATGAGAGGAAGAATGGAAATTCCTAAATGAGCATATATCAACATTTAAATATGATAACACTTTACGGGAAAACATGCATGCGAGCCAAAGTAAAGTGACCCCATATTCTGAAAGTTTACTTCTCTAGAAAATGGCAAAATGAAAGTACATATAAACTTTTGTGGCATTTAAAGAGACTGCCTACTTAAATCCTGCGTTAAAATGGCACTGCTCACATTATCTGGCTTAATGAAAAGACAGGTTTGAGTTGCAGTATCAGATTGCTCTCTCAAGTTATGAACTATTACCTTCTTTTGTCGCAAGTCCATAGGTGAGTGAAAAAAAAATCTTTAAAATTTTATATTTTTTTTACCAGCTGAACCAAACACTAGTTTTATCCACCCTGCTTGTTGCTACTTAAATGGTGAGAAATGAATTTCCATTAGTGACCTCTTATAAGCTAAACATTTTGAGAGAAGTAAGAAAAGCAATACAGGTAAGGAAAAACATTAGGTTCAAGTCAGCAATAATCTGACTAGCATGTGCCTAATTGTTAAATACAAACGAGGCTGGCCATGAAATCTGGGGTGGTAGGATGCGTTCTGTACAGATCTCTTCCATAAACAGCACATGTTACAACAGTGGTTTTTAAAGGTTTCACCATTCTTAGAAGCATCATCAATATTTGAAGGCATATTAGCATGATCTGTCCAGCACTGAACATCCAATATGCCAAGATGCCTTCTGTCAATGCTGGTCAAATTCTATTGACTGGATTTGGGGGATAGACCCATTTAGATGTTTTCTATATTTAGCAATAGTGATCATATTTGAAGACAGATAGGCATTATTTGGATACGTTTGAACATGTATCATCACCATCATTTGTAAAAAATCTTAAAGTCATTTATGCTAGGATTCTGTTGAGTTGTTGAAAGGTTTTCTATTTTTAGCAAGTGATGGCCATATCTGATGGTGAAGGTCCATATGTCAAAATGCTTTAAATCAAATTTGGTCAAATTCTGTTTTTCCCAAAGCTTTACCACAAAATAATATTTTAGTAAATGTATCAGATACTAAATCAGCATCATGGATACAATTTAACAGGAGCCATATATATAAAATAGCCTATACCAGATAACTTGTGATCTTCACTTCATGGTTCAAATCAGCATGAGTAGATAGCTTCTCCCCCTTTCTTTTCCTCTGATAATCACACCCCTACCATATATATATATATATCAAGGACATTTGCAGGTGGTAAATACAGTCCTAACAAGTGCTGCATTAAGAGATGACTGCAAGGACATGCTATTCTTCCAATATTCAAGCATCACATATAATATTTTAAATTTTTGTGGCACTTGTCTCTTTTGTTGGGGCACAATCCTTATCAACTGCATTTTGTTTAAAAAAAAATTCTTGAACTTTCTTACGTGAATTAGAGCACAAAGTTTACAAGACATTTTACTGGTCAATATTCAATTGGTTTGACAAAGATATGTCCAAGATACAATCCTATCAAACTAGGCTGAGCCACTCAAGAAAAGAAGACAAAAGCAGTTTTTCCATCTGGCTGCTAAGGAAGAGACACCTCTGACAAATTTGGAAAAAACAGCATAATAATGAGCAACATTACTACAAGACAAAGACATTCTCGAGAAGTCAAAAATTGGTCTTCTGTTTCATTATTACAGAAGACACACAATTACTAGAGAGCCACCATAAAATATTTTTTTAAAAAAATCACGTCCTGAGATATTATTCAAACCAATTTTGACCAAAAATTGACACATTGTGTTTTGTGAAGAAAAAAATATTACTCTCAATAGACACTGCACATCATATGCAGGGACATATTACAAGCTCTCCTGGCTTTACAGCTAAATAAATTAAAAACATTTGAAATACCCAAAAAATGCAGTTTATAAAAATAATTTGGGTTTCGTATTTTTTTTAATGGTACATTTCTAGTAGAAGGATGAAACACCAAATACTTGTTTATCTTAAGTTTTTAATTGCTTAAAATATGTGTGATTACTTTACTGTTACATGGGGAACATTCAGTGGACATGACTTTCTTTTCACCTTTCTCTCTATAAATAATAATTAGAAAAGTACATGCCAATATATATACCTCATCCCTGATAATTGGTGCACTGACAACTCATGAATCTACTTAAAATGTGGGGGCAGGTGTGGATAAAAAAAAATTATATATAAAATGCTCAAAATTTGGATTCCATATTTTTTCAACACAAAGAAAATCACGATCAAATCTGATAACGGAAAACCTGATATATTGCTAATTTTATCGTCACAAGTGGCAATTATTGCCTGACATTTTTATTCAAGTTCATGAAATTTGTAACTTATCATAAACCACATATTTTGTTACATTTGCTTTACAAAAAAATCTCAGTTCACTGTAAATAACAATCTTTGATATAGTTCTGATTTGTGAAAATGTCACTAATGCCAATCAGTTGTAACAGTTCAAGAAAATAACAGCAATGAAATAAGTTTGGTTATGTGAAAGTTGAGATATAGTTATAAATTGGTTTTAGTATAATCATCATCCATGTGATATGATATCTTGTTCTAAGGATGAAATATGTCCATCTACTGTCACAGCTATCTCTGTTGAGTGCTTCTGTGAGAACCTAATCAAAGGCCGACTGTGTTTTGATTTCCAATTTGCTCTATTGTTACATTCAGTTAAAAGCAGACCCGTTTTGCATTATCATGTTGATTATGTCTTTTTGTATCACTGATAGCGACACAACCTGGCAAATGGAGTACCAATTTAACTCAAACCCTTGTTTTATAGATACAGTTCAAAGTTTGTAATGAACTAAATATTATGAATTGACACCAATGAGCTTAAGTTTTTCTCTCTCACTTAAAATGTGGTCTATGTTTTTGGACCCACTGTGCACAAGTTATTGAGGGGGAGATGATGATGTCGAAATTGTTTAATAAGTGTGTCATATTACCATCCACTAAATACCAAAATGTAAAAAAACATTTTTGTTGCTCCTGAAAACTCTAAGAAAAACAATGAAGAAATTTCTGTCAGGACTTGTACTAATTATGCTGGTCACCCTTGTTTATAATATTCTTATAGCTTTGTCAATATTTTCTTCTGTTTTGCCTGCTTTGTTCTAATTTCACATTATTTACACCAACCGCTTATTAACATCCACTGTCAAAAACATGTACATTGACCTACACGTGCAAACTTTCTGTGAACAACAAGAATAATGAAACCAATTAATTGTTTGTAATTTCATAATTTAAATATCCTAAATTACAGCTGTATCAACTGCAATAGTTTTTACTGAATATTTTCAAACATGTTTTTAGATTTTTTACATTTTAAGGTGGACGTTCCTTTCACATGTAAAAGTAGATCAGTTGTATTATATTGGCTCTCTTTGCTTTTTTATACTAATGAGGTGCGATAAAATGACAATCACATTAACAACATTCACAGCCCCATTGATCTGTATTAGTCATTATTTTCCCAACAGGTTTTTATTTTTTTTTATTTGAATTGTTAAAGGATTTGACTATAAACATAAAAGTTACTTTCTTGACATTAAAACATGCAGGTGGTTCCTATGTAAATAGACAGGCTTGTGAGCAAGAATGGAAGATTACTTTTGATAATATTTTCTGTCATGAATCTGTGTAAACTACCAACCCTGCTTAGCCTTGATACAGCAAGAGAGACACATCCCTTGTATTCTTCTGGATTCTTCTTCACCAGTGCCTCTATCAGACTGGTAGCTGATGTCACAACACCCTGAAAATACACAAAATTTGACTAATGAGAGACAACTCATTCAGCACAGTACACTCCTAACACATTCCATTATAGGAAAATTACACTCATTGCACACATATCTCAAATTATGATCATGCATAAAGCTCTCCACTAAGAACAATACAAGTGATCCATCCTTCACCTGAATTAATTTTTGGAGTTATAGTATTAGTAGTATTAAAAGAGTTTAAAACAGTAGCCTGCCAAACTGACATAAATAAATTTTGGCCAGTATTAAAACAACAGAACATATTAAAGTGACACATTGCAATTTTCATTAAGTCTGAAGCATAAGTGGGGACAAGTAAGCAGCATTGAAAGGTGTGGATTAACCTTAATATAACTCTGATCTGGCTTATGATAGTGTTTCCAGTTATTACATGCAAGACCGTGAAGCATTTAGGTCAACATGCCATTTCTTGGATTCCCACTGATATGATATGTTAGCTTTCACTTGCTAATTACACCTGTCACTCTTACGATGTAATTATGACACCATGACCGGCTAGATTAATGTCTTTGTAAGTCTCTTATCTACATGAGTCCGGGCAGGTCTGCTTCTACTAGCTGTAATGTTTCCACTGAAGTGGGATGAAATAATACCTTAAGAAAATGTTTGACATGCTTATGACCTCCAATCAGGATGATCATTAGGGCAGGTTCAAAAAAAAATTATACCTAATGTATTTAGCTACTCTTAATACCTTGAAAGAAGACACCTCCCATAGATTTAGAGAAATCAGCAATACATTTAGGACAGCTAAACTCAAGTTTTCAAAAATTTCCATTGCTCTGTTCTGCACTTTCTTTCAGACATCTGGGCTGTTGTTACCAATGGTACTCAAAAAAATTTTTTTTTTCTTTCTCCAATAACATTAATGCTTACTTATCAATTCGGGTTGAACTGGAAAGAGCAAAGGCCCTGAACTGCCATCACATATTGTGCATCTCAGATCTGCTTGTACATTTTGTGGCAGTAGATCTGGGTCTGCAATTTACAGTTGGATACGACTTTTAAGTAAGTATATATGGTAACAACCAGCTAGAAAAGAATGCCACCTCTGTCACACAAACAAGAAAGTGAGTGGAATGCTATGATTAGCACAACGGAAGGATAAAAACTGTCACAATAATAATTGTAATTCCTATTCTTGAGACGGCTTCAGTTCAAAAATCTACAACAGTCTTTCAGCTGAATCATGTACATGATAATGCATACAACCACAAAAACAACTACTGTACAACTTGAATTGACAACCATATTTTCGTGTTCCATTTTGATGATTTAGCCAGAATGTACTGCATGAAAGAGACAGAACCTATGATAATCAATTAGATCAATGGAGAAGTGATCAACTGGTACTATATTTGTTAATGTACAGTAACCACCAGCTACTATCAGCAGGGTGGACCCAAACCTGCTGCTGTATGATATGCCATAAAAGTAGAGTCTATGTTTGTTCTTCAAAGAATTTCAGGTAAATCTGATCTGTTGGCAGATAACGATATGAATGGTTTATAATTTGGTACAATTTAAAAACTGGCAAGTGTAGAAGGTTCTCAAACATATTTAATCACACAGAACTGCCTTACTCAATGAGCAATGATTTGTAAAAAAAAGAGTGATGTACTTCCTCAACTTAAGTAAAAGCAAGCATAATTAACTGAACTATGAAAAATCAAAAACACTTTGGGTCCAAAATTGGTTTAAATTTTGTATCTCAAGTTAGTAAGGTCACCTTAATAGAAGACTTTACAACAGAAATGAACAAGTCAACTGAGTGATGCCAAATATTCAAGTGATTTATGAGTTTTCAAGGTTCTTGTGCAAGTTCTACTAATCACAACTCACCATATGTTGGTCATTTAGCAAGTGAATGACACGAGATGTCCATTCTCCCATCGAAATGACATCTGGTGATGTTCTCAGCAGCCTCAATAGCGTTAAGGCTGCACTCTGTTTCACTGCATCTATAGTGTCTCTGAAATATAATTAATAACTGTAGCTTGCATTAGCATAGTAGCATGCACCTAACACAACTGTAATGATATTGGAGTACAGACAATTTGTATATTTTACGATGCAGTTATTTATTGTACTTTAGCATTGTATACCAATATACTTATTTGACAATGTACATGCTGGAAGAGTTGCCATTCCTAATATCACTAAGATTCAAGATGATACTATCACTGCTGGGTGTAGGTTGATTATGTTGAGCAGTAAGTGGAGACAGACATTTGAAATACCTCCTCAAGTCAGAATGAAAACAAATTTGTTAAAGTAAATTGTTTCTCCAAGCATACCCACCCAATCACAACAAGTTAAGAATATTAACCATCAACCTCAGGAATCTAGCCCTACTAAAAGATGAAAATTGTCTTATCCTATTTTTAGATAGAAAAAGGACAGTAACTCTTGACCATTACCACCCCTTGATACCACCAATTTATAGCTGAGCAAAGCATTTCCTATTTAAGTGTTAAAAAAAATTTATATTAAGCAAACTCTTTCATTATTAGTTTTAACGAAACAAATGGGTTTTTTGTACAGCCTTCTTCAATAAATATTCCTACTCAGAAATAGGAGAAATAACTTGTCAGCACCCATAACTATTGTCATTATTATAAAAAACTTTCTCCATTTACACTTGCTTCAAAGCCAGGCTTGCCGTGGCAAATAAATAAGCCTATTCTCTCTGCTTCAACTGGTGCAATGTTTTCTGCTTCCTTTTATGTGGTGTAGGTCCAAAGAAGTTTTTGACAAAATGGGAGATAAGGAATATCAGCATGTGTAATACAATCACAAAAAATATTATATTCAATGTATACATTTCAAGTTAATAACAAAAACTTTAAAAAAAATGTTTCCTATTCATATAGTTGAGATACTGCAATAATTTACATGCTTTCATCATATTACCTTCAATGGGAATACGTGTCATTTTTGGTGAAAAGGACATTCTTTAGATGAGAACGGCTCACTACATAAATGAAAATGTTTCAATGAATCATCATAAACTAAACCTTTATTCTGAATATTTCCAACAATTTAATACTTTTTCAAACTTGGTGCAAACACTAGTAACTTCAATAATAAAATGTAAAAAGCTGTCATCATTTTTAATGTTATTGCATACTGTGTTGGAAAATTGGCATGTGATGCATTGATGATTAACAGTTGCTGAATGATCAGTAAAATTATGAACTTATGAAAATATTTACATTTATTGACAATTAGGAAAAGTGAGAAATAAGAATGATATAATTTAAACAAAACATATTTGATAAAGATTATGATTTTACTGATGGACTAACTTCAGAAAATCAAAAACTATCAATTGTTATTGCTTCATTTGAAGCTTTTAGTTTTGTTATTTAACTAGATATCTGAAATAAAAATCAACGTTTATGCATACATGTAGCATATATGTTTTCTGACATGTACAAATATGGCTTGAATATAGTATTAATCTCCCAGCAAAGAAGCACATCATTTTGGTATTGAAATTTTGCAAGACAGCACAAGACCATGATTTTAAATATTGTCAAACTGGCCTATTTGCATGCAACTATTACAAATTACCCATTTGAACTGATAAAAGTAGGAGGAAGTTTGTTCAGAGTTATCGAGATATGAAAATATTTAAGACTCCTATATATTTTTCAGATTTTATCATACTAGACTGAACAAACAGTATGCATATTCCAGCACTAAATGAAAATGCTCACAAAATATTGGTAACCTATGATGTCAAGATCAATAAAAATTCAACATCTGTATCAAGATATACAATATATTGTGATCTGTACTGTATTGCCATCGTATTGCAATTTCAGTAGCGATAACGAGTTCTAGCTCAAGATTCACTATATACAGAGCTGGATACAAACTTTTCATATTGTGATCAAAATCTATAAACCACCTCAAAAATGCTGCAATAAAAGTTAAAAAGGGATAAGTCCACCAAAATGATGAATATTAAAAACTGTTAGTGCATAGTGCCCTGGCGAAGGATAGCAATGTAATAAGCATACTATTTTGATTCATGAAAAATATTATTAGTGATTACTCCTTTCCTTTACTAGACAATTCTCATGTACGAAATAAAATCTGGTCAATGGACCAATCACTACAGCCCTCAAAAGAGGCCAAATACATACCCAATACTAAATACATACCCTGATACTAGGAGCCGTGGGATTTCAGAGCCCAAGGCCTCGGCCATGTCTCGGCTACCAATGTTGGCCACACACTGCAGGGCTAGTGTGATGTGTACTGGGTTTCGGCTGGACAAGTCATTTCTGATTGCTTGTATAACCAGCTTCATCAGGTCACTTCCTGCACCAATAAGCACAGAGATGAAAAGGTATCCCTGAAATACAAACATTTATTTATTATTATAAATCAACAGTTCCTCAACTGGATCTATGCCTCCAATGGCCTCAAAGAATTAAAGATGGGACAATTTCTTCTTTTTAACTGTAGTGTACTCAAACACTCTCTGATATTCATGAGAAACTCCAACATACTAAATCTGGTAACAAAATTACTTGCTTATGTTTGAATTAACATGTTTAAAAAATAAGTGCAGTACAAAACTCATTGTCATGGCCACTAACCTTGAACCTGATATCACCAACAGAAAATCATTGAACTTTTTTAATATCAAAACATGGCCATTTTTGATGTTTTCTTAAAATGTTCAAGTGAGAGCAACTGAGTATAAATTGAGCAGAACATGTCCAAGAGCTGGCTCCTGTGGAACACCACAACATTTGATTATTTGGGCTGGAGTTTATTCCATTTGCAGATACAATTTGTGTCCTGTTGACTAAGTAGGACCTGAACCACAGTAAGACTGGCAATCTTAGTTCCCAGTCCAAGATAATTATTCCATCCTCCAACTCTCCAATTAGTGTTGAAGGGTCAAATAAAAAAACAAACCAAGCATGATTCCAGTGACAGCTAACATAGAAAATAACTTCCTCTTTTTACTTAGAGAGTATAGGACATCAAAGGCAGGGTGGAATGAGGGAATCTTTGCAACAGTACCAGGTATTATGTGATTAAAATTATTTTTACCCTGCATAGAATTTTATTTTAATACAGTGACCTGCTACTATTGCATTGCCAAAATTACCATTAAACTTAAGCTGATGGCCTCTAAAAATCAGGTACAGAAAACAATTTCACTTATTGTACAAGTGTTCATTACAGATGTGGTTAGAAGGCTGGACCACACTTGGAGTTGGTGATACAATGTCTTTGATATGCCAAATATCAAAGGTAACAGGACTGGAAGGTAGTATGAGATCATCAGAAGGCAGGTCTTATAATCCAATTCAAAATAGTCCTAAGATGTAGCATGGGCTTTAATTTTTATGAAATAAGTCCTTTCATCGAAGAATTGACAAATACACTTGACAACAAAGGAAGCCATGCTTTCCATTTAGTAGTAGCCACAACAAACTATTGGGGTCCTGAGTTATCGAGAGGTCTAATGCACATGCTTTTAAATCACCTACACATCTCAATTTCCATGGATTGGAGTTCTTCCTCCATCAAAGTACTTCCCTCCCTCCCCCCATAAATTTCATATCATTTGCTGAAAAATGGCATTAAACATTAACCACACTAACCAAATCGCATACATGATTTTCAAGATAGCTGCTAAAACAGGCTAATCAGATGACAGAATAGAACCATTTTTATTAAGTGCCAATGAGACATCATAAGAAGTCTTTTGTTCAAGGTCTCTGCAGAAGGAGACATAAGATATTTGATAAAACCAACTCAACATTAAAAGTCCTTTCATTAAAATACTGATTTCCACAAAACCTTCTATCCAGGATGAGAAGCAATAGCATGATTTTCAGGATGGCTGTCACGGCAGAAATATGGTGTGTCATTATTTTCATTTAGTACCAAACTTCACCATGGATTGAATGTTTGTGAAAAGTTTTATGGAATCCTACAAAAATGTCAACCATTTCAAAACAAACTTGTACTTGTGGACAATAGCTAGATGATTAACACAGGAATGATAGGAAGATGGACATAAGCCATTGCAGAAGCTCTTCTCGTCTATGACCAGTAGTACTAAAACACTGAATAGGTAGGCCATGCACTGTGTATCAAGCAACACCGCTGTACATCTAGTGATCTTGGACGAAACATCAAAGTGTTAAGCAGGTATGTTCAAAACTGCCAGCCTCCTAATCTGACCACAATTATGATTCCATAAAGAAGTTTAGAAAAGAAACCAAATGAAAAACATTCAACAAACTGTTGACATTAACATCATGCAACCATTCAAAGTTTCCCAATAATGTGACCTTGAGAAAAGATGTTTTTCAGAATATATTTGAAAAGTTACAGCAACTCACAATTTGTTTTTCTGTGTACTTATTGGAGCTAAGCAGGTTGACTGCTTCCATGTGACCAAAGTCAATGTCATGACCCAGTAGAAAGATAAACAGCAGCTTGCATACATACTTCTTTTTCTGATAGCCATCAAGGGTCTTGTCTCCTGAAAAATATGAGAGAAAAAAAATAAACAATAAAATCTCATTATACAGTAGCTCACTTATTTATTTATCTGGGGTAATGTGATCTGTGCAGTCTGGACAAGTCAGTAATTGTCAATGTGTAATCACTGGACAAGTAGAGAATTCTAACTCAGAATAACCCAGTCATAGTGTTATTCAATGGCAACTTACTCTGTAATTTCTCAAATTAACTTGGAAGTAAAAATCAAACTGGTCAATGCAGACAACCTGACAGTGAGAGGCTATTCAGGAGGCCAGGTTGTGTGTGTGTGTATGTATGTATGTGTATGTATGTCTATATATATATATATATATATATATATATATATATATATATATACACAGATAGCCAGCCACACTGAAAAGCATATATATATATATATATATATTTGTAGCTGAAACTGATGGAGGGGGAGGTTTTGTTGTGCCAGACTGAAATTGGCAGGTGTTGTTGCACCAGACTGAACAAACAAACTTGTGGAGAATGAAGTTGAGCCAGTATATGAATCTGGGAATCTAAGCCAAAGTGGAACTAATATTTTGTGCTTTTTCATTCAAAGTGGGAAGTTGAACCAGAGTCCATCCCACATGGCTCTGCACTATGACATTTTGCTTTGCATCATTTTTATATATAGCATACTGGATATATGAACTGATGTCATCATTGTCATTGGTAATTTCAGCACTGTGTTGTCATCATCTCAATCAATTCAGAATCATCCAAATCGTCAAATTCAATGTCACCACCTTCACTGTCAACATCCATGTTTACATCTGACTTGTCATCCATCATTTTATTGATAAATTTTCAAGCCAAAAATTTCTTTTTTCACCAGTGTTTTTTTTAATAATAATTCACTGCATATGCATGCTTTAACCATTTCCTACGTTGGTGAAGAAGTACACAAATAATTGTGATGTAGAACATGTGTTTCTAGAGACACAATACACATACATAGTATTTTTTTTTATTTTTTATGGTTTAACGCCATTTTTCAGCACAATATAGGCTATACATGGCGGCCAGTATTATTGGTGGAGCAAGAACCCAGGAAAAACCCCGGAAAGAACCACCGACCCACGAGAAGCTACTGGCAAGCTGTCTCACATAACTACATTTGCCGAATCTTAGACTCGAACACATGCAGACAGAAGTGAGATGGCAGTGGTCCGTAACGGACAGCGCTTTAGACCACTCGGCCACTCGGGGCCCCTACATACATAGTAGAATATGACTGCAGTTGTATTAAGGATAAAATGGGATACTACAGGTGTATTAAGGATAGAATGAGGTATTACGAGTGCAGTCATATTCAGGATAAAATGGGTTAAAATTGACAGCTCCAGTGGTCTAGCGGTTAGACTGTCCGCCTCGGACATGGGTTCAGTCCCAGCCGAGTCATACCAAAGTTTTAAATGGTACTAACAGCTGCCTTACTTGAGCTCAGCATTAAGAGGTTAGTGTTATGACTGGTCGGCCTGGTGTCAGGATAATTTGACTGGGTGGGACATCATCATGTCTGAGGCGTGATGCCCCAATACCAGACATCACTATAAACTGCCACACTACAGACATAGTTGCGATACGACTGAAAAATTGTTAAAGCTACATTATTGACTACTGTACAAGAAATCCACATACCTTTAAATTTAGACCGGATATTTGCCAATTCTTTGTTGATTCTCTTTATTTCAGCCTCTTTGCTTTTACCTGTAAATAAAAGATAGAATAATGCAAAATACATCTTTCTCATTAGCACAATTCCATCTGCCAAAAAAGGAACACATATGAATTAGTAAACAATATACATTTTCATATGGAGGAAAATACAAAAGCCATTTGAGAATAGAAATAAGGACAACATGACCTACTTTATACATGGCTAAGTTACCCTTTTTAACAGAATATATCACAGTTTAGGACGAAACAACTTCTCTTCATTGCCATGATAGGGTAAAGTGTGGGAAAACAGTGAAAAGCGGGTGAAATATGTTTTTTTTTTAAAATACAGTTTAAAGCAATCACTTAAAACATTTTACTTCATCTCTGGGTCACATTTTTAGAAGAGAGTTCAGAAAGTTAAAATTTTATTTAATTTAGAAATCTGACATACTTATGACTTGAACTGGAAGACATTTATTATTCATTCTACAAATTTATATAATATCTGAAGACTGTTACATAAACTTTATTGGCGATACTCTTTCAAAGATTTAACATTTTAAACTTCTTTTGTTTTTCTAATGCATTTTCATGCTGTCCAGTGATTACGATTGGAAACATTCTATACTTCCAGGTTTTTCAAATGCCCTTTCTTGCTCTACACAGTGTTCGTAAATTGGTATGTTCCACAGATTCAAGTCTTTGTATTTTGTGTTAATTCTGGATCGAATGGATAGTCAGTGTAGGGTACAGAGCATTGGGGAGGTGTGCTCTGATCGTGGTACTCTAAGCAGGATTCAAGCAACTGTGTTTTAAACATTTTGGAGTAGATATTGACTGAGATAAACCAGACAGAATTGAGAGTTACAATAGTCCAGTCCTGAAAGTATTAATGAACATACAAGCGTTTTAGTGGCATCAACTGAAAGATATTTGTGAATCAAGCTGATGCATCTCAGCTCAAGATATGCAGCCTTGCATATGTTCATGACATGTTGGTGCAATGTGAGAGTACTGTCTAGAGTAACACCAGCATTACACAAAAAAATTACCATTCTTTCAAATTCATCCCTAATTTTCTGACCACCCCTATCGTTATCCTCTCAACTGTCCATGTTTGAGATCTTTTCCCATTTTTGATGTGATACCTGAAAATTGTAACTGTTCATTCCATTTATTCAATTCATACTTTCCCATCTAACCTTACACTGCATCTGGAACTTTTCTTACCATAAAACCCTTTGGTCACATGACCATCTAGTCAGAAGGTGCAGTGACAACACGATTTTCAAGCTGGCCATTGTGGTAAACATGCTATATGATTGGCACTATTTTCATTTAGGACCAACTAGAAGGAGTGCATTCAGTTTGACTTATTTACTCTATCATCTATGTAGTATTTCTTACAGAGATTTAACGAAATTCATTTGCTCGGAGGTCAAATGATTTTACTTACTGGTGCTATTTAATACTTCCATAACAACGATGATGAGCCTAAAATACTTGTTTTTTTAAAAGTGTGATCAGATTATTATTTCAATTGTATCATGATTAGGGTTGTTAAACGGAAATCAGAAATCCTATTATCGGTTTTGAAAACGATTATCGGTTTTTGGTTTTACAAAACGATAATCGAATTCAATATTTTTTTTACCATTTTTGTAGTAAAAATTTTAAAAAATGCCAGAAAAAAATTCATTAATGCATTTGTTTAGTGTTTACATTTTAATAAAATATAGCCTGCAGATAAGAAGGTGTGTTTGTTTAAAATTTGTGAGCGCTCCATGCAGCGTGTTTGTAAATGAATACATTTATTGTTGAAGGATGGAAATAGTTAGTCGACCGACCGGTCGCTAAGTTCTTTGATGTCCGAAATTGACAACAATAGATTGTTAATAGCTACAGTCTCTGTTGTTGAAGACTGGTCTCTGCTGGTTGTGTCTTTTCAAGTTTACACATATGGCTGGTCGTATAAATAAATCTGTTGTATGGGAAAACTTTGAAAATATTTCATCAAGCATGGCTCATTGTAAACTTTGTTCACAACAAATAAGTCGGAGCGGTGGTACTACTACTGGATTGATTGCATGCACATTTGCGTAGCAAACATTCCGGAATTGCGGCTCCTTCAAATGTTCAGCCGCGATTAACAACATTTATTGGAACACAAAGAATCTGTCCTGATAGTCATCAAGAAAAAGTTACTGCTGATGTAGCTAAGATTGTCGCTGAAAACATGCTACCAATTTTGATTGTTGAATCCAATTCCTTCCGTGATTTGATGGCTTTGGTGGAGCCACAATATCGTCCTCCTTGCCGTCAGACGATGCGCATCTATACGTTATGGTATGTAATGAATATCTTTATTTCGCAAGAGGCATTCACTAACTTGCATTATAAGAATATATTTCTTGTAATTTCAATGTAGGACAAAAACCGATAATCAGTTTAATATCGGATTTCTGCAAACGATAATCAGTTTTGGAAAAAAAACGATATTAACATCCCTAATCATGATCAAACAAGGAATAATTTTTGGTTTACTTGACCTGCACTCTGTGTGATGGTGGGGACAGGGAATTGCTGTTATCAAATAAAGTCACTGAAGCCTTAGTAAAAAATGCCACCATTGATGTCAATTAACACATGATTAAGACTTGTGCCTTTTCTACTGAAAGCCATTCACAGATTTTAAAACAATGTTCTGTAGAATCCCCTTATTAATGAACCTTTCTATCATTTCTTCCTTTTAAAAAGTGTGGCAACCATTGTGCTCTTAACACATTAACCCCTAGCAACGAGTTTAAGGGGCAAGAGGTAGGAGCCTACTTCCAAGATCTGTAGTGTCAAGGTCTAAAGTGGGTGGTATTATAGAAAGGTAGACAGATTTAGCTCTACAATGATAGCCAATAATCTAGACATTTTAGTTGCACTACAATATACAGAGGGAAAAACATACGTTTTTGAACCCGTTTCCCCCCCCCCCCACTCAAAATTCACCCATGATTGGAATCTGAATTTGTGTATAGATTTTAGACTTTAAGGCCTCAGATCTATGGTAGACTAGTCTGAAGCGCACACAGACGGGTGAACTTGTGCAAAAAGTAGGATATGGTGAACATTTTAAATAAAGAGTCTTTTCCATACAAAAATTATGGGTCCGTTAAGCAAAAAAAACCTTCTGCTCATGTGCCAGCAAACTAACCAATGAAATATTTTTTCTTTAGCACAACTAGCCATTCGTCTAATGGAATATTGCTTGGAAGTTGATGTGTTAGGATGTATTCAGAAATAGTCCCCAAAATGTGTTTCCTACTCGCATTTCATGTGAAAACAGCAAAACCCTCCAGGGGTTACTGTAATCAATTGAGCTGCAGTCAAGAAATTTTGAACCTTGAATAATGCCATCATCAGCCTCAACATATTGACTATGACAAACCTTTCTCAGCCAAGCCTTCAATTTCACTAGCAAATAAAAAAGGAGCTATTCTCTGAATGTAACAATGAAATCAATATGGAATAAAGATCTTGCTACAGACACATATTTTCCTCAAACAGGCCTGGTAGTGGTAAGATCTTTTTAAAGAAGTCAGTGAAAAAGGGAAAGAGAGAGAGAAAGAGATTGTGTGTGTGTACTTTTTGTTAGCCAAAAGCCAGTAATGAACATACATGTACCACATTGCAAATTCATATCAATCAATTAAACAGCTGTTACTCAAGTTAAAGGTCATATACAGTGTACTGGATCTCATTTATTGGCATATTCCTTTTTCATCAGCCAAATCAATATTGACTCTTAAGACACTTAAAAGTGTCCAAGAAAAGCATCAATTAGATCAGAAACTTTACTTTAGCCATTAATCTGGCATTTAATAACATATTGTCTTCTGTCACCTAAACTGATCATAACTGACAGCACAAATACAATTAAGGAATTCCAATCAATATCAGGATCTGACTGCTTGCACAAACATTACGGGGGGTGGGGTGGGGGTATTTTTTTTTTGTTTTTGTCAGTTTAAAAGCATTTCTAACACATTACTGGCTAAGTGCCTTTCACAAAAATATACACAGGCAAATGATCTAGGCTAGTCTGGGTGGGTATAAAGCCCGCAACCTACGGATTATGAGCTTACATGGCTTCCTGGCTGGGCAACAAAATACAACACTATGCAAATTAATTGGATACAGATCCTATACTGATGAAGAAGCCCATAACAAAGATTCTATACACAACTGTCCCCATAAAAAAAAGTTTTTCTGAGGCTCACAACCCCACTTCCACATTTTTAAAAGTTTTTCTGAGGCTTACAACCCCATTTCCACATCTCCCTGTCCTCCAAATTTCAGTAATAAACGAAGAAAATACTAAACAGAACATAAAACATTAGGAGTTTTAAAAAAAAATGTAATAGTACGCTTTGCCAGTTTGGCCATTTCAACTTTGCTGCCTTCATTAATTACACTATTATCTTTTCCTTTGACACTTACATTATATAATGAATATTTGTTACCTAACTCATGAAAACATCGACATGTTGAATATCTGGTACACCTGCTCTAGTGAAAATTACATTCCAGATCTTGCTATCATTTAATCTTGTTAGAGCACAAGCCATAACTATATGGTAACTATATTTATAAGGTCACAATATGCAGTTTTTCTGTATCAAGCAGCCCCATAAATGTTTTTGTACCATTACATACACACGTGTTTCATCTCCACCAATCATCAAGCACAATATGGCCAATAATTATATCGTAATCTCTGTGATTGATGCATACCCAAGCATAGAAGGGCATTTGAAAAGCCTGCATGTATAAAACAGTGGTTCCCAACATATTTTGACTGCCCCATAAAAAAGTTTTTCTGAGGCTCACAACCCCATTTCCACATTTTGACAAGTTTTGCCCTACTCCTCTTGGCGTCCCTCAGGAGGAGCAGCCATAATACAGTTTTCAAGAAGTCTCCAGTGGCAGCCAAACTGAACGACAGAATGGCACCATTTTACTTTGGACAAAATAAACGGCAATACAGTCTTTTAATGAAAGCAAGCTGTAAAGTAAATTATGTTTCCTAGAGAATACTCTTCAGATCACTTGAACAATAAAGATTGCTACCTCCTGAATCCAGTCCTACTAAGAGACAAAAATGCACTGCACATAACCTCCACATTCCAACAAGGATGCTTGCATAGTCGGCCGGTTGTGAGGGTACTTCAATTAATCTAACCAGATAGGTATTCTCAAATAGAATTTACCCAAAAATTTGCTTTCTCCTTTGAATACATCCTTCTATCACATTATGAGAATAGGTAATAAGTGGTGGGCATGCTAAGCATTCCAACTATGCCTCTGGTACCATTGCAGTTAAGAAAGACTGGATTCCCTATGTGAACATGTCTATTGCTATCTATGACCACTCTATGCAAAGATGAAATCTTACAATCAAATTTCACTGGCAAATCCAGCAAAGTAAGAGACTGTAGATTTAATTACGTCTAGTGGTTGTCTCGGTTGCAGCCATAGAATCCACCAGATTCAAAATTTGTCTCTGCAAAGTTAAATCTCTGAGTTAAACTTGAGACGGTTGACTTCGCATGCCTTATGAGGCAACTTTGATGTGTCAGAGTACGTAGAGAGAGAGAGAGAGAGAGAGAGAGAGAGAGAGAGAGAGAGAGAGACCATTTTTCTACCTTTAATGAGAGTTGTTATAGTTTTGAAGGCTTGTCCTTGTTTGCTGCAGGTAATGCTTAGAATAGTATCGCACCTGCTTATGAAATACAATTGATTAAGAAAGCCAAATTTTCAAATGGATGGTTTGAGTTTAACAAAAAAAAAGACAGAAATTTATTCTGTACCATGTTGTGTTCAGAAGCAAAGCTTAAAAACTGGTGATGCCTGCTTGTGGTAAGAAGTAACCACATAAAGTAATTGCCCTTTGTCTTGTGATATAAACAAAAAAGACCACTTCAGTCTTTCAGGAGGTCTGGATTCAGTAAGCAGCAGACATCTTTTCCTAATGTTGTGGACTTTATTCAAATGAGAAAATATCTGAAGTAGCGAGAATGAATTTTTTCCAAGATGGCTGTTGATGTGACCATACTAGGTATCTGAGCAGCACCATTTTCTGGCACTAGACTTTGGGATGAATAAGTGTATAGAGTTTCATTTAAAATCCTCCATGCAGTTTATAAGGATTTGCAAAAATAAACTTAGTTCTAATGAATGGGCAGACGAGAAACAACAGGTCATCTCATAAGCTATCCTGGTCAATGGCAGGTACAGCTCAAAAATGATTTTGGAAATTCTTCCTTCTCTAAATAAAAAACTCAAGTTCTGTTCTGAATAATTAATAACACTAGAATGCATCCAGTCACATGCAAAAAGCAATGACATGCACAATGTTTTGCAGCAAAATGAGTTGAAATCTCTTGAAGTAACTGTTTTTAATGATTTTTCTGAGATTAATTATTTTTTAATAAAGGTCTAACTGATAGAAAGGCAAACTTCATTAGAAAAAGGTCTTTATTGACAATTATTCCTGATTCCATCATACAATGAATATTCCACAATTTAATTGCTAAAACCACTTTTTTCAATTTCAATGCACAACCCTTTTTAATTTTTCAGAGGTCCCTTGGTAACATGCTAATGTTTATGGTATGTTTTTGGACCCCCAATGTGCTATTAATCTTTGAAAGCCCCAATATAACTTCTGTTTGGAGGAGTAGCAAGAAAAACATTTTTAAGATAGCTGCCATGGTTGCTATACCAGTTGTCTGACTGGCACAATTTTAATTTCATACTAGTCAAAACACAATGTGGACAAGACTTTCCATTTCAGAGGACTAGTGATAAATTTTTATAATGGCCAGTATAGTAGCCATACTGAAAATCAGCACAATTTTTGCTAAACACCAACCAGACACCATATAAAGCAATGTGGCAAAAGCCCATGCTAATATGACATTCTGTTAAGGAAGAATAGCAATAACATGGTTTCGGGGCCCTGACTGGCAAATAGCACTCGCCATTACGGATCACTGCCATCTCACCTGTCTGTGTGGGTTCGAGTCTCAGATGTGGTCAATGTGGGTATGTGAGAAAACTTGCAAGTTGCTTCTCGTGGGTGGGTGGTGCTTTTCGGAGTTTTCCCAGGTTCTACCTCCACCATTAATACTGGCTGCCATCTATAGCCTATCTTGTGCTGAAAAATGGTGTTAAACCCTATTACAACAAGATTTTCAAGATGACTGCCATGTTGGCCATACATGATGTCAGATAGGCACCATTTTCACACAGGACTTACTAGACATCAAAAGACGTCTGTTATGGCCATTCAAGTAGTGACCAATTATCTGCTGTGGCAGCCATGTTGCACATAAAATCAGCACCATTTTCAATTAGGACAAAGCAGGCACAATTGAGGAATATTGGTGAACAAAACAAGAATTAAACCATGAAAAATTCCCATGTACACAGTGAACTTGCAGTATATGGTGTTTTGTTACTTTGTGTTACTTTCTGTTCATTCAAAATAAATTAATATATCCTTGAAATAATATTGATTTTTAATTAAAAAAATTAACAAAAAAAAGAGAAACTGGTATGCATTACAAAAATCAGAATTCTGACTAACACCAGAAAGGTTCCATACCTGAATGTGTTCACAGTATAACTACCATAGTGCCTAAAAAATAACCCAAATGAAAAAAACATTGGCCAAGGTATAATGTATGGACCATGCATGTACAAGGGTAACATTGTATGACCCCAACCCAATCATTGTGGTTCATAAAAATGAAAGCACAGTTGCAGATATCACACGATTTTTATGTACTGCACAGGAAAAGACTTCAGCACCAAAGGGGGTTAGGTTTGGAACACGTGTGGGAATATAGCTCTATTGTTTCTTTTCATTAAATGCAACTTACAGTTTCTAATGTCTGAGATGAAGACAGCCAGTCCTCGCATGCCATCTCCTTTGACAGCTGGCATCTTGCTGCTCCTGTCTCGCTACCTTCAAACACTGAAAAAACAAAAATTAAACAGTTTGAATCTCAGGTGTTACAGTGGGACCCCGCTATAACACGGTAGTTGGGAGAGATACTTGGGGCGTTTTACCCTTTTCTTTTCAAGGAAATTTGAATGTATATTATATACTTATTAAAACTTAATTTGAATATTTTTTAATTGGCACATAGTGACACTTCAAAGTTTATGGTAATGGGTCTCAGAACAAGCATATGAGCTCCCAAGAAAGATGGCACATGAAACAAGGACATGCCTACATTATGGCGGTTGATAATAGAAAACAAATTGACATCTATCACATATATTAAATTCTGGCAATTTAGTAAAGCATGTCTAACTTTTTTTACTTGAAAATAAACACTGCTGTCTTTTAATGTACTGTCTTTAATGCATTATTAAACATACTAAACCACAATTTCCCCTTTCAGCCTGGCAAAAAACTTAATATGATGTGGCTAAGCAGAGAAAAATATGTTAAGGCAACTTCGTCCACTTAGACTATATTTTATATATAAAAGAACAGAACTGAAATTTCAAACTTCAGCTTACATTTTGTTCACATGGCTGAAGTGGTCAGGTAGTCTAACGCAGTGATTTTGTACCGAGGTGCATAAATGGAAAAAGGGGGAGGGGCCCATTGAAAACTATAGATTTGGACAGATTGAGAAAGAAATTTGTGCCATAAATTAACGTAAACTTTTAAGACGAAATGCAGGATTATATGTTTATCAATTATCCCTTACTTATGCAATCTTCACTGAGCAAATGGTTGAACTGTAAATAAATGCCTAAAATGCATGAACATCATCCTAATGTGTACTTTTCAAGAATGCCGAAATCAATTACAGGCTAATATTAGCATCGCTTATGGCTTTATTCTAGTATATACAATATGTTTTCATAAATACCAACCTAAATCGGCTCAATGTTGAGATGATAGAGGAAAATAATGCGATTATGCACCCAAATTCGACTGTAGTAGGTGTATCAACATCCAAAGAAGGTCGCCATTTGCAATATGGATTTCGTAGAGCAAAACGAGGCTACAGTGTACACCCACTTAACATAAAATTAAAATTGATCGCTATAAATTTATTTAAAAAAATATTAATTCTATTAATGAATTGTAATGAATACGTAAATTATAGAATTTAAATTGCAAAGTAAATAAAGACGGCATTTACGTCGGCGCATGTTTTACGTCATCTCCAAGGAGATTCCAAATATTTCAAAATGGCTGCCAGCGGTAAACCTTGTTTAGCCCAATGATTTATGAAAGTGTAGTTGTATAGCATAGAAAATTGAAGGTAAGTTTATTCGCTAATCGGTAATTTTACAGCAATAGTTAGCAGGTTTTATTTTTTTGGAGACCCGGCCAACTGTCGTTATTCCACCATTCTGTGTTTGTGCAGGTGCTAGGAGCAGGTTCCCGTTCTACAATGGCTAATGGGTAGATTGTAGTGACTCGTCCGGTTACAGCCGTATGTCTTTTGCATTTATAACTTATTGTTCAGTGATGTCGCCATGAGTAACATCTGAAGAAACTGCATGTAAACTTAATGTCCGGAAGTTGACGTTTAATGAATATTACAAAGTTGCAGAATAACCATTCAGGCTTTAAAAATATAAAATCCTCTTCATGTACAAATTCAAGTATGCGATCAAATCCCATCCTTACCATACCAGTTCATATCCCTTTATATTATATTCTTTTCAGTACTAAAATTGTGATCACTGTCAGTAAATCATCAGCTCCACAATGTAAACGATACAAACAAAACTAGTGATTTAGTTGGTGATCTGTTTTTATAAAAAATGTAACTTGTCGGAATCTCATTACTTTCAGACTCTTCAGTTTTGTTTGAGTGGGGTTCTTAGACAATTATTTTGTAATGCAAGTTAATGAACACTGTCATTCCTTCAGATTCATAAAACTGTTTTCTAGACATGGGTTTACATCTAAAGTTCAAAGGGTTTAGGATTAAAATTAAATATGTCATGCAAAAAGACATAAGAATATCATAAATCATAATTGTTTAATAGTTTTAATACAACTTGGGCATATTAAGATCTTGATTACACTTATGAATTTAATGTTGAAATTTTGTTATTAAATTTTTTGCTTGTATATGATATTTGTGATATTTTAAAATTTACTTTGATACCATGCTACCAGTGGTCACTGTATTTTTCACTTTGTGTGGTAATGTGATATTCTCTTGAGAGTGATTCCTATTATAGGTCACCTTGAAATAATTGACACTTTGGCAGTCCCATTGATCAGAAATTAAAATTTAAATTGACCATAACAAATGCACCACATGTAGATTACTGATGCAGTAGGATACAAATGAAAAAGTAAGTATGTATACTGAAACTTATTGGGCTATGCTTTCTATGTAGCAATGCGGTACATGGGGTGAAATGATTCATCATTGTATTGACGTGTCAGTACTTTTGCTGTAATGATACATACCTCAATACAAGAGATGGAGAATTGATACAAAACAATACTTACTATACGCAAGTTATTTTAATCTTCAGTTGTCATGAATATTATTAGTTTTCCTTGTTATTCTTTTAATTTATAATTCATCTAAACAGCATTTTAAGTCACAGGTAATAATTTTTATTATAAAAACAGAATACTCATTCACCATCTTCAGATTAACAAAAAATGACAAAATTGTTTGTAATCTGCCCCTCCCTACCTAATAATTTTCTTAATCCAGCAGTATGTTCCACATATAATATGAAGTACTTTGCTTATCATATAATAACCACTTGTATGCAAAGTTTATATGTTGAATTGTATCTTGTCTACTTGAAAGCTACATTACTAGTGTGTCATACTGTGGAAGAATGTTACCTTGAACTAGCATTGGTGGTTATTGCGTGTTCCATTCCAAGTTAAACTATAACCACTAAGCAGAAAATAATGTAACTTATTCCCTGTATGACAAACAGGAAGTATTGGCAAAACAACAGAGAAACTTCACACAAAAGTAATTAATTTATTTATAAAAATACTTTAGACATTACCCCTGGTGCCGCATTTACGGAGCAGGAGGTTGTAGCTTACTTCCAAGCTCTGTAGCATCAAGGTCATGTATGATATCTAGAGTGGGTGGTATTATAGAAAGCTAGACAGATTTAGCTCTACAAAGATACCAAATAATCTGGATATTTTAGTTGCACTACCAAATACAGAGAGATTAACCTAATTTTGTGGACACATTTTTTCACCCAAAATTTACCTGTCGTCAGAATCCGATTTTTTTCTCTCTAGATTTTATACTTTTTGACCTCAGATCTAAGGCAGACTGGTCTGAAATGCGCACAGACAGGTGAACCTGTGCATAAAGTTGGATAAAATGGGCATTTGGAATAAAGAGTGCTCTCCATATGAAAATGATGGATCCATTAAGCAAAAAAAGATCACCAAAAACAAGAACTCCAATTTTTCCCTTTCTGCTCATGCATGAGTGAAATAACCAATATAAAACAATGTTTCTAACACAACATGGAATGAGGTTAATGAAAAATTGCTTGGAAGTCAATGTACATGTATAGGGATGTATTCAGAAACAGCCCCCAAAATGTGTTTCCTATTCTCATTTCATGCGAAAACAACAAAAACCTCCAGGGGTTAATATGTTAAAGAGAGATGCAGTTATGGTGTGCGATTGCATGAATTGTGCAAATCTTGTACAAATTCACACATTTGGGGAAAAGTGATGCATGAGAACAAAACTCCCAGATATGAAAATATGCTCTGTGAATTTTTATTCAACTTTTCTTACCATGACATCTGGGCTTTTTTGGGTAGGAATCTGAGTTCTTTTAAGCATGACATGAATGGTATTGGTAATTAAACTAAATTTTTTGGGTTCATTGTGTTCTGGAATATGGCATTGTTTAGAACCTTTCATCAAGAGAATTTTACAAAGGCATGTTTAAAATATGGGCTACTGTGAAAACCCAAAATGTCTGATTCCTGCTGTGGTTCTTTTTCAAATTACTATTTCATTTGACAAATACTGACTGATGATTTGATGATGATAACTTTTTATTTTATGAAGTATAGTTTTGGAGCTGGGAAAGTCTTAATGGATATACCAGTGAGTGATTTTTACAAGTCAGATGTACATGTTGGAAGAATAAAAAATAAATTGCATGATGGTCAGTATTGTTTTCTGTGGTATATTTAAATGAAATGTAGAAAGGTTAGAATACTGAGCCTAATACAAATAATTTAAAAGTAGAATGCTGATTTTTATTTTTTTTTATTACTAAATTTAGCCTTACGGATCATATGCTAGAAAACCATATATCTTGGATAAAAAAAACTTGAAATTAAGTGAAAAATCCTATTTTGGAGTAGATGTATCCAAAGATAATATATTTGAGCTCTAGAAAATTGTATATAGCCACAATTTTTTCTCCCCAACATATTTAAACTGACAAAGCTAGCTACGTATATGCCCCTTCAAGATGGAACAATATTCTTACACAAATAAGGAACAGACTATGCTCAGAGATATTCAACAAATTAATGCTTATACAGCCAGAGGTGATGTCTTTTTAAGATTTGTATATTTGTAGAGCTCTAAGAAAGTGGAGCAGTAAAGAGAGAGCCACATATATTGAAGTGTTAGGAAAAATATCGATCTGTGGCTATGCCCCCTTATTTTGGTCATTCCTCAGATTTGGAATTTCTCTTTTTATGCAGATATATTTAACCAGTGAATTAAGGTGGAAGAATTAATTACTGACAGATTTAATACCACTCCAGTTTATCGCCATGTGTATATTGTTTTGAAAATTATAGAATAGGGCTGGGCGTTGTCAGTAGCTTCCTTATACAAATCTTTGTGGCTGCAGCAGTCTTTTGCAGTATTGCAGGAAATACAGTGTGATAGATTTTGTTAGTATTCATCCTCATTCCCATGCCTGGATTTGTTCTATATGGGAATTTGATGATAACATATTAATGTCTTCCAAGTTTAATTGAGGCACGAAATTGGTACATGTAAAAAGATGTTTTCAAAGCATTCGTGTCATGTAAAACATAGGACCTGGCGGCTGGATCGAGTGAGTCATATTTGAGTGCGTCATGAATAATGCAGCTGTAGTTGATTGAATTTTTGAAACTGTCCATTTCATAAGTATTATGAGATGAGACCTTTCTTGATTAGCCTACTGTCAAACATAAAAAATAAAGTGTATAAAAAAATACCATTTTCACAGATTCACTATATAAAAAAATACCATTTTCACAAATTAAAAATATATTAACATGATTCATGATAAATTTAAAAATATCATAAGATAAGGACAGTATTTTGAATAATGTACCCAAGGCTTCAAAACGGGATCTGTGTGTGTGTCTATATATATATATATATATATATATATATATATATATATATATATATATATATATATATATATATATATATAATAAATAATAATGAGGACTTTGTATAGCGCCTAATCTTTCAAAGCTCTAAGTGCTTAACACCATCAATAATGATATGATTATACTACAGACTAACAGATGACAAAAACAATGAAATTGGAAAACATAACAAACATGCTGAAAACATATAAGATGCAAAACATGATTAGGTCGCTAAGTTTGTCCCTGTAGTTGAAACAGGTGAGTCTTAAGAGCAATCTTAAAAGGGACCACTGTGTCTGTGTGTCTAATTTCAATGGGCAATTCATTCCACATTGAACGTTGTCCATATGTCTTTATTTATATATATATATATATATATATATATATATATATATATATATATATATATATATATATATATATATATATATATATATATATACATATATATATATATATATATATATATATACATATACATATATATACATACATACATACATATATATATATATATATATATATATATATATATATATATATATATATATATATATATATATATATATATATATATATATATATATATATATATATATATATATATATATATATATAAATGCAATAAACTGACAAGCAACAGTGCAAAAACTAGTATCACTCTAGCCTGAGCGCTTTCGACTCTCAATGAGTCTTTATCAAAGGCAAATACAGAAAATAGACAATACAGACAATTAAAATACAAAAACCGTGTTTGCAGAACTTTACATGCCTGTTTCTACAGGAATTAAGCCTTGAAATTTATTATGTTACAACTAGTTGCGGATGCTGTAAAATGTGAAATCGATGAGCCAAAGCGACACATATGTTTTTGTATGTAAATTTATATACACGCAAATTATATCCCGGATATTTTATGTTGAATTAACTTCCAAAATTTTCGAAAACATATTGTGATATAAGTTTAAGAGGTTAGTTAAAACTGATGATATTGAAATTTCAATGCACATTTTCTATGGGGAAGTTTTTTGAAAAATTTGTCAACATGATCCTGTTATATATTGATGTTATTCTTTGGACCCTGAGCATCATGTTTTAATGGGATTTACCTGTATATGTACATGCACATTTATAGACAGGTATCCTGAAGGTTGATCCTTTTGTGTAGCCTCTCAGTTTCTCTGACATACTGCAGGCTACAGATCCCCAAAATAGGTAAAATCATCGGGAAACACTGGTCCATCGTAGAATCATCGGATGCACTAAAGTTAATCCTCCCGAACAAACCTGTAGTAGCCTACCGGAGACCAAAAAACCTCGAGGACATCCTAGTCAGGGCGAAGCTAGCGCCAATCACTAATCAAGACCACCTTAGTCAATCTGGCCCCTGTCGCGATAAAAGGTGCAAAACCTGTCAACACATGATAGAAACCAGGACTTTTTCTAGCACAGTGACGAGAGAAAAACTAAACATACATAGTCCAAACAAAACGTGCAAAACAGAGAATGTAATTTATCTCATCACATGTAAGATCTGTAGCCTGCAGTATGTCGGAGAAACTGAGAGGCTACACAATTCAACCTTCATAGATCTGATTGGATAACAAAGAAGCTATACAGAAGTCCGGTCGCAGAACACTTCTCTTCCCCTGGCCACACCTTCAGTGATATAACACTTATTGCAATTGCTCACAACCACAACTGGAGTTCAGAAACCAGGAAAGAAAAGGAATCTTACTGGATACGACACCTTCGAACATTAAAACCAAGCGGTTTAAACCAAGAAGACTAGAAAAAGACAGCCATGCACAAATTTAATTATCTTTTCTAGCTGACACATTTTCTTTTAAATAATTCTCTAAATTTGCTTAATAGCCTCTAACTACTAATATAAAATATCCGGGATATAATTTGCACGTACATAAATTTACATACAAAAACATATGTGTCGCTTTGGCTCATTGATTTCGCATTTTACAGCATCCACAACTAGTTGTAACATAATAAATTTCAAGGCTTAATTCCTGTAGAAACAGGCATGTAAAGTTCTGTAAACACGGTTTTTGTATTTTAATTGTCTGTCTTGTCTATGTTCTGTATTTGCCTTTGATAAAGACTCATTGAGAGTCGAAAGCGCTCAGGCTAGAGTGATACTAGTTTTTGCACTGTTGCTTGTCAGTTTATTGCATTTATGTTATTCAATACCTGACATATGTGATCCCTTGCTGGATCCAGTGCATTTGAAAGGACTGTTATATGCCATATGATTTGTATTCTTTATATATATATATATATATATATATATATATATATATATATATATATATATATTTGCTTTCAGTAATTTGAAGGTTGTAATTTGGCAAAGTACAAGGTCAGCAAGAGCTTATGGATTGTCTGTTATCCATTGTCCAATGTCCATTTATCTATTAGCATAAGTTTGTTATCATTGCTCCTCCTGAAACACATGGAGGATTGCCATGACACTGTACACCCACGCATAGATCCCATGGTCAAATTGATTCTAAATTCTGATGCTGCTTACATGTCCATTATGGATGCCACAGGAATCATATTAAAAAACTCTTAGCACTGCTCCGCCTGAATAAATGGTTATATCAAGATATTTATCACTAAAAGACTGCTTATGATGTCTTTTTCGAATTGTACCATTCATAGGTATCATGAGATCAGACCTTTCTTGATTATCACAAATTTAGCCTACTGACATGAGAAAATTCAGTGTATAACAACAATACCATTTTCACAAAATCAAAATATATTAGCATGATTCCAAGATAAATACCATAAGATTTGGAAATTTTCAGTTTTGAGTAATAGAGTAAACAGCTTTAATTGCAGGATTATTCAGATAATCATCATTAGACCATTAGCATTACTGGAGGGGGTTTGCTTTCTATTTGTAACAGTGTACATGTACTTTGATAGAAAACACATTTCCAGTCACTGGAATATTGCATAATTACTAAAATCAATATAAAGTCATTGAGATAGACGGAACAAATGGAAATGTGGTAGTCAAAATTTAAATGAGTACAGACCAATAACAAAGAAAAGAACCCTGTTCAAAAATGTGTTATATATATATATATATATATATATATATATATATATATATATGCTACTAATTGAAAGGGGAAAAAAATTGATGAGAATGAAATCAAACAAAGCAATCATGCTAGAATTTTCTTGTAAGTTGAGGATTTCACATGAAAAAAAACCCCTCTCATACCTGACAGAACACACTTCAGGAGAAAAACTTATTTTTTTATTCACAAGCCCCTAGCTTTGCCACCATCACGTTTTAAAAGCATGATTGCCAATAATGTTAGGAAAAATAACAAAGAAAGTGAGACCATTTGACACAACAATGTGTATAATACATGCCTGTAACCTGTAGTTTTTTATGAACTGTAAACAGTTTTGTTTAATACTCCTGGAAAGCTATCACCTTGGGGTAGTTTATACAGTTGGTTGTTATTGGGTTAATAACAGGTCAGGTGGTCAGAGGCAAACAACCACTATTGCACAGAGTACTTAAGTGATGTGGTGTTTTATTAAGAGGTCTTTGTATTCCTCATACCGAATAGAACATGAAATGGTCATTGTTAAATTCAACTGGAATTGCAATTGGACAAACTGTTATGCTTAAAAACAAGACTGATACTAATTCTTGAGAATGAAAGTGTCAAGATAGTACCCAAACCCTTGCAATGGCAAGAACAAAACAGACGGCCAGGTATCCATTGGAAGAAAGGCTCCAAGGAAGCAGTTAGCATCCAAGGGGACATAACTTGTTCAAGTTTGGGTTAGAATCATAAACATTGTAACATAACTTTAATAACAAAAGTAAAATAGAAATCACAAGGAGTGAACTGTATTCAAGTGACAAGGACATGTCAAGGAAAGGAAGAAAACTTGGTGACAGCACACAAGGAGATTAAAAGGCTGGTGAAATTTTTCAAGATAAAGAGAGTGGAAAAAGAAGAGGGATCTCTTTTGGAATGTTTATATAAAGATGGCACCCAGGAATTAAATATGTCAACAGCACCAAGGGACAGAATACATTCCACATCCACAGTGATGATAACACTGAAACTACTTAATCCAGATTACACGAGTCAAACATATTCAATAAGTAGGAATGGATACAAAGGATACATCTTACATCCAAGAGGAAATAATATGATACGGCTAAATTAACATCATTGGAGAAAGAGTTTTAATAAAAGAGCCATGACCAAACCAAAAGAAGATAAAGAAACAAATGGGAGAGCTCCACCTGTCAGACCTACCTCTGGAAATATGTTTAGAAGCAACAGTGGAAAATTTTGAAAAAAAATTTGTGATAAAAGTAGAATCATCTAGACTAACAACCATCCCACAAACTTCCATATAAATGGAATTGTAATTTATTAAATTGAGAAAAGCAAATTGCAAGAAATGAAAGGGCCTTATACCTTACCAGGTTCTTAACTAAGACATGGTACAAAGATTGTTTACATCACAGAACATGCAACAGGTGTCAGAAAACAGGCCACAGCCCACACAAATGCCTGAACAATCATGAGATTCAAGCAGGGACAAGGGTAAATGAACAAATGAAACAAACAACAGAAAGAGCAAATGGATCAACAATAACAGCATCTACACCAGAGCAGTCAAGATGGGACTCAAGGGGTGAACAAAACAAACAAATCCATATTGGGACTGCAAGTATCTTCCAAAAAATGAAAAAAATCTCAGGAAGAACAGATACAGCAACAACATCTACATCTGGGAAAAACCAACATCAAAAAGAAGAAAAACAACAGCAGAAGGAGTTAAAACAACAACAATCTAGACAAAAACAAACTTAACAACAACAGAATAAACAAGAATATGAGAGACAGAGAAGAAAAAAAAACAATTGCAACAAGACAGAGAATAATCCAAAACAAATTTACCCCCCCCCTCTTCCCCAAAAAAATGAAGAAAAAAAACAAATTTAAAAAGGAAAACAACAAGAACTAGGACAAAAGAAAACCCAGAAACAAAATGAGATGGAAAAACAGAAACAACAACAAAAACAAAAGGGATAAATAGCAATGGAAGAGAGAAAGAAAAACAAGAACAAAGAGAAATAACACGTCAGAAAACATAGAACTGGGAAAACTAAAACATCTAGAACAAAGACAATACTAACATGACAAACCAAAGGAAAAACAGCAAAACAAATCGAAAGCCATAACAGGATCATCAGCATAGACCAAATTAGGTGAAACAACACAATTAACCCTGACAGAAGAGCAAACAAAAGAAGGCCTCCCTAACTGGTCTGTGTCAATCAAACAGAGC
This sequence comes from Unio delphinus, assembly GCA_029339505.1. Classification (NCBI taxonomy): domain Eukaryota; kingdom Metazoa; phylum Mollusca; class Bivalvia; order Unionida; family Unionidae; genus Unio; species Unio delphinus. The sequence goes on from JAQISU010000219.1 coordinate 1,689,444, forward strand.
ACCCTCCAAGAAAAAAAAAACAAGTCAGGAGTGCATATTTAAAACCACTTTATTGTGCATCAAACCACTGTTCAACCCCTCTTCTGCAGAGTTTGAATGAAAAGCAATGGTAACTTTATAGAATCATTGATAGTAATATGTTACCTGGGTCCAAAAATATACGGTACTCTGTCATGTACCACATTCATTTTTAAATGCAATCACACATACATGTAGCTTTTATTTACTTAAGAAAGCTAAAAGGTATGCTGGCTTATTTGTTAAATAAGCACTTTTCAAAGCATTCTCTTTTGAACTAATTCTTTGCAGTTAGATCAGAGTTATCTAACTTCTTCCCGATGATTCACCAGAGCTGATGAATTAAGGTATTATTTTCATGTCTTTAATGACCCAATATTGGATTTTATATAGATTCAAACACTTTGTAAGCATGATCTCACTTTACCTTTAGCATGTGAGATCGAGAAAAAATATGGAAGTACAGTACATTTCAGAAGGGGTTTATGGGAGAATCAGACAATTGCTGAATATGAGAGAGTGACTTTCGAAGGAGGTTTCACTGTATGTGATAAAAGTTTCAGAAATGCTGCTCACAAATCAAATTAACAATAATAAATGCAAATATAAGGAGTGTTGTTTGAGTCAGTTTTATGATGACTGACAATATCATAAAGCATTTTTTGGTAACCATATTATCTGACCTTTTTTTTCAAACTCTTTCAAGTATGGAGATTGCACTAGAAGCATTTCCAGACTGAAGTATTGCCATTTGTCAGCATTTGCTGATTTGTAACACAGAAGTGAAAGAAATTATATTTCTCACCACGGACAAAGTTTCATGTTCAGCCAAATACTGTCACAATTACAGTGGACAAAAGATGAATGAGAGATAGGTAACACTGCACGAGTTCCCAGTATATAAAAACATTTGATCAATAGATTAACAAAAGTATCCTCCTCTTCACTCCACCAGATATAAAGCCACATATGTAAATTGTTGTATGTTACATATTTGAAATTCTTTTGTTTAAGGTTACAAAATGATGCTTTGTAATTTGTATGATATGAGTTTTACCCATGATGCTTTGTAATTTGTATGATATGAGTTTTACCCATGATGCTTTGTAATTTGTATGATATGAGTTTTACTCACTGGATGAATATTTACAAGCAGGAATATAAACTTTGTAATTAAACTCAACCCTCTCACCTAAGAAAAAACATCAATAGGAAAATAAATGTTTTCTAAGTAAGTCTTTATTTTAAAACGTTGACAGTAAACCATGTTGACTAATAGAATTGTCTTTGAATCTAAATTCATTTTTTTAATGAGAGACAGAGATATATAAATCATTTGATTGGGTGCCATATTAACTCTACATATCAAATTTTCTTCCCCAAATTGAGATACACGTATTTAAAGATTTTTCTCTAATACTGTACAAATACTCTACAGTCAGTGGATTTTCACTGAAAATTCACTTGTCATCAAGGTTCAAAACATTCATAAAAATGTGAATTCAGCTTAAATGTCTAATTTTATATCTGACAAAATTTTTAGTTTCCTTGATCAATTAATAAATACACCTAATTTTGGTCTTGAAATTTATTGGAATACAATCTAGCTTTTACTTTGCTCAGTACTTCATTGCAATGTTTGAGGGTGATGCATCATTAGGAACTGAAATATCCAAACCTTGATTTACCTGAAGGTACAAACTTCAGTACAGGTACATGTATGTGCAAAGAATAAAATGTTCCCCTTGCTAATACACTTCATAAAATCTATATCTATTTATCATTATTTCTAAAACATGATTTGCTGGGTGATGTATGCTTTACAGATGGCTTATCTTTCTTTTAATAATAATAATAATAATAATAATAATAATAATAATAATAATAATAATAATAAATAATAAATAATAATAAACAATGATGATGGTAATAATAATGATAATAATTAACAGTGATAATAATAATAATAAATAATAATAATAAACAATAATAATAATAATAATAATAATAATAATAATAATAATAATAATAATAATAATAATGACATTATGTGAAGAGGGTGATGCTATTAGTTGCATGTAACTAATCCTCCTTGTCAGGATATTTACATACCTAGTACATTATTGTACAAAGTTGCAAACATGATAAAAATAGACTATAAAAACCTTGATAATAAGCTATATGTATATATGGAAATACAAATTCAAAATATCTATTCATATAACAAAGTGGAAGCTTTTTACATATGCATTTCTTCTTTTAGCCTTGAAAAGTTTATCACAGTGCCCACTATTCCAACTGTAACAATAACTGTATTATAAGTAAATTTGCCAATACATGTAATCATGAAACTTCAAACAAATTGTTCCACTTCATGTACCTTACCTATGCAAAGTAATTAAATGTTATGTCCCACAGTGTTGTTAAAAATATTCACAATCAGCAAGCTATTGCCAATTGTTAAGCTTGACAGACAAAATTAACAGGTTTTGATTTAATCATAAAAGGATGTGAAATTGAGAATGTATTAAGTCATAAACTTTCAGTTTTTTATATGGATGGATTTCTATAATGGAATGATCAAGTTGACAAATTATATACATGCAAAGTTCTTAATTCAAAAATTACATTACATTCTAAGGTAAGAAATATCTTACTGTAGAAATAATTATAATGCTTATATTTACACACTTTTTGACAATTGTGTCACTATTTGGGTATATTATTCCAAACAACCATGTGTGAGCCAAAAATGATGCTTTTTAATATGACATGTTTTAGCAAGTGTGATGTTAATGCCCCATGACAAAATGTTCCCTTTTCAGGTTGTTTGATTTTGAAAGCTTTTTCTGCAATTAAAAACAATCAATATTCAATCTGTACTGGCTGTCAAATCTAGTATAGATAGTGTCATAGAGACTATATTTCCCTAGTGATAATCCCATGCATTAAACACCCACACACACCCGCTTGTACAGAATTAAGGCAAAGATTTACAGGGGAACCTAGCTACAATGCACTTTACCATTACACAAATTTTATTTTAAGAACGGTTATATTATGGGCCTAGAAGTATTTTCTTTGATGTCCTTTTGTTACCTGATACTGTTAAAAACATTGGCCATATTTACCAACATAAAAGTATATTCTGTGTTATTAGAAGACCTTTACATTTGCTTCTCAAAAATCACTAAGCAGAATTTAGCCAAATTTGTCAGAAAGCATCATGGATTGAAGGCTTTCATTTTTATGGCAATGATGTTATTGTCACAATTATGACTACTGTTTCTAAAGTATAAAAGACTTTGAATGACTGCTTCTAAAGATCACTCCAGTGGGCTAGTGGTTAGAGCATCTGTCTTGGACGTGGGAGGTCATGGGTTTGATCCTAGCCAAGTCATACCAAAGACTTATAAAAATGGTACTAACAGATGCCTTGCTTGGTGTTCAGCATTAAGAGGTTGGTGTTAGGACTGGTCGGTCTGATGTCAGGATAATGTGACTGTGTGGGACATCATGCTACATGTCTGCAGCATGATGCCCCAGTGCTAGACATCACTATAAACTGCCACACTCCGAACATCATAGCGATATCACAGATTTTTTTAAAAAGCTACACTAAAAATCCAATTTCACACACACACAGACACACCCTTCTTCTAAAAAGTACTCAACAGGAATTGACCAAATTTGACAGCATCCATGCAAAAAGATCTTTCACTTTCATACAAATGATTCCAATTTGTCCTCAAATATCTCAACATTGATTGAAAAAAACAATTGGAAATTAATTTAAGAGAAAGACCCAACATGATTTGACCAACTTTGACTAAAATGAATCAGTCATATAGGCCTTTCAGTATTCTGCAGATAATGCTTATGTGTTGTCAGATGATGGTGTTGTGCTGTCAGATGGTGATGATGTGCTGTCAGATGGTGGTGTTGTGCTGTCAAATGATGGTAAAGTACTGTCAGATGGTGGTGTTGTGCTGTCAGATGATTGTGTTGTGCTGTCAGATGATGATGTTATACTGTTAGATAATACTTCTGTACTGTCAGATGATAATGTTGTACTGTTAGATAATACTTATGTGCTGTTAGATGATGGCGATGTGCTGTCAGATGATGCAGATGTATTGTCAGATGATGCTGATGTGCTGTCAGATGCTGCTGATGTAATGTCAGATGCTGCAGATGTACTGTCAGGTGATGATGTTGTACTGTTAGATATTGCTTATGTGCTGTTAGATGATGCTGATGTGTTTTCAGATGATATTGCTGTACTGCTGTGCTGTCAGATAATGCAGATTTGCTGTCAGATGAAGGTGATGTACTGTTAGATAATGCTTATGTGCTGTCAGATGAATCAGATGCTGATGTATTGTCAGATGATGGTGTTATACTGTTAAATGATGCTGTTGTGCTGTTATATGATAGTGTTGTTCTGTTAGATAATGCTCATGGGCTGTTAGATGATGGTGATGTGCTATCAGATAATGCTCATGTGCTGTCAAATGATGCAGATGTATTGTCAGATGATGCTGATGTGCTGTCAGATGCTGCTGATGTAATGTCAGATGCTGCAGATGTACTGACAGATGATGATGTTGTACTGTTAGATATTGCTTATGTGCTGTTAGATGATGCTGATGTGTTGTCATATGTTACTGCTGTGCTGTCACATAATGCAGATTTGCTGTCAGATGAAGGTGATGTACTGTTAGATAATGCTTATGCACTGTCAGATGAATCAGATGCTGATGTATTGTCAAATGCTGCTGATGTCCTGTCAGATGATGATGTGGTATCAGATAATGCTGATGATAATGTCCTGTTAAATGATGCTGATGTGGTGTCAGATAATGTTTATGTGCTTTTAGATGATGCTTATGTACTGTCAGATGATGCTGATGTACTGTTAGATGAAGTTACAAAATGCAGAACTGTCATTTCTTGACATAATGCAACCAACAGTATGTAAAGAAATGTATATATATATATATATATATATATATATATATATATATATATATATATATATATATATATATATATAATACATCCAACTGACCCAGATTTCCTGTCCAATTGCTCTTGCATTTGGATATTAGGTGAATGCTAACCAAATGAATGATATCAGATCCACTTGAGGTGAGTGTTTTTTATTTTGTGACTCACTTTATTTGATTCTTTCAGGAAAAAATATAAAGTTAACACGTTCTTATAATTCTACAGGTACACAAAATCATATTTTGTTGACTGATTTGTGCTTAAAATTAGGAAAGAGAAAACTATTGATTGAAGGTGACAGTTACATATATAACTGACACATTTAAAAATTAATTAATGGTTGGCTATGCTCAATGCACATCAGTTACACTCTAATGCACATTAGTTCTTTCAGTGAGTAATGCATTATCAGCAGCCAGCTATTGACAGTGGTTACTGTACCATTCAGTCATAATGCATTATACGCTGTTGACAGTGGTTACTGTACCATTCAGTCATAATGCATTATCAGCTGTTGACAGTGGTTACTGTACCATTCAGAACCACATATTAGTTTTGAAGACTAGGTTGTAATGACAGGGATGTTGAAATAAACGATACAATACAGGGTCCTTTATTTTAATGCCTCTAATTATATCACAGCCAATTTGAAATTACAGGTTTGGTCATGGGTTGAATTAACTTCTTTAAATTTTGTTTTATAAATATTGTTACTTTATTTATTTCAGTTCAAGATCTGATTGTTAAGAAGTTTTATATTAGTATTATTACCTTGCTTGATGGGTTTATGTGTATGTTAAGAAGTTTTATATTATTATTATTACCTTGGTTGTTGGGTTTATGTTTATGTTAAGAAGTTTAATCTTATTATTATTATTACCTTGGTTGTTGTGTTTATGTGTACCATATGCATTGCTATGACACAGGATTGTTAGAATATCCCTCTGTGTACAAGGTAACCATGTTAATGGGTTAATTGTATAGCTCCCTGAATACAACAAGGCAACCTTGCTTACAACATGGGTTAATTGTATGGCTTCGTGAATACAACAAGGCAACCTTGCTTACAACATAGGTTACTTGTATGGATCCCAGAATACAACAAACCTTGCTTACAACATGGATTATTTGTATGGCTCCATGAATACAACAAAGCAACCTTGTTTACAACATGGGTTAATTGTATGGATCCCAGAATACAACAAGGCAACCTTGCTTACAACATTGGTTAATTGTTTGGATCCCAGAATACAACAAGGCAACCTTGCTTACAACATGGGTTACTTGTATGGATTCCAGAATACAACAAAGCAACCTTGCTTACAACATAGGTTACTTGTATGGATCCCAGAATACAACAAAGCAACCTTTGTTTACAACATGGGTTAATTGTATGGATCTCAGAATACAAAAAGGCAACCTTGCTTATAACATGGGTTAATTGTATGGCTCCATGAATACAACAAGGCAACCTTGCATACAGTATGGGTTAATTATATACACGGTAGCTTCAGGGATCATTATTATAAAGAAGGTACACTATATTACTTTGTGTCAGTATTGCCTAGTGGTTGGTACTGTAGACTTGGGCTCAAAAGGTCCATGGTTCAAGTTGTGATTGTTGTGCCTATAATATGAATTCAACTGAAATATGAATGGGTGCAAACAGTTGCTGGAGAGTTACCTTTGATGAACTGGCATATTATCTTCAAGTTATAAACTTGGAAACTTTTAATCATATAACCTCACAAACAAGTTGAAGTGCCATCAAAATCAACCAACCATCCAATATTATGCATGTAGTCAGTACAGGCAAATCTTGCTATGATGCACTACATTGCAGTATAAATTCTGGTATAAATTGAAAACTGTTGTAGAGGACATCTATATGTGAATTTCATTTTTCAAGTTTATCAACATATGTCTGTTGTATATACAGGATACCTGTCTATAAATGTGTATGTACATATACAGGTAAATCCCATTAAAACACGATGCTCAGGGTCCAAAGAATAACATCAATATATAACAGGATCATGTTGACAAATTTTTCAAAAAACTTTTCCATAGAAAATGTGCATTGAAATTTCAATATCATCAGTTTTAACTAACCACTTAAACTTATATCACAATATGTTTTCGAAAATTTTGGAAGTTAATTCAACATTAAATGCAGTGCTCGGATTAAAAAACTGCTAGGGATACGAATAATTGGCTTTTCCAAGAGCATGTATTTCAGATGTTAAAAAGAGAGGTCACCTTAAATTTAAAAAAAGGGAGCCATGCTGCCATCACGTTATAAGTGAAATCGTGTTATAATGAATCACATTATAATAGATCTTACCTGTACCATGAACATGCCATGATTCCTATCATTATATTTCTTATAGTGTTCAGATCTTTATAATTAAATAGCACAACTAATTTCAACAGACAGGTAATTAGTCATTTAATGAATAATGATCAAAAAGTCATTTCATGAGATCACAGTACATGTCAGTCATTATTGAGATCAAATTACATGTACCTATCAGTCCATTCATGAGATCAAAGTACATATCAGTTTTTTTTAATGAGATTTAAGTACATATCAATCATTTATGAGATAAATCATTTCTTGAAATCAAAGTACATATTAGTCTTTGAATGAGATCATAATACATATCAGTCATGTTGATAGCATTATTATACATTGTAATATGACCTATAGAAGTTTAATGGATCACATCATGATCTTATAATAAGTTTACATGAGTAGATTCCTATGAGTCAGTACAGTTACCAGGGTCTCTAAGGCAGCTTCAAGGTTGCCAAGCACAGTTAAACATAACAGGCTATATATGGCTTTTTGATGCTGTCCCAAGGCATATTTAGGTGACACAGATGCAAATTTCAGCAATCACAAAAGGATGTTTACCAGTGAAATAATGATTTTTAAACATCATCAGCATCTAATGTTTCTAAAAGAAATATCACATCGGATTATACCATTGCAGCACATGTGTATTCTTGATAGTAATGGATTCATCTGAAATATGATGTCATTAATTATTCATGTCAGTTTTGTTAAGTATACAGTAATTAAGTAAACTGTTGTGACAACAGTAAACATTGGAGAGTTTGTGAGAATTCATCAATGCAGGATCTTGTCTTTATTGGAGATGAATGAAAATCATTTTGGTCTTGCAGAGCGATTCAGCAGTCAGATCTTCAGTTGGTGCAAATTCTTTATTCTGTGGTGTTTTCTTTCCAATGAAACATTCATTCATGGATTTTGAAGAATTTTTCAAATCAGTTATTTATAAATTTAATTATTTTATTTGACACTGCTTGTCAAAGATACAAAAAAAATTGATCAAATTTCCAATGTTGTAGCAGTTATGTTCACAAATGCTTCATTTGTGCTAGTGGTAGAATTCTTCAAATATTTTGGATGCAGTTAATTTATTTTATTCTGTAAATTTAGGCATTTTGATTAATGGTTAGATTCCCCATTTCAGCCTTCTTTTAAGTAGCCCAGTAGCTTACTGTTTTCTATTTGCTTGTTTCACCTCCATCTTGGCTTCATGAGAGTTGCTAGACTCTTTCACATTTCATAAAATGTCTCAAGGATATTATGGATAATAAACAAAACACCTACGCTACCATGGTGACTTGATGACATGCCTGTACAGGTGTTGATCTGGCATGGCTGATTTTTTGACAACTTCTAAATACCAAGAAAAAAGTTATGTTATTTTTTGATTGGTTATAATGAATGTACCCTATTACACTCGCTTATAAGACGTGTCCAACTGCAAACTGCAAAGACCCAGATCTGCTGTCACATAATGCACTGGCAGATCTTGGTCTGTGCAGTTTGTTAGAAATAAACAATAGAAAGAAAACAATATAGACCATATATCTGTAGGTGTATTATCCTATGGTAAATTAGGATCTTTGATGTTTGCAGTTTGACGACTTATAATCAAGTACAGATGGAATAATTTGGAAAAGGCAAGTAATTCTAACAATAATTTTAAAATTTAACCCATCCTCTATGATATTAGCCTCAGATATAACCACATTTAAATAATTTCCATTATTTGTGCAGTAAAGTTAATTTGCTAAAATTTTAAAAATTTCTAACATTTTTCAGCAATAAGTTGTATATTTATACATTAAAACATTCGTTTTTTGTTGAAGTAGCATGCAATTAATGGTCTTAAAATATGCAAATTATGTAATGTTTGGTCCATTTTACAACTAAAGTGTGATAAGAGGGATGATTCCAAGGTCTAAACGCCCTGTATCCATTGTATTTGGACATGGATGTATTTTTTCTTGTTAAGTTTTTCATTCTCTGCAGTGGATATTTGACATTTAGCCATAGCATTGGGGAACACAGTTTATCAGATCCCTAAGTTTGGAAAGAGTCCATGAACTTTACCTTGCAGCTGTGAAGATTTTTTTTGGTGTTAAGTGGGTTTTATATCTTTCAAGTCTTTTATGTCATGCCAACAATACAAAAATGTCTTCTCATGTAAGATTTATATCTAACATGCACTGCTTTTCTTCCCCTGATCAGATATTGTCTATGCAGTATAAAAATAGTGTTTGTCTCAGTATGTTGTATTTATGAAGTATGAACTAAGTGCCTCTCTCAGTATATTGTATATTACAATATAAAATGTATGCTTCTCTAAGTATATTATCTATATAGTATAAAAAGAGTATTTCCATTCATTTCGCTGGCAGTATAAATTAAAGCCATCATTTTCTGTTACATGGAGTTATTTTACCATTCAATGGGAAAATGATTGGCATAATACAATGAAATGGACGACTGGTTTGTAAACAGATCATGGAGTGGCATTGAAATTATTTACAGTAAACCATGCATTTTTCACTTTTCTTCTAAAAAATTGATGTAGGTATTGACAGAAATTGAGAATCGAATACATCTGAATTGTAAAGGAGAACATTCAGTTTGTTGTAACATATGATCATTTTCACAATGAAGAAGAACGTTCAGTTTGAAGTCCTGCCAACAATCTCTGAAAATGTTCAGGCGGAATGTCAGAATGTTGAAGGTAAGAAAAACAGTATTCTTCTTTTGAAAATAACCTGCTGCCATGCAGGTCTGTGAGATCCCAATTTTTATTCTTGTTGATGTTGTGGATCTTGGAATTTGATTCTTAAAGGCTGTTCATTTTCTCCATGAGAGGGCTCAAACAAATGACAGCTAGCTTCAAATCTGCCTTTGGAAGTAAATGTACCTGGTTTATATAGTTGTTTCACTTAATAGACACATAGACTGCTACAAGTACTGCAAAGAGCTTGTCAATTTTATATCCGTTTTTACTTTTTTTGTTGATTAAATGAAAGGTTTGTTTTATTTCCTGTCTTGTTAATTTTGAACTGGGTCAGTGGTATTAAGATCTAATTTAAAAAAACACAGGTGACATGTGTAATCTCCATAGTGTCTTGTTTCAGCTTTGATTTTTTTCTAAAAGATTTTTAAATCATTTGACCTTATCTGTTGATTGTCATTTGATTTGACAAATGTTTTAGTTTTTAGAATATAAAAGATTACAACTAGCCAGCAATTCAAAACTGGTTTAAAAGATCATGTCCTGACTTTTATATCAACTTTAATTATCAACAATTAAGGAATCACTCACTAGTGACAAGTTCCTGTTTAAAGGAAAACTTACAGCCCACAAAAGGAATCACTCACTAGTGACAAGTTCCTGTTTAAAGGAAAACTTACAGCCCACAAAAGGAATCACTCACTAGTGACAAGTTCCTGTTTAAAGGAAAACTTACAGCCCACAACAATGTGACCATGAGATCAAGTAGTCAGAATGCATTTTACTGAAAAATACTTTCTTTGATACAAGATATGTAGATAAATAATAATAACAACAATGATAATGACTTCATTTAAAGGTGATGCAATTAGTTGAATGGAACTAATTTTCCTTGTGGCCCTCTTTTATGCATATTTGTGTGCAGAAAACATGTACTTAATTATATACATAATAATAATAATAATAATAATAATAATAATAATAATAATAATAATAATAATAATTTAAAAATGATAATAAAAATAATAATAATAATAAATCATTGATAATAAGTTACATGTATAAATGGTCATAATAAACTTATTAAATTTTAAGCATGTGCTTTAGCTAGGTACATTGTATATATACCATCCAAAATTAAACAAAGATTTGAGAATTGATACCTTAAGATGTCATGTATTTTGTCCAATCAATCTTGTTTCACTTTTAATCCATTTAATTAGATTATAATTAAAGCATTTATATTTGTATATTCTCTAATATTTTTTGGGATTCTGTTTCAAATTAGTGACCCTGATTATTGAAGAGTGCTGATTTAGTTTTGTAATGGAAAGGTGCTTAGTGGAAATTGATCTTAAATTAGGAATATTGCCATATTTTCTATCAATTAATTGCTCCATGAAATATAATTGGGCCATTTTGTTTAAAACTATGTGCATAGATTTCTCAGAAATATTTGTTCATTTATTTACTGTTAACATTTTAATAGAACATGTACTCATTGCATTTGGGATGTTTGTAGCATTATCTGGGATCAGTCTGCAAACTATTTGTATGCAAGCAGAATAAATTGCAAATATTCTTGTCAGAAGTGTTTCTTCATATTACAGTAGTTTATATGTACAAAAGCTTATGTAACAACATATACTATGATCAGTTTATAGATGTTGCCATATTTTGCTTGCTAAACAGACCCATGAATTGAATTTATGACATGGATTGAAAATATTCATGGATACCATTCCATTAAGTGCTAGTAAAATTATGTACAGAGGAGCCTCATTAATCCAGACTCCATTTATCTTGAAGCCTCACTATCTAATCATAATTTAATGTAAATGGAATTCCTAAATGTTAATTTGCTCCATTCGTCAAGAAATCCGTGTTCCGGATCAGGAAATCAGAATCGGGGACCAACATGTAAAATTACTGTAAAACGTGTCTCAATAATCCGGAATTAATCTGTCCAAAAATAAGAAAAATAAAAAAAATCATATATGAAAAAAGTCAGTCAGATAACACAGATTCACCTATGCAAATTTGGAGGTATGCCAATGTCCCAAATTCTGATTGGTCAGATTTTAGTGGTATGTTAAAGTTATCAGTTGATCATGTGATCATCTGTGTGGAAAATCTAAGTAGCGTGACAACCGGCAATTGTATAGACAATGTCTGATTTAGCTAGTCACTGATGGGGGTGTTAATAATTCAATAAATTTGAATGAATAAATATTTAGTTTTCATAAATGGGGAATGGTGTGACTGTCTAATATGGCTTCAGTAGGTTAGATTAGAATAATCTCTTTGTTACTATTCATAAGGTCATGACCACTAATAATTTCATCATAAAAGAAACAATGACCATTGGCCTAAACTATGATAGTTTACTGTAGAGAAATGCATCTAGGTAAAATGCTATGTCACATTGATGATCATCTTGCTTCTGATATGTTAACCTATCTATACCTTGGTGGATATTTTTTGATTAGATATTTCAGTGCTTTGGGTCTGTGATTTTCATTGGATGCAATGGAAAGCCACCATATCCAATCAAAATCAAGTTGTTCAAATTTGAATGCTGTTACTATATGATCAAGACATAGGGAGCATACAACTAGATGGATTCATAAATAAGCAATTTTCCACAGTCGATCCATGTTTGTACAAATTCACCCTTTCACACAGATACACCTGTAATGGCTTCTCTCTAAATATGTAATCATACTTTAATGTTAAACTTACATGGTATTTGTTTAAAGTCATTTGCCTCCAACATTTTTAGCCATCATACAATGCACTGCTGTTACATGCTGTTCGTTAGTTTGCATTACATTCTAAGGGAGGCAGCTCATTAAATCCAATAGATGTTGCTAGGACAAAGCACTGAAATATGAAATTGATCTGCCAAGGTGTTGATTGATTAAAGCATATTGAAGCTTTGATGGAAAATTATCAATGATGTCATAGTGTAATGATCATGTAATTTTAAGTTTTACGGTAGGCATCGAGTTCCAGACACAGTATTTACTTACCCACATGTACCAATTAGCTGTAGAGTGGTGAATAGCTTTTATTGATATTTACTTTTGCTTAAAGCACCAACAGATCAGTCTTCTGTGATGTTTGGTCTGTTTATACTTTAAGCAAATATTTTAGACTCTTATCTATCAATGCCTTATGCATTATATGTATCTGGCAGATCTGGACTTATGATGTTGTCAATTAGGTGAATATCACATGTGGATGGTGTTAGAAGTTAGGTGCAAACCACATATGGGTGGTACTGACAATTGGGTGCATGTTACATGTAGATGGTGTTGTAGTATATTTCAGAGCTCTAGATAAAAATTTAAATAACTTGATATTCTCACGTTTCGGACTAACTGCATATTTAAAAATATCAGTGAAGTATTTTGGGAATACTGCAAAACCAAAAACTTAGTTATGAGACGAAGCCAATTCCATCAAGGCATTAATCCTGCCTTTTTAAATCTGTTAAAATGGCTTTGAGCATTTATCGATATGTCTCTGTTTCAGTGAGTATTCTAACAGTGGTCAAGTTCTATCATTCCATATGTGCCCAGAACATCTAGAACTTGAATCAATGGCACAATATATTGATTGTACCATTATACAAACTATATTTAACAGAAGGAACAATTTTGGCTTAGTTGCGTAAAAACTAGAAACTTCAAAAAATATTGCTCTTTTATATGAATTTTCTGCATAAAATATGTAAACACAACACTTATCTAGAGCTCTGTGTATTATTTCAGATAAGGCCATGGCAAATAGGTGGACAGATGAGTTGGGTCGACCACGGATGGTTCAAACAACTGAGAAATCTGGCTTGCAGAGCATGAAAAACACAAGTGGTATGGTCAGCTATGAAGACCTACTGATTGCACAATATCTGGATGAACTTCGCCAAATCAGGGCTGAGAGGCGGAAGAAGCGAGAGTCAGTAATTTTCATTTTGCGGGATGTTTTTAATTCTTTAAAAAGTGTTCAAAATGCATTTAAACAGGTGTAACTGTACACTAATTTATATTAACTGATATAAATTGTTGGGAATCATATCGCAGTATTTCAAGTATGTTTGGTCAGTTGATACAGTTTAAGTTGGAATTGTGCAACACTAAACTCTGAATTTCCAAAACAGCATGAATGACAAGTGTACACAACATGTGTTACATATTTGATAATGTTAGTGAGTTGTTTGTAATGGCACTTTAAACTCACTGGTTGTATCATGCGGAAAAAATTAGAGTATCATTCCAAGGACACACTATGGTAGTTAAACTGGTTTTGACTGGTTCATATCAAACCCATGACCCTTAAATTACAGGTCCAATGGTCTTGCAACTTAGCTACCATGGCTCTACACAGATGAGAGGAGCACTTTGCCCTTCTTATCAAAAAATCAAAATAGTCTCTTCAAAGTTGTGGTAATGTTTGTTTAACTTTATAGATTTTTTCCTTATCAGTACTTATAGCTTTGTATAAATACATGTAACTTGATAATGATTTTGCCCACTTGACTTTAGTCAGATATGCAATAATTAGTGGCAAAAGAGTAGAAGATTGTAGTACAGTATCTGGTGTGAATTTTCAAAGTATGTCGTTTGTCTATAAAATTTTCATGTAATTTTTAAAAAAATATTTTTACCCTTTTACTCATTCATAAGTCAAGTCCAACTGGAATAACAACGATCCTGACCTGCCTTAGTATAATTCACCTACAGATCAGGTCTGTGCTGTGTTTTTTTTGCTGATTACTCCTAACAATCTGTGCATACTTAGATCTGCCAGCACATTATGCAACAGCAGATTCGAGTCTTTGCAGTTTCCAGTTGGACTTGACTTATAAGCAAGTATATATGGTAAATAAAAGTTTGTTGAAGTTTAATTGTTAAAATAAGTTCACATGTAAACATATTGTCTTGAAACATTCTGGGAGGTTTTATCAAATATTCTGTGAGGTTGAAGTAATTTCTACGAGTCTTTTGTGTTAGTTCTTTGATTAGAATCCGCTGTTTTGGCTTACTTTTAGCACACACGGATGAGCTGCAGGTTGCATGTACACAAAAATGACAACCATCGTCTTTTATCTATCAGTAGGTTACTTTATCATTGCTTAAGGTAAATTTCATGATCCAACAAATCATGTACCACTAACAGTTTTGTATGATTGGCCATGTATAGATTTTTTTATGACTGGCCATGTGTACATTTTGTAAAATTGTCAATATGTAAATTTTGTAAAATTGCCAATGTGTAAATTTTGTAAAATTGCCAATGTGTAAATTTTGAATGATTTGCCATATGTAAATTTTGTAAAATTGCCAATGTGTAAATTTTGATTGATTTGCCATGTGTAAATTTTGTGTGAAAGGCCATGAGTACATTTAATCCATTCCCGATGTTGTAAAAATATGTTTAGTGTTATGATCTCCGATTATTCAGATATTCAGTAACTTAAAAGATGAACAAGATGCACTTTTAATGTTAAAAATTGTATTATAAGAATTGGAAACTTTGAGAGTGAAAATCTGAAAATGAAAACAATTCTGTGAGATTTTGTCAGCACTCTGAGATATCATAGGTTTACATTAATACATATGTCATCAGTTGAAATTTTGTAACAATACCAAGAACCCAAAGTGTTGTGAAATGTTTTTTTTGTGATGTAACAAGAATATGGTGAACTGGGTTTTCTGTGTGATGTACATGTACCAGTACCAAGAATACATTGAACTACCAGTATGTTTTCTTTGTGGGGCACCAGGAATACTGTGAACTGAGTTTTCACTGTGGGGTACCAGGAATACTGTGAATTGATTTTTCTTCACAGGGTATCAGGAATACTGACAGATGAATTTTCTTTTTTGGCATTAAGAATACTCCTTTCTAAAACAAATTTGTGGGCTACCAAAAATCCTGTGAAATGAATTTCCTTTGTGGGCTACCATGAATCCTGTGAAATGAGTTTCCTTTGTGGGTTACCAAGAATTCTGTGAAATGAGTTTCCTTTGTGGGCTACCAAGAATTCTGTGAAATGAGTTTCCTTTGTGGGCTACCATGAATCCTGTGAAATGAGTTTCCTTTGTGGGCTACCAAGAATCCTGTGAAATGAGTTTCCTTTGTGGGCTACCATGAATCCTGTGAAATGAGTTTCCTTTGTAGAGTACCACTTTTTGGTAGATTATGTGTTTACTGCAAATACACAAATGTATTACTGACCCCTCCAAGTCCATCTATGAAGTGGATCCAGTTCCAAACACCGTAGATCCTGATCCACTATTACATAGCAGTGGCAAATTAGATCCATGTTGTTTTGCAGTTGGGTGTGACCTAGGAGTAAATATAATCCTGATGAAATCACAAAATTATACTTATAAAAATGCAGGAATTCATGGTATCTTGAAGTATTTGGTATTTTAACCAATACTGGTATTAATAGATGTTAAAGTTATTTGAGTTGCAGAAATATTATTTTATCTGTGTGTTTAAAAAAATTAAATTGAAAGAAAACTAATTGAAAGATTGCATTTTTCTTGCATTAATACTAGTTTTCATAGTCAAATAATTTTATGTCAATTGCCAGCATATTCATAGTTCTTATGTGAGATTAAATAATAATCACAAAGTTGTGTTTGAAAAAGGGTGATCCAGTTAGTTTCAGTAACTGATCTCCAACAGAATTTTCTTGTGTGTTATAATGCTGAATTACACTGAGTGAGTAAAAAATGTCCTTGAGGAACAGTTTTATATACGGTATATATATATATATATATATATATATATATATATATATATATATATATATATATATATATATATATATATAGGACAGGTTCTATTATACATGCAATCATGAAATTGCATAACAACCGATGCCAACATGCTTGTGATTTTACTCCTGTAATCTTGTCTTGGACATAATCATGGAAATTGTTAAATTTTTCCAGAAAGTCTACTGGTAGTTTTAATGCCATAGTAGTGCATTGTCTTATAAGTGCCCTTCTTTGCATGAACCTCAACCACCATGACACACTTCCACTGAAACTTTCAATATATATCAGTTGTGATTTCCTTTGTCTTGAGTCTGAGATCAACAGAGTTCATTCCATGACACACAGCATGTTGTGTCAAGACATATTCTTCTAATTCATCCTCAATATTAATCCATCTTGCTTTGCATCCACTTGACTTTATTTGTTTTTTTTATGTAGCACATAATGCAACCTTAGCTTTATGCCAATCCTGGACACATTTTTAACTTGCAGCATATTTCCTGTGAGCAACCATTTTCCCACCTTTCTCTTCAGTGAAGTTTACCACTTCCAGCTTAAAAGCCGCTGTGTAAAACTTGCTTGATTTGATGGGAGTTATTGTGAGATAAGTTGTATGATTTGTACGGGGATATTTATATGAATGATTATGACTGAAAAGATTGATCAAAACATGCCTAAGTCATTAAAATGTGCCAGTACTATAGCAATGAAAACAATGCCCATGGCTAAATTCATTATTTACATCCAAAGAAGGGAGTGTGAATTATTTCCTGTGGTTTTTATTCCACCTAATATTAAAAACAGATAGCGTAATTGATGCGGATTAATGATAAAGAACAATGGGGTAATGGCAATACAGTAACTAGTATCAGTAAACAAAGCCAATTTCAGGGTTTAACAATTGTGGCAACTGGCGTATTGATTGTTGTTTTAAACCAAAGACCAATTTATCAACTAATGGTATAATCAAAGAGAGACACCAAAATGGCAGCTGGTTAAGAATGAATATAGTTGATGTGTTGACATTACAATTTGTTTTAAACAGAAATGCGAAACTAAAAATGGATTTTTGATGATCTATGAGTAGTCCATCTATATATCTGATTTTAGTTTTGATTGAAGCCATATTTATTTGAGAAACTTTGTCAAATACAATTATAAACATATGATTTGGGGGATTTGGTGAAAAGCTCTCTTTGAAGGATCAATTAGATCAATGAAAAAGCTATGAGGTATTTGCTCGCGTGTGTCTAGCAGTATACTGGAAAATCAAATATCAATGGACCAGTTGCTAAACTAAGATCATGAGGAATGAGGTATGACTAAAAAGGATGAATAGAACAAAATTAGTTAACATCTTTTTTTAGGAGCAAGCAAAATAGTAAAGTGCACTACAGAGTATAGACCGTAACTGTGCAATGTGGCCTGATGAATTGTTTACCAGTAATTGTTTTCTTTTATTTCATGTTTGAGAAAAAAAGAAAAAAATGCTTAATGCAAACTAAATAATGACAAAACTTATAAATATAATCACAGTCATATTAGTTTATAACAATTTATTGACATAGTAATTTAACAAGAATTTGTACTTCTGTGTAACATGTTTTCAATTATGCATATTAAAGAGCAAATTCAATAGCATATGGGGTGCTGTAATCCATAAAAAGTTGATGCAATTTTAATGACATAATCCATATACATGTATAAATCAATTCGGGGTATAAGACGAAGACCTGACTTTCAGGTAAAAAATTATCGACATATAGGTCAGAATATACAGTATACTTTCTTATTTAGAAGCATCCATCTGCCAGTTTTGAATGTTTATGACAGACTAATTATTCAGTCATCAGAAATGTTAAAAAAAATTCAGAGCTGTTTACAATGCTAATAACAAAATAAGAATTCAAAATGCTGTTTATAATCCTAATAATAAAAAAAGAATTCAGATACTTTTGTTAACAAAATAAAAATTCAAAATGCTGATTTTAATGCTAATAATTAAAATAAGAATTCAAAATGCTGTTTATAATGCTAATAATAAGAAAAAGAATTCAGATACTGTTTATAATACTAATAACAAAATAAGAATTCAAAATGCTGATTATAATGCTAATAACAAAAAAATAAGAATTCAAAGTGCTGTTTATAATGCTAATAACAAAATAAGAATTCAAAGTGCTGTTTATAATGCTTATAACAAAATAAGAATTCAAAGTGCTGTTTATAATGCTAATAATAAAAATAAGAATTCAATGCTTTTGATAATGCTAATAACAAAATAAGAATTCAATGCTGTTTATATTGCTAATAACAAAATAAGAATTCAATGCTGTTTATATTGCTAATAACAAAATAAGAATTCAATGCTGTTTATATTGCTAATAACAAAATAAGAATTCAATGCTGTTTATATTGCTAATAACAAAATAAGAATTCATTGCTGTTTATATTGCTAATAACAAAATAAGAATTCATTGCTGTTTATATTGCTAATAACAAAATAAGAATTCAATGCTGTTTATATTGCTAATAATAAATAAGAATTCAAAATGCTGTTAATAATGCTAATAACAAAATAAGAATTCAATGCTGTTTATATTGCTAATAACAAAATAAGAATTCAATACTGTTTATAATGCTAATAATAAAAATAAGAATTCTATGCTGTTTATAATGCTAATAATAAAAATAAGAATTCAATGCTGTTTATAATGCTAATAATAAAAATAAGAATTCAATGCTGTTTATAATGCTAATAACAAAATAAGAATTCAATGCTGTTTATAATGCTAATAACAAAATAAGAATTCAATGCTGTTTATAATGCTAATAATAAAAATAAGAATTCAAAGTGCTGTTTATAATGCTAATAACAAAATGTTACATTTTAATAGTCCATCTCCATACATACAGGTTTTAGTATTAAAATTACATGTTACATTTCAGCAGTCCATCTCAAATTACAAGTTACACTTCAGCAGTCCATCTCAAATTACAAGTTACATTTCAGCAGTCCATCTCCATACATACAGAAGTTGTAGTTTAAAAATTACATGTTACATTTCAGCAGTCCATATATATACATACAGAAGTTGTAGTTTAAAAATTACATGTTACATTTCAGCAGTCCATCTCCATACATACAGAAGTTGTAGTTTAAAAATTACATGTTACATTTTAGCAGTCCATCTCCATACATACAGAAGTTGCCGCATTCGGACTACTACTATCAACGACATAGACCCATGTCTGCCTCAGATATCACCAGACCTAGGATTCATTCCAAGTTTATTGCTGATCCCAATTTGTGGGATCCCTCCACTCCACGGCCTGAAAGTTTCAAGAAAATCACCCACATGAGGTCTCGACCAGCAAGTGCTCCTGTCAAAAGACAAAGGTACATTTTGTTTATAATTTATAAAGAAAGATTTCTCAAAAGCAACACAAATGAAAAAGAAAATCTTTGCATTCTTTATAATAGATTGTTTCTTTTTAAAATTGTGTGAACTGTCTCATATTTGGCTATAGATCATTCTCTATAACATCCTATGACACCCCACCCCCAAATCACAATTAAGTTTCAAATCTGTTTGTATTACAGAATGCCATATTACCCCATACAAGCCCCTTTTTGACCACACACAATGATTGAAAAAATCTTGTATCTGTGTATTTTGTTTATGCTCTCTTTCCGCAAACTTCAAGCTGTGAATCTCATTCATATTTCAAAGTGTAGATATAAAAAGAAACCCTTGATGAATGTAAGATTGGCATTTGGATATGAACACTGTGCATTGTAATGGCTCACTAAGAATGTAATAATGGCATTTGGACATGCACACTGTGCATTGTAATGGCTCACTAAGAATGTAATAATGGCATTTGGACATGCACACTGTGCATTGTAATGGCTCACTAAGAATGTAATAATGGCATTTGGACATGCACACTGTGCATTGTAATGGCTCACTAAGAATGTAATAATGGCATTTGGACATGCACACTGTGCATTGTAATGGCTCACTATGAATGTAATAATGGCATTTGGACATGCACACTGTGCATTGTAATGGCTCACTATGAATGTAATAATGGCATTTGGACATGCACACTGTGCATTGTAATGGCTCACTAAGAATGTAATAATGGCATTTGGACATGCACACTGTGCATTGTAATGGCTCACTAAGAATGTAATAATGGCATTTGGACATGCACACTGTGCATTGTAATGGCTCACTATGAATGTAATAATTGGCATTTGGACATACACACTGTGTATTGTAATGGCCTCACTAAGAATGTAATAATTGGCATTTGGACATACACACTGTGTATTGTAATGGCCTCACTAAGAATGTAATAATTGGCATTTGGACATACACACTGTGTATTGTAATGGCCTCACTAAGAATGTAATAATTGGCATTTGGACATACACACTGTGTATTGTAATGGCCTCACTAAGAATGTAATAATTGGCATTTGGACATACACACTGTGTATTGTAATGGCCTCACTAAGAATGTAATAATTGGCATTTGGACATACACACTGTGTATTGTAATGGCCTCACTAAGAATGTAATAATTGACATTTATACATGAACATTGTGTATTGCAATGACCTCACTATGAATGTAATAATTGGCATTTGGACATACACACTGTGTATTGTAATGGCCTCACTAAGAATGTAATAATTGGCATTTGGACATGCACACTGTGTATTGTAATGGCCTCACTAAGAATGTAATAATTGGCATTTGGACATACACACTGTGTATTGTAATGGCCTCACTAAGAATGTAATAATTGGCATTTGGACATACACACTGTGTATTGTAATGGCCTCACTAAGAATGTAATAATTGGCATTTGGACATACACACTGTGTATTGTAATGGCCTCACTAAGAATGTAATAATTGGCATTTGGACATACACACTGTGTATTGTAATGGCCTCACTAAGAATGTAATAATTGGCATTTGGACATACACACTGTGTATTGTAATGGCCTCACTAAGAATGTAATAATTGGCATTTGGACATACACACTGTGTATTGTAATGGCCTCACTAAGAATGTAATAATTGACATTTATACATGAACATTGTGTATTGCAATGACCTCACTATGAATGTAATAATTGGCATTTGGACATACACACTGTGTATTGTAATGGCCTCACTAAGAATGTAATAATTGGCATTTGGACATGCACACTGTGTATTGTAATGGCCACACTAAGAATGTAATAATTGGTATTTGGACATGCACACTGTGTATTGTAATAAATGTATCTTCACTTGAACTTTGTATGAGTTCACATGTGCCAAGATTGCTGATCAAAATTTATCTTGTTATTTCAAGTGTCTTTTCTATCTTTATTTGTCTTTATTGCTAGCACAGTTCATGCATTATTTGAGTGTGTTTTTTGTATTTGCTAATTTGGATGGTTTTTTAATGCATTTTGTTTCGCAGGCCATGCTTAAGGTCAGGATTAACCCTATAGTAAGTAGTGTTTGGGTAAGTATTTCCTACCCCTCTTTGGTTATTTATTATCTTATTTTAATATTTTCTCTTTAAAGATTAATATGTCACATGGTGTGGGTTTGTTTTGTCACAAAAAGGCCTTATGGGATACCATCAGATTATTGTGCACTTGTTTTGCATGCACAGATGGATGTTGAATATGTTTATGGACAGATCAAGTGTGGGACTTGGAGAAAAGTCGCTGCACCTATAGAAGCCTATGCTTTTGTTCATCTTCACAAGAAAACCCTATCTGTTCCCAAGAGGGGTTTGGATCCCTTCTTGGTTTTGTGAACTCAACTTCCCCTTTGAGAAATAAACAAGACATGATCCCTAGGGTTCTGAGATTGCCAGAAGCCAAGGACCCTGATGCCATCAGTACCAGTGAAGGAAAGATTCTTTTCCTCTCCCAAGAGAAGAAAAGTGCTTAAGAGCAAGTCATGCCAAGAGGAGCAGCATCCACTCCAAATGAACTTAGTCCTGGTGACTTATATAAGTGAGTCATGCCTTTCCAACAACTGGGCAGATCTTGATCTGATATTTCTCTCTAGACTAGTCATTGATCATAAGTCACCATACACCAGTTAACTATTGGTTGCTGCACTTCAAGTATTGGTCACTGATTACTGGTCACCTGAACTCACCCATTAAGCAGCTTGACAGTGAGCTTTTGGTCATCATTCTAGTTACAAGGATCAGGTTAATACTCCCCTCCTGTCTCTTTGTTGACCTGGTATAGTGTCTTGTTCCCCACACATTCCATATTTTTTATAATGTCTGTCATGGTTTCAGGATATGGTAGACATGACAGGCCATTGATCTGTCACATAACCACCAGCCTTTTCCAACAGAAAGGAGAAAGAATAAGGGCCATTTCTTTCCTCCAGAATAGTTGAGAAGAGGACAGTTCTCTGTGAGTGACTATGTGATGATATAAACCCTAAAATGATGTCTTCCTCCCAGAATGAAATATCAGTAAGGACAGACCTGCCATACCTTAGGAGCAGGCTGTAGGACGATGAAGCTCTTTAAAATATGATCGACTAAATTTTGTCCAGAATTCCCCACTACAACAGGTTCTTTTTCCATTTGGGTTCTCTGTAACTTCCCACCTGTTAGATCAGGTATTGGAAGTGGAGGAATGTTTGATAATGAAAAGAAACGTTTACTGTCTCCTTCCCTCAGGCTTGTGCCCAAATATTTCTGGGACTGAACACACTAAGGTTCACTTCAGACTGGAGAGAATTTTGGGGACCTGCTCTTGTTCAGTTCTTCTGCTGTTCCCTCCCTCTGGTATGGTTTGGGACATTGCAAATATGTTTTCCCAGAGCCTAGAGTCTGTCAGGCAGCAAAAGAGATGTTCTGTCCCCATTCTGATCTTTGGCTACTGTTCACTGCCTCTAGCTATATGGTTCATTCCCTCTGCTTGGTCCTTTAAGCTTGCCCCCTTGGATTTGATGTATCCCAGGTGGGTATATTGGCTAGAATATGGATTTCTCTCCCAGTAAAGGCCTCATTGCTTAAGACTCAAGCCTATGTGACAATCATCATTCATGCTGATTCTTTTTCAGTGGCCTCCTTAGTCTCTTAATGGAGGCATCATTGTCTCCAGCACTGCTTTAGTTAATGCTGAAGCTGTGTAAAAAAAATGACAAGACATGCCTTCTCCATGTCAATGGCGCTCTCTGTGGACCTTCTCCAGACCCCCACAGACACTGCCTTGAAGGCATCTTTAAGGGCTGCACCACTTGAAGTGATATTTGAAGGTATCATTCCCATTGCAACATTGCAGAATTTGAGGGACCAGCAATACCTGCCCTTGACCATGATTCCAATCATTTCAAACTTGCCAACAAGCCTGCACACCTTGACTGACCATGGATTCTGCCTCAAAAGGTCTTCAGACAGTGTCAACCTCAACAGACAAACAAGCAGTCTCATTCAAAATCTCTTTCATGCCCATCTTTTGCAAGATGAGATGGTTAATGAAGTCAAGGAAGGAAGTCTTCAGACTGATGTAGGTGGCCATATGGTGTAGCTCACTATTTACAGTGTCTTCCTCTTCAATGGTTTGACTGAGCATCAAAGACAATGTATGAATCAAGTCAACTTTAAAAGAGGGAAACAGACTTCTCTTTCTGGAACATCCTCATTTATCACAGATCCCCATATTTCTTTACCAGCCCAACCTGGTTCATATAAGGGGAGGGGAACACAACTCTTCTGGAAAGGAGCAGTGGAGAGGTTGCAAAATGAATAAATTCTAGGTTTCTATTCCAAGATCTTTTTGGTGTTGATAAAGGTGGAAAGTTTTGACTCCTCATTCCTCTTTCCACCTTGAACGAATTTCTCTGGGAAGAAAGCTTCAAGATGGAGCTTTCTGGTTTTGTCATGAATGCCATAAGGCTGTATGACTAAACATTCTCCATAGATCTGCAGGATGTTTACTTTCCTTGATGTCCTGCCTCAAAGGAAATACATTCATATTTATCTTGTCCATGAGGTATTTCAATTTCTGGCTCTTCCATTCAACTTTGCCTCCAACCCCTGAACCTTTACCATAGTGATGACAATAATAGTGGTCTTTAGACATTCCCATTCTCTGGTATTGCAATGACTGGTTGATGTGCAGTATCTTGAGATACTCTTTTGAAGAACCTATCCATCTCTTGACTGGTAGTGACTTTTATGGGTCTAATTCCCAAACTATGGAAGTTAGAGCTCATCCCATCTTCACCACTCATAGGAAGGCTCACACCCCACTAGACAGGGCTACTCAGATTCTCTCCCTCATAGCAGATATTATGGCCACAACCATGGTGTTATAACACCTTTAACTCTATGAACTCTGTACATGGTTATGGATCAGGTTCCTCTGTGTAGACTTAACTTGCATCCTCTCCAGTTCCAGCTTCTGGCAACTTGAAACTCTGGAAAACAATTACCATTAACACCAGAGTTTGTGGGTAGATCAGGATTGGTTCCTTACAAGAGTGCTTATGTACAGGCCCAAAATGTCACACCTTTCTGTACATAAATACATCACATTCATTATGGTGTGTTCTCTTTGAACCAGAATGTTCTTAAGGTCTTTTCTCCTGCGACTATATGACCCTTTAACTTAGAAATTTGGGCAGTGTTTATAGCCACACAGGAGTGTGTCAGCCTCATAAACTTCATTGTGTTATGGTTGTTTCGGACAATACATCAGTAGTAACATTCCTCAGACATCAGAATGGTACACATACTCCTTCTCTCTGCATGGAAGTCTGGAACCTGCTTTGGTGTGCAGTCTTGGACGAGCTTGCTCTCAGATTCTGCCATACTTCAGGCATATTCCATTCTGTCCAGACTGGGCTGTGTGCATGGTCCTAAGGAGCAGAGGTGCTTTTTCAGCTGTAGGGAAGACCTTTGTTACTTGTTTGTAAATAAGGTTAGACTCTGCAACAAACACCTTTTTATGTCTCTCCAGTACCTCTCAAACAGTTTAAGATCGTTTATTAAAAAATTAGTTGATTTGGAGACCTCAAAGATCTTTATTTTGTTGTATCTCAATTACAAACACAGTCATTAATATGCACCTCCGGAAACAAAAATTAAGGTTGATCTTGCCCCAGCTCCAACTACAATCCTACATTTTCAGACTTTTGTTGGCATAAATATTGATTGTTCCTGAGGTTTTATTTGTATCAGAAAATTAAAATTATATTTTCTTTTTTAAAAAAACATAGTACATGTATACCGGTAAAGACAATAATCTAGTACACTTGCATTTTGTAATTCTTTATTTCCTCCCAGGCATAGACCATGGAGTGGAGTGTCTTCAGCATCCTCAAATGGCAAGATGAAGTGGACCTTCTTCAGGCCTCCATCAGGTAAATACCATACATATCCAGTATAAGGACTTTACTCAATGGTAACCCCTTCCCTCAGTTGTAGATACAAAATTTTGGACAAATTTGAATTGTATGAGGCCATATACAATAATAACACCTTGTGACCTTTAATAAACTTTATTTAAATTTTTTAAAGATAAGTTAAAGGAGATCCTGTTGGCTGAGTGGTATAAAGCTCTTGCCTTTACCAATCACTGCCATCTGTCTATGTAGGTTTGAGCTTCAGACGTAGCCAGTGTGAGTATGGGAGAAAGCTGACAGTAGGATTAAGTGGGTACGTGGTTTTTAATTGGATTTCCTCCATGTTCTTAATCCACCCTTTATACTGGCTGCCATGTATTGTCTATCTCATGCTGAAAAATGGTGTTAAAGCCTAAAAACAACAACAACAAAAACAGAATTTATATGATTGATAACCTACCTTATAGTTTTCGGATGACTAATTATTAATGAAGAAGTAGACTAGTCTTGAAATGAAAGAAGATAAATCAAGCATACACATGATTGTGAATGGATTGTAATTGTATAATGTAACAGATGATTATGGTCGGTGGTGTTTTTTTAATTATTAGTCATGTAGTCCCTGATTTTCAGGTACTTGATACAACTGCTGAAGCACATGGTTCCCATTTTAATGAGTGCTGTAAGGTACTCTATAATAGCATGGTTCTTCTTGTAAAATGGTCATGGATCCCATTTTTATATTCCTGCCATAAGAAAGACCCCAAATATTATGTGCTATATATATTTAATTTGTATTGAGTGCTTGATCTTGGCCCATAATTGAGGGTAGAAGTTTGGCCGACCAGATTATTCCTATGTCATTTGTCATATTTTTAAGTTATAAATAAATTGTTTACTGATCTATGAGTTCAAGGTCTAACCTTATTTACAAACTTAGAATGTTCTGAAAGCGAAGTTGTTATCCACATCCAGTTCAATTTTTTTTCATAGGGTTTTTATACAAAATTATTTGCTGCTGTCTTGCATTTAAGACAAGGAAGTCTCCTATTTGTCTTGTGGTCAGATAACACTTTTTATATGAAGTAATTAAGTTTCCACAAAAACTCTAAAGTCTATTGCCACAAACAATGGCCAAACTTTCTAAATGACTTGCATTTGAGATAAGAAAGCACCTATTGATTTTCATTTCAGTAAGTAGAAAGTAATGGTCACCAGACCAAAAGAAGAAAAACAATTTTTGTGTCCTATACTTGACCAGATTTTGTGGTTGTCTTACAATTAAAACATGTAAGAAAACGTGTTGACTTCAGGTTCAAAGGTCAAGTATTTAACCAATGAAAGTGGACTTTGCATGATTTCAGGTTCAATAAATCAACTATTCAACCAATGCAAGAGTGCTTTACATAAAAGAAGTGTATAAACACTGTTTACCACACGGTGGATTCTTAATGTAGCATTTTTGATACTTTTTTGGTTGATAAATGTATTATTTATAGTAGGACTACCATGGTAAAAGATAACGTCACCTATAAGGTGCTACAGTTTTATGGCTTACCTATAATGAGTTTGAGATTGGACAAATGACTTAAAATAAAATTGTTTAAATAAATTTCCCCTTTTGCACTTGCAGTAATAATATTTGATTTTTTCTTTCTTTCTTTTGTACAGTTTTGTTGCTGAATAAAACAATAATATGCAAGACTGTTAATTAAAGTAGATATTACATCTAACATAATCTTCTGTTCAAATGTGACAAAGTGTATAGATTATCCAGACATCAACCAGTCAAATTAAGCATGTGATCTTACTGATGATAATCTCATTTGTTACAAGATTTCAATATATTTTTTCACTAGCAAGTTTAGCATTTCATTTTCAGACTTCCTTTGGGTGTTGATATTTGATTGATTCATAGGAAATACTCCATATAGCAAGTACTTCTCCCCTGATAACCCCAGGGATACAAGCTGTTTAAAGCAGATAACTATTAGAGATGAGAGTATCATCAGATAAAGCTTTCTTAAGTAAAAAGTCACCATAATTTGTCAGAGTTGCAAATTATTGGCTTATCTTTTAATGTGTTTCATTCAAGCATCACATTAATCAAAGTAAGCATTTGCAACTTCCATAATGCACACATCCTATTGACAAAAGATTTTCATCCCCTGTCAGGATTTGAATTTCCTTTTCTTCATTTCATTTACATATTATTACCTCTCCTCAACAGCCATGTCTCTTTACCAGTCAGGAATTTGTCATCCCATTGATGGTGCATAAGAAATACAAATAAATAGCAAGGAAACAGCTAGTTTAATCATCTGTATTTCAGGACGCAGTATAAGGTCCCAGTACAAAAAGCAGCCTCACACAATCAGGGTGACAGCTTACAGGAATGGAACAAGGGATGGAGATCTGAGAATTGCAGCCCCAAACATAAAAATGGTGGGTTTCATTGTTGATGTGCATAATGTATTGTTAACATTGATGGATGGGGGTTTAAAAGTAAAACTGTCACCCAGTACCTGTCATTTCACCTAAATACACAGAGAAATCAAAGTTAATTTCTTCTTTTCTTGATTTGGTGTCTTCACCCCATGTTCTGTCAGGCTATTGAATGTTTCACATTCTGAATATACTGTTTTCTATTTTGTCTTTTTCCTGTTTAGTGATGTATGGAAAACAGTTTGCACATAGTGCTTCATGCTTTTTTTAAAATTAACTTTTGTGTGAATTGAAAGATAATTAATGCCTACAGTTATGTTTTAGTCTACTGTATAAGATTTGTGCTGAAAATTTACACATGAAGCTGGAAGGAATGAGTTACATTCTATATATTTGTAGCCCATTCATCCAATTTAGAAGTGAGTTACATTGCTTATATCTGCAGTCCATTCTGAAGTGAGTTACATTCCATATATATGTAGCCCATTCTGAAGTGAGTTACATTCCATATATATGTAGCCCATTCAGAAGTGAGTTACATTCCATATATATATATATAGCCCATTCAGAAGTGAGTTACATTCCATATATATGTAGCCCATTCTGAAGTGAGTTACATTCCATATATATGTAGCTCATTCTGAAGTCAGTTACATTCCATATATATGTAGCCCATTCTGAAGTGAGTTACATTCCATATATATGTAGCCCATTCAGAAGTGAGTTACATTCCATATATATGTAGTCCATTCAGAAGTGAGTTACATTCCATATATATGTAGTCCATTCAGAAGTCAGTTATATTCCATATATTTGCAGTCCAGTTCATTAGTGAGTTATAGTTTCTTTTGCATTTCATTCTGTTAAAGGAGAAACAATGAACTTGTACTTCTATATATCAAATGTTTTTCTAGCAATCTGTTTTTTGGTTGCCATCTTTTGAAGTAACAAAATCATGCAACATTGTTGCATAATCATATTTAAATTTTTTATTTTATAATTTCCATAGTTTTTATTGAAAATCTTTATGGCATTTATATTATCTGAATCAGAGGGTTAATAATATGTAAGTTTAAAGCAGCATATTTAAAGATTC
Organism: Unio delphinus; assembly: GCA_029339505.1. Lineage (NCBI taxonomy): Eukaryota > Metazoa > Mollusca > Bivalvia > Unionida > Unionidae > Unio > Unio delphinus. Next base: position 1,719,278 of record JAQISU010000219.1, read on the forward strand.
AAAACCATGACCACTCTATTCTTACTTTACCTTTTTTGCAACCAGTTAGCCCTATTCTGGCATAGGAGAAAAATCAGTCTGCTAAACAATAGTCAGCATGGACCTTGCTTGGTATTAATACTATTAATCCTGCTTCATGGACAGGGTAGAAAAATATGCCCATGTGTAGCAACAGAGCAGCCAGTTGTAATTCACACCTGGCACTTTTTCAGCCTACTATCATAAATTTTGAAGGCTTTCCTTACATGTACCTTGTAGCTCAGTACCTATACAATAAACTGTTAGTCCAGCACACTAATTAATACAACTGGTAAGTCAGCACACTACAAGAAGTTAGTAGTCCAGCAGTTGACTAATATAAGTAGTTAGTAGTCCAGCAATTGACTAATGTAATCAGCTAGTAGTCTAGCAGTTGACTAATATACGAAACTGGTAGCCCAGCAGTTGACTAATGTAATAAGCTAGTAGTCCAGCAGTTGACTAACATAAGAAGCTAGTAGGCAAGCACACTGCTATTAAAAGAACCTGGTTGCTTAGCAAATTAAAAATGTAAGATATTAGTAACTCAGGACACTATTAATACAATAACCTGGTAACTCAGAACACTACTAATATAATAATTTCGTAACTCATCACACTACTAATACAATAACCTGGTAATTCAGCATACCACTAATACAATAATGTGGTAACTCAGCACACTCTGTATACAATAACCCAGTAAATCAGCACACCACAAATACAATAACCTGCAAGCTCAGCACACTACTAATACAATAACCTGGTAACTCTCCACATTACTAATACAATAACCTGGTAACTCACCACACTACTAATACAATAACCTAGTAACTCATCACACTATTAACACAATAACCCGGTAACTCACCACATTACTAATACAATAACCTGCTAGCTCAGCACACTATTAATACAATAACCTGGTAACTCACCACACTACTAATACAATAATCTGGTAACTCAGCACACCACTAATACAGTAACCTGGTAGCTCAGCACACTACTAATACAATAACCTGGTAACTCAGGATACTACTAATACAATAACCTAGTAAATCAGCATACTACTAATACAATAACCTGATCAGCAACACACTGCATATAAAATAATATATGATATAAAGTTATAGGACACTATGTCACTCAAATCGGACTTATGACAGCCCAGACCCAACATTCTAGTAACCCATTGGATTTTGGCACTAGATTTGTCAGATCCTGCCATTAACATCAGCTGATATTGGAACTGAATTTACAATTCAGAATTTTCGTTTTTGTGGAAAGAGAAATTCATGTAGACATAAAAGGATAAATGTAAATTCTGCAAGGACGAAACTGGGTGTAATGATGATTAGATGAGTGATATTATTGTCACAGTTTAGAGATGATGTCTTGTATTGTTAAGACTGTTACAACAGAAAGCACAACGATATTATTGTCACTTGTTAGAGATGATGTCTTGTATTGTCAAGACTGTTACAACAGAAAGCACAAGAATATTATTGTCACTTGTTAGAGATGATGTATTGTATTGTCAAGACTGTTACAACAGAAAGCACAAGGATATTATTGTCGCTTGTTAGAGATGATGTCTTGTATTGTCAAGACTGTTACAACAGAAAGCACAAGAATATTATTGTCACTTGTTAGAGGTGATGTCTTGTATTGTCAAGACTGTTACAACAGAAAGCACAAGGATATTATTGTCACTTGTTAGAGGTGATATCCTGTATTGTTGAGACTTACAACACAGAATTCAAAACCAAGCTTAAATTCCCACAATTCCTATTTCTTCAGTTTGTAACTCAGAATGTTCCTTGTGATAGACTTTAGAATCACATAACTCTTCTAGCATATTTTATTCACTGATATCTAAAGAAAGTCCAGTATACTATTTGATGTTTGGGTTTTAATTTTGAACATGCATTTAGTGCTTAAAAGATGTAATGGCTGCAGGGTCCAACTTATTGTGAAAGAGATAAATGACAGTATAGTTACTACTCACTCTGACAAGTGACTTGTGGAAGTGGATTGGGATAGGTCAGAGGTTGGGTGATTGTCATTTAATTTGACAACTTTTCACTGCCTTCTGGCTCTGTAGTGTGCTCGCATGATTATCAATCACTAACATGAGAGATACTTCATATAGAGAAGATTCTGGTTGGATTAATTTTCACAATTATTTTATGACCTGATCACAGATTACAAAACTAAAACCTGTGGAATGGAAATCAAATGGAGGTAAACTTGCATATTCAAAACATTTAACATCCAGATTTTCAAAATTTGAAATTTGTTTAGAAGAATTAGGAAGACATTTATTTTATGACATGCACCCAGGTTATCTGTGTACCATATAATTTTAGTATGTTAGAATAATTACCTGCATATATAATCTTTACTACTAAATGTTTTTATTGTATATTTTAAGAATTGTACAGTTTACCTTTATTATTTATTTTATATAGATTTTCAGGATCATAACATCTTTACTGTTTATCTTAATGGTACTTAATGTTTACATTTATTTGAAAGGATTTCTCTCTTAAATTTTATTTGCTGTTTTTTAATTGTACATATTTAGAAAAGTACTTTTAATTAGCACCATCTAACCATTATTTTATTCTTGAGCCAAGGCACCATTTTATTCTGTTTGATACATTTTTATATCCTAGTTACTGGAGTACTGTACTGAAAAGCTGGGCTTAGGGTTTGCAGCCCGTCGTGTATTTTTGGAGGATGGAGTTGAGGTCTTTGATGAGCAGGACATCCCTCTTGATGCTGATGTTTACATTTCCTTGGGAGAAAATTACAAAGACCCATATGCAGCGGCTAAAAGTAAGTCACTAGTGCCTTAAATTATATAATGTTTATTATGTACAAAGGTTGGCTGTAAATGATAGGTTCCAGTTCATTTAGTTAACTTATGACCCATTGTAATTTGAAATAATTTTGTTGTGATGATAACATTTCAAGTTTCATTCATATAATTAAGATTATTGCCTATGGGTAATTTTTTTTTATTAATGGAAAAACATGACTTTTACAATAAAATTGGCAACAAAATTTTATTAGAAACAGTTCCAAAGATATTTGGACTGTCCTGGAGCTTACTGTTACCAGATATATTCAAGCACTTACCTCTAGCTACTTCAAACATTGTCTGCATTTATTCCAGTGATGATTAAATTAGCCTCTAGAAAAAATGTAACTATGATTTATAAACATAATCAGTTTATTTTTTATTATACTCTACAAGAAATTGAACTACTTTGTAATAATACAAAGACAGTTTATTCTTAACTAGACTTTTGGAGACATTGAAATACTTTGTATTAACACACACTCAGTTTATTCTTAACTAGACTTTTGAAGACATTGAAATACTTTGTATTAACACACACTCAGTTTATTCTTAACTAGACATTTGGAGACATGGAATTAATTTGTATTAACAAACACTCAGTTTATTCTTAATTAGACTATTGGAGACATTAAAATACTTTGTATTAACACACACTCAGTTTATTCTTAATTTGACTATTGGAGACATGGAATTACTTTGTATTAACACACACTCAGTTTATTCTTAATTAGACTGTTGGAGACATTAAACTACTTTGTATTAACACACACTCAGTTTATTCTTAATTAGACTGTTGGAGACATTAAAATACTTTGTATTAACACAGACTCAGTTTATTCTTAATTAGACTATTGAAGACATTGAAATACTTTGAATTAACACAGAGACAGTTTATTCTTAATTTGACTATTGGAGACATGGAATTACTTTGTATTAACACACACTCAGTTTATTCTTAATTAGACTGTTGGAGACATTAAACTACTTTGTATTAACACACACTCAGTTTATTCTTAATTAGACTGTTGGAGACATTAAAATACTTTGTATTAACACAGACTCAGTTTATTCTTAATTAGACTATTGAAGACATTGAAATACTTTGAATTAACACAGAGACAGTTTATTCTTAATTAGACTATTGAAGACATTGAAATACTTTGAATTAACACAGACTCAGTTTACTAATAATTAGACTATTGAAGACATTGAAATACTTTGTATTAACAATTAGACTATTGAAGACATTGAAATACTTTGTATTAACAATTAGACTATTGAAGACATTGAGATACCTTGTATTAACACAGCATTGGTTTATTCTAATTATTTTATTATACCTCACTTTATGTATACGTGACTCCCAATGCACAGCCTATTCATATTGTGATAATATCACACTAGTTTTGCATGTTCTATCATTGAACCCATTACAGTTTCATGTGTAATGAACTATATCTTATTTTTTTAACATTTGATAACAAGTTTAATGTTGCTGATGAATGGTAACTGAATTGTCTTGACTTCAATGAAATTAAATAATTATTGCCTTCATTTGATAATAAATTTAATTTTGCTAATACATGGTAACTGAATTGTCTTGACTTCAATGATATTAAATAACTATTGCCTTCATTTGATAACAAATTTAATTTTGCTAATACATGGTAACTGAATTGTCTTCATTTCAATGATATTAAATAATTATTACCTTCATTTGATAACAAATTTAATTTTGCTAATACATGGTAACTGAATTGTCTTGACTTCAATGATATTAAATAATTATTGCCTTCATTTGATAACAAATTTAATGTTGCTAATACATGGTACCTTTTTTTTTACTTCAATAAAATTAAATATTGCCTTTGTTTGAAGACAAATTTAATGTTGCTTGTACATGGTAATGGAATTGACTTGATTTCCATAAAATTAAACAATTATTGCCTTCTTATAAGGCAGACACCCTAGAAGAATCCTTTTTTTACCTCATATGTTGTAAGTTTTTGATGTTCATCTCCTAAGAATCAGTTATTGCATATTAATGTTTTATTCATTTTGGCTTGGCAAAATCTAATTTATTTTCACTTTGTATCTAGGAAACATCATCCAAAGCAATGGTGCCAAATGGACACTGACAGGGGTGATGCTGCCTGTAGAGGGAAAGAAAAAAGTCTCAGTTCCCAGACTTTCAAAGAGAATGAAGTGAGTTTTTGTACAGACATAATTATTTATTGATAACAAGAATTTCAGCAGCACATGTATATTCTGTATTAAAAAAATCACAGATGATAAAATGGGTAATTTACCTGTTAAATTAAAATGGAATACAATCAGAATACAGAATCAATACAACTTAAATACTTGAAGAATGCAAGCCAAGTGATGAATGCAATTTGAAGAAAAGAAAGAATGCAAAATGATAACATTTCAAGTTTCATTCATATAATTATGATTATTGCCTGTATGTGATTTTCTTTTTATAATGATGACCGATAAATGAAAATGAAAGTAAAATACAAATGCATTAATGAATAGATTTGAAAATCTAGTTACTTGACAATACAGGTATATTTGGCTACTCCTAAATTTCCATGCATGCTAATAGGATATCAGAAACTTGTTATAGACAAGTGTTCACTGGTTACTAGCTGTAAAATTGCTCTAATAACCATATTTGATTTGACAACATCATACCTGTCTGTTGTATATGTACAGCTTTTACTTTATTCCTTGTTTGATATTTGCTGGTCTTAATGTGCTTTAACAGTAATTATCTAATGGGATGACACCCTCAGCCAGCAGATACAACTGTCTTAATAGATATTAAAGCTGTGACATTGGATAATGAGTCTAACACCATTCCAGCTGAGCTAAAATGGCTCCTGTTTTTAGGGAGAAAAGATAAGAAATAAGATTTGCTGACAAATGTATTTTTTTAAATAATATATCTACATTTATTTCTTTTGCAGTTATTATTTTATTTATGGCAAATTCATTCTTTTTGTTATGTATTTCATATTTAATTAAAGTAAAAGTATATAAGACAGGTTACAAAAGTAATAGTTCATGCCTTTCAGCACTATGAAAAACAGAAATCCCAACTTTTTGTAAAGGCATTCCAGATGAACAAAAATGATAGGAAAACAATAAATATGAGCAAGCAATGTGAAATTAGAATGCATTTTTGAGACTGTACAGGAAAAATAACCAGATGATAGCAAAAGGACAAACATGAGATGAAACGCAAATAAAATCCCGATTTGGTTAGATTATCTCTCATCACATTCAAAGTATTGACTTTCATCACATTATTTAGTAACATTTTTTTCAATTTAGTAAATTAAATAATTTGCATGTCAGTAATATGTCAAGTGTTTGACTACTGTATACACACGCTTAAAAGTTGAGTCCAACTGCAAACTGTACAGACCCAGACTGGGATTTTTCAGAGTGATCAGTAGAACAAACAACATAGACCTGATACACTGGTGCATTATAGTAGATCAGGATCATTGTTGTTTTGACTTATAAGCAAATATATATGGTATGTTGCTCTGAAAATAAAACAAAATGTTTTTGTAAGCTTAGTTATTATACAAATTGGGACCTTTGAATTATTATGAAAATTGTGATTTATTGTAATAATTTATTAAACCAGTCTCTCTCTTGAAAAATCCTTATTTTTTTATATTGTACTTGTATACTCTAACTTGTGAATGCAAACAGTTTTTACATAACATTGATATTATTGGTATAACATTGCACACACCCATCAAATATGCTTTGCATGGTTGTTTTATAACATTGATATTATTGGTATAACATTGCACACACCCATCGAATATGCTTTTGATATTATTGGTATAACATTGCACACACCCATCGAATATGCTTTGCATGGCCGTTTTATAACATTGATATTATTGGTATAACATTGCACACACCCATCGAATATGCTTTGCATGGCTGTTTTATAACATTGATATTATTGGTATAACATTGCACACACCCATCAAATATGGTTTGTATGGCTGTTGTATAACATTGACTTGATTGGTTTAATAGTTCACACATCCAGCTAAGGGCTGTTTCATTAAAACATACATGGGACAAAGGAAAGGCACTTTTAAAGGGGGTACTCACCCATAGATTTAATTTAGAATTGTCTTATCATTTTAATATGAACTCTGGCATATATGTTTTTTTTTATAAACTGCTTCTCTCAGTACCATGTATGTTAAATGGAACAACATTAACATGCTTTGTAGAACTATTGCATAGTGATATAACAAAAATCAGTGTAGTGCTTAAAATTTCTTAGTTTCATTCCAATATTATTTACTTTAACAGTTTATTTAACAAATTATATAACATTATTTTTTTTCATTTTTCGTTGTTGTGGTTTTATAATGTATGAAACTATATACATGTATTATATATGTAAATGTGCATGTAATATAGGACCACAAGGGGGATAGGTTCCATCAACAAATTGTGCAAACCTCTTTAAAAAAAGTAGGTATTCTGATAAAACTTATTTTTTGTTTCAGAAAACTGGCAGAGAAGAAGCGAGTGAGGGTGGTTGTCTACAGAAATGGTAAAAGCACAGAACCAGTCGAAATTGTAGCAGATTTGTCCAAGAAGGAAGAAGTAAGTAAATTAATTTATCTTAACTGTCTTTCATATTTCCTGTTTTGTATATATTTGCAAGCATTTTCAACTGGTCATAAAATTCAAAAAAAATTTCTTTAAAATAAATGTTTCTTGAATTGTATATTATCACAATTTTACTAATATAGTTAGTATTATATATGGATTCTGATTTTTCAAATCCTCTGATGAAGTTAAACTTTTATGTTCTGAAAGTTTTGTATCTCAGGATTCTGGTGCAACTATCAACTTCTAAAGTCTTTATAATACATTCCAAAAGTCTTGCAAATTCCAGTCAGTTTCATTTAGTGGCTTCTGAATATATGAGAAATTTAATAAAGAATAAAGGTAGAACTTTAAAAAATATAATGGATTTTTGTACAGTTGAGTTTTTGACAGTTATTTTAGGAATAATATAGTCTTAATTTTTTGCGGTAAAATTCCATACATACCATTACTATACTGCAGAGAGCATATTCAAAATGTTGCCAAAAGTTGGGTGAGAATTGGAAAAGTTGCAACAAATAAAATTTGTATTTCTCATGTAAATGATACAAATCTGCTCAAAAAATCAAGCTGAACTAGCCTAAAATACACTAACTCATGTATCTCTTGCTTTTTTTAAATATGGAAGAATTTTGCCGGAGTAGCCGATACAAGCTATTGAAAGTGCAATGAATGAATTATAAAATGTTATCAGCCTTGTTTTTTAATAAAATTTACTTTGAAGTCCAGGACATATTACTGACCAAGCTGAGCTACTAGTTTTTATATATAAGCACATATCTAAAATTAAATCCAAGCAGTATATGCTGTAACCTAAATTATAAATTGTACACCAGAATAAAGGGAATTAAAAGTTATTTTATCAATACCTAAGACAAACAAGCTCAGTTCTAATTAGTTTTGGAATTTGATGTTTGCTGCAAACCTTGACTTTATAGACCCAGCCAACATTAATCCTTCTAGGAACCCTTCCCCATATCCATAAATTTAAGTAATAATGAACATGTCATGTTATTATATACCAGGAACATTTTATACTCACAAAAGGAAACAAATTCACAATACAGTTTCTTAGTCTTTGGAGTAAATGTATTTTAAATTGAAAGTCAAGTGTCCAAGTGCCCTATCCAAGGTCTGTTGCAAACAACAGGATGTACACACGACAAAGAATATAATTTTGTCAGCATTGCACTAGGATAAGCAGTAAACAGTAAATGATTGAGTTATTAAAAGGTCAGTTACATTTACTTTCATTTTTTCCTTCAGTTTCTGGTAGCCTGTACAGCCAAACTGGACTTACAGAGTCATGCCAGAATTATTTATGAATGGGAAGGGAATGTGTGTGAAGACTTGGCAGACAGTGAGTGTTGCTTACACACGTCATACTATAGACCTAATTTTTTACAGCCTTGTTACTGACATATTCTTTGAAACCCAACTCTTAAAGACAATGGTACTTTGTTTTGACAAAAGAAAACTAGTATATGGGCTCTGAAACTTCTCAAAGAAGGGACTTTGTATTTTATAAACAGAATCTTATCATATGCTTCATTCAGTAGCGTAACATTCATAAATTGTTGTGTAAAAAAAATAATCTTTTTCTAGGAGTTAAGTATAGATCATGTTTACTGTCACATATTGAATTAGTGGATCAGAGTCTACATTGCTGAGATGGCCAGATTTGATGGTATAATGTGTGATGGGTGTGAGATTTGATGGTATAATGTGTGATGGGTGTGAGATTTGATGGTATAATGTGTGATGGGTGTGAGATTTGATGGTATAATGTGTGATGGGTGTGAGATTTGATGGTATAATGTGTGATGGGTGTGCATATTATTTACAAAGAAATACAATCTGTTGAATCTTGTTTTAGTGGGCATTTACACATTGATAAAACCTACCTTATTAGGTATCTCTGCATACAAGAATGTATGATGATGGCTGCATCTTGCTAAAGAAACGGGCCTTATTTGAGTACTTATGCATGGAAGAACCCAGCCTTAGTGGGTACTGACGTGCAATAGAATCCTTCTTTGGTAGGTACCTCTATATAAAGATAACCTGCTTTAATGGTCATCTCTATATAAAGGAAACCTGTCTTAGTGGATACATGAATAAAGTGGAAACATCAAATCATGGATACCTGCATTGAAAGAAAACTTGTCTTAATGGATGCATGCATATATAAGAAATCTGTGTTTGTGGAACCTTTGCCAAATAAAATCTGGCTTAGTGAACACCTATATAAAGCAAACCTGAGTGGGCACCTCTGCATACAAAATCATGCAATATTGGGCATCACTATATTTAAAGGAAACCTGCCTTAGTGGGTACCTCCATATAAATGAAATTCTCTTTAATGGGCATTTCTGTGTAAAGGAATCCTTCATTAATGGCCATTTCCATATAAAGGAAACATGCTCATTAAACATAAAGAATGTTTCTAGAGTATAACTGCATTTTTAATCTCTTTAAAGGAATTATGTTCATAATGGAAAAGAATGATTATTCTTTTTTTCATTTTGTATTTTATTTGTTAGTGTCTTTATAGACCAATTTTAGTGTACTTGTGATCCAGAGCACTCCAGTATGTGAAATTTAATATTAACGAAGAGTAGAATTCGAAATAATGATTTTGTTTTAATAATTTATAGTTCCAGTTTTGGATGAGTGCCTACATTCTGGAGGGACAGATGTTCTTGGACCAGTCTGGATATCTACAGGGGAAGGCTTTAGTCCCTTTGCAACCAGAGACTTCCTAATCTCAGTCATTGAAGAGCTCAAGCGAAGACTTAAGGAGACAAAGATGTTTAAGAAAGAGGTATTTTACATTGCAGTATCCTGGCAACTAGGTTGTCTACAGATTATAATAAGATTTCTTTGTGATAAATACAGGCGGATATCCCAAAAGTTGGATACAGTCATACATACTATTATATTTTTATAATGGATATAGAATATATCAATTCTTTTATTAAAATGTTATGCAATTTGATATAGTGTCTTGGTATTAAGGCCATTAGGATACAATGTATCTAACTTATGAATACAGTAACTTTCTTTTATTAGTCTATTCATCTCTCCATGCATAGTATCATTTGGCATGAAAGAATTGTTGTCTGTTCAAAACATTTTGTGCCTGGCGAAGCATGCAGTTAATGCAAAACTAGTTGCATATAATTATCAGCATTTATGCTGTTTTATATTATATATTTGTGAATTTCATTTTGAAGTGTGTTATTTTTCCAACAAGATTGCACTGTATAAAACATGTAAGATTCATTTTTTATGTTGAACTAACTTACAAAGTTAAATTTTAAGTAGTCATTGTATAGCAGCCTCTCATTAATCTTCACTCAAGAACTTGCATAATATGCAGTAAGACCTTTGGATCCCATTGTGTTTTTATGTTATTTAATGTTGAAGTGACACTGTTTACATGTCATTTTATTGGTGAAAATGCCTAGTTACCTTCTAATATCAATTATAAATTAGGAATCAAAGAAAAATGTTTGAATATAGCAGCATACACATGTTTACACTGACTGCAGAATCTTATGTCCAATGATAGAACATTGAGAACATTGTGAAACAAAATATCAAAGGCAGCTTTTTAACTGATCTTTGGATATTATATCCATTTCCTCACGTGAACATACATGAATATCTTTGGTAGTTTTGTTTACATCATCATGAATAACTTATCATGTCTTGTTAATGACCTGTCATCCAGAATTGCTTTGGTAGTTTTGTTTACATCATCATGAATATCTTATCATGTCTTGTTAATGACCTGTCATCCAGAATTGCTTTGGTAGTTTTGTTTACATCATCATGAATATCTTATCATGTCTTGTTAATGACCTGTCATCCAGAATTGCTTTGGTAGTTTTGTTTACATCATCATGAATATCTTATCATGTCTTGTTAATGACCTGTCATCCAGAATTGCTTTGGTAGTTTTGTTTACATCATCATGAATATCTTATCATGTTTTGTTAATGACCTGTCATCCAGAATTGCTTTGGTAGTTTTGTTTACATCCTCTTCAGTTTCCAATTTTAATCATACTATTTTGAGAGTAAAAAAGCAAAAGTTTGCCTCTTTTAGTAAAACAAAATGCACGCTTCTCAAACTTGAAACTTGTAGACAAAATTACTGATCTCATCAGTTGAGATATGCCTTTTAAAATGTTTCCTTTACTGTATAAGTGTATGAGTGTTAGGTTTTACTAAATCTTTTTGTCAGCTATTACATTTAGTATAGTACCTTATAAAAGCATTACAAATTGTGTTTTAATTTTTCATGAAGATTTGATTACTTCTGAAGAATATTAGCTGCATTCAGTATAAAATAGCAGCCAAGCCTAAACAAAAAGTAAAATGCTTACAGAGTTAAGCCTCTTGATATTTGCTAAGGAAGACAAAGCAAAACAGGTGTGATTTAACCATTTCTGGGAAGAAAACTTAAATTAGCAATTCCAGTCATTCCATTCAGTGCAACTGTTTCCGAACAATGCAACAGAACCTACTTTATGGCATAAGTAAGATAATCTTGGCACATCTGAAGCTATGAACTCGATTTTGTCAAAAATTTAGAAAAATTATCAAAATATATAAGGTGTGTAAATAGTATTACACATCAAATTAAAGCTAATCTTTTATATAAAAGATTTAATTTTGTTTAATTTAAATTTATTTCAATGTTGTTTTTTAATATATATTGTCAATAAATAGCTATATGCATTAATTTTCCAGCTCAACTATAGGAGACAGGGAGAGGAAGAAAAGATAAAAATTGCAGTGAAGATTCTTTCCATGAGTAAAAAGGAAGTGGAGGAGGCCTATGAAATGGTATGGTTATTGCAGCATTTGTTATCATAAAATTACTTTTATATTTGAAAAAGTTTCTTTCCATTTGCATATGTTGCCATAGGTCTTTAATGATACAAAAATTTTGTGTCATTGTTGGATTTGTGAAAATAAGACAATACATTGAAGGAAGATTATCAGCCATTTGTTTTAAACTTGATTTAAATTTTAGCTAAAAAGTAGAGTACACACGTAGGTAGGAGGTAGATAAAAATAATCTTCCCTTGCATAGAGAGATTGGTACTAAATCCAGTTCATATGTCAGTTACTACATCCACTAATGCTAGGAAACATGCTCTTTTAGAGACCATGAAAAAGCATTTTTTAGTTTTCTTATACATTTAGTATACTCCATTAATATTTCTACATATTTCTTACTCTTTCTTTTGTCCAAGGTAATTTTTATAGCTTTATTACAACCTTACCTCATTTTGCAGTATACATGTCGGCACCATTTTGACATAGCTGTCCTGGTTTCTGGTATATTCATTCAAATACTGTTTTTTTTTAATCCATTTTAAGACTTCTGTCACTAACTGTCTAATATTAAAGACCTTGTAATTTGTATAGGCATTTGTATTTCACATTAGCATCCAATTCACAATAAGATTACATGATGGTTGACTGATTTCATCATATCAGCAATTGGCTTACAGCACATGTTCCTTTGCATGTTCAGTTTCTGGGAATCAATAATTTGCATTGATATTCGATCCAAACATCATTTGGGGATGTCAGTGGATTGAGGACCAACTAATTATTATCAGTCTCCGAGAAGTAAAGACCACAGTGAATGGCTTTCATTGGTGGCAGGAGATGCTTTATGGAAAGATGGTACCAGATACTCAGATCATTACCTCCTGGTTTGTGATTTTCGGCAGACTAATTGTCCTGGTCATCTGCCTCTGGACATATGGAGTCACTTATTCAGCCCACCAATTGCTCTCAAAATTTGAAGCGGCCAAACATACTTATGGAGAGTGGCATAAGGTGATGTAATTCACTCAGTCTTTTGCCTATTTTCCTAAGGTAGTATTATCAGGTAATGTATTTGAATAAGAAACTAACATTTTAAGCAAAATAGATTTCTTCAGTAATATTGTCCATATCATAATATGAACAAACCATCCAAACCTCACCACACTTACATCCTTCTAACATAGCATACATTCTACTCCAGTAATGACAGAAGAATGGCTCAGATTTGGCACCAAGCCATCTGTTTAAGGAGTTCATTCTCATCTATGTGGACAGACAACTTTTAGCACTTTTTTGGCTCAATGTTAACTTGTGAATGCTTAATTAATGAGGTAATAGTTGTACTTCTAAGGTGTTGTGATTGGTAAAGTATTGATTGATTCATTGATTTATTGATTGATTGATTGATTGATTTTGCAGACTGAGAAGAATCTAGATCAGTTAACTGCCTCCATAGAGCGTCTTCAGGAGAAAGTGGATTCCCTGGGAGAAGCAGCTGAAACAGAGAAAGTAAGTCATGGAGTGACATAGTTGATAAAGTGATCTTCCATTTCATAATTTCACTTGAAAAAATAATTGGATTATGACTGTAATTGTTTTTTGTCAGTGTTTAGGTATTTATTATCCACATTGCCACCAATATTACATCTTGTGAACTTAAAACTTGATTATAAATTACAATTGCCTTTTAGACATATAAAAATGGTACTAGCAGCTTGGTGCTCAGCATTAAGAGAGGTTAGTGTTATGACTGGTTGGTCTGGTGTTAGGATAATGTGACTTGGTGGGACATGATGCTACATGTCTGTAGCATGATGCCTCAGTGCTTGACATCACTATAAACTCTCACACTGCAGACATTGCAGCAATGTGACTGGAAAATTGTTAAAGTTACATTAAAGATCAAAATATCTCTCTCTCTCTCTCTCTCTCTCTCTCTCTCTCTCTCTCTCTCTCTCTCTCTCTCACATACACATGCACACCATTGCCTTTTATAAAAAAGTTTCATTGGATGTTTAAGCATCTTATTTGAAGCAACCTTTGTTCTTCAATTGGAAAGGTTTTGACAAAAAAGCAATGTATTATACAAATCATTTTGATTTGTAATATATCAAATTTTTCTTCTTTGAAGCATTATTTCTCTGGTAGCTTCTGTATTTTATATTGCATGTATTGGAAATAGTTTCTTTATATATGTATGTTTATACACCATTCTATCTGAGACGATGTAAACGAGGAAAGAAAATTAACAGCAGTCATCCTCACATAGGAAAATACGTTTAATACATTTTGTTTCTTGTCAGACTTCATATTAAGGTTTTCAACATTGAAGTCACACACAGCATTCAAGTCCTGTAACATTTACCTCCCTTGGAAAAGGTTTTGTGTGGTCATCTTTGGCCTTCATCTATTAAAGAAAATCAGTTCATTCAATTATCATGCTACATATTTTAAGATAGGACTTTAAGAGTACAGTCTATGATCCTGGGTAAACATTTATAATTATGGATTTTTTTCTCCTAGATTTTCATGAAATCAGCTTCACTGAAACATTACTGTCTTGTCTTTTTAAGAAAAGTGGGGTACATAGTATCTGCATTTCTATCATTCAACTGTCCCATGTTCATTTCTACAAAGCATCAATAGAAGGTGTGTTCCATACCACATCTGGGGTCTTACAATCAAGGTCATGGTCACAGCTCAGCATTTTGTTTTTAATGACAATTTTCATTGTACTTGTTGACTTTAAATTGACTTGAAATTAAGGGATGATGACCTCACCATGCTTGGCAGTTGATAAAATTAACTGAGTTAGCTTCTTCTTCTTCTACTTCTTCTTCTTCTTCTTCTTCTTCTTCTTCCTCTTCTTTATGCATAGTTTACATCATATCTAATCTCTTTATTGGACTTTGAATTAAACATGAATAGATGAAAAGAATTTTCAGGTGGATGCAACCTTATGTTGTTAAGTTAACTTGCCAAAACATGTTTGTACATATTAACACTGTCTCTTTTAATATCAAATTACAGAGTGAAGGTGCCAAGTATCGTATGAACCACATTTCAGAACTACCAGAAGATAAAGTCGAAAAGTTTGTTGGTCAACCAGGATTAAAACTCAAGGTATATGAAACACAGCATTATTAATAACAATTGACACACCTCATTATCAAAAACAATTGACACACATCATTATCAATGACAATTGACACACCTCATTATCAAAAACAATTGTCACACATCATTATTAATAACAATTGACACACATCATTATCAAAAACAAGTGACACACATCATTATTAATAACAATTGACACACCTCATTATCAATAATTATTGTTACACATCATTATCAAAAACAATTGACACACATCATTATCAATAATAATTGACACACAGCATTATCAATAATAATTGACACACAGCATTATCAATAACAATTGACACACCTCATTATCAATAACAATTGACACACCTCATTATCAATAACAATTGACACACCTCATTGTCAATAACAATTGACACACATCATTATCAATAATAATTGACACAGCATTATCAATAATAATTGACGCACAGCATTATCAATAACAATTGACACACCTCATTATCAATAACAATCAACACACATCATTATTCTTTTGTATTTCATCCTTGTTTCATTTCTTATTTTATTTCTTCAAATGCTTACAATTTCAAGGATTTAAAAGGAATGACAAAAAATTGAATATTTTCCATTTTTAAAACTGAGTTTGATCTATTTATTAACAGTTTTTCAATAAAATATTTTTAAGTACAAGAAAAACTATGTGCAAGCAATCTTTTAATTCAAGTAGCCACACTTTTCACACTTTTCACACTTTTTGTGGACAAAATATATCTACTTAATGGTGCAGACAGTACATGTATATACAATTAATATGCTGTGAATGTCAAACCTTATAACTTTTTGTAATTAAGTCTACCTGATAAAAAAGAATGTTTTATGTATTTAAGTAGTATACTGTACATGACTTTTCTTTAACACTCAATATTTTTCAATCCTGCAAATTTAACTTTTTACGGTTCTGTTACAAATACTGTAACTCTGAAATTCTCAGTCTTCAATTTGACCATTGTAAAACAGCAATGAAACTTAATCATTTTGCAACTGAGAGGGGTGAAAAAGTATATAAAATAAAATAATGTACCTATACCTACAATGACAATAAATTATATTCATTGTTTATTTGTTGTTTATTTGTATCCTCCAAGGTCAATGAAAATGGTACAGCAGATAATCCACAAGATTTGTACTTCAACATTCGAGAAGCCAACAGAGGTATTGCACATGACCCAAACTACAAGGAACTGCTACTACAGAGGGTAAAAACCATTGAATGAAAAATGTTTTGTCCCAACCTTGTTAAGCTTATTCCAATAAATATACTTGTGACCCAGGAAAGGCATTTGTTATAGTCAGTTTGGAATTTTGTATCATTTGCATATGAAATCTTTGAGTAATTAGAGCATTCTGGTATATATTTATAAAGTGCATTTCACAGGTACCATGTATGTATAAATGAAACAGCCCATAGCAAATAGTTATTTAAATTAAATGTCATATGATTAGTGTATAATATTGATGTTATTGGATGCCTTACATTGTATCTCGATATGTATGTACGATATTATTATCATGTTATTGTAGTGTTTTACTGATTCTCCTTTGAATACATTTCCTAATCACATTAATGTACACAAATCCAACAGTCACAAATAAGCCCCAAAAATGTCTTCCATACACATACAAAGGAACAAAACTTACCTAACAGTTCCCTGACCAGCCAACCCCACTGTGTTGTGCATAGTTATATGGGGATCTAGTTAGCTTATCTGTCCTTTTGGCCGTACATACCATCGACCTGGTAGCCCAGTCAACCAGGTTTCAAACTTCTAGCAATACATTCCAGCAGGACAAGCCATTGTATTTGTATTTTCCATTAGCCAGCATCATTTTGATATTACACTCCTTAGCATTTTGGTTACTGTTCTTGAATGCGAACATTGTGGCAGTAGGTAATGTGGCCAATCTGCTGTTTTATAAGATCAGAATGTTTTAAATTACATATCCAAGTTAGTGCAAAATATGGTCACTACTTCATCTGTGCTTGACCAGGCATCTCTGTTGATTGTTCAACTGGCCAGATGATCAACTAGCAGCCATGCATGGGAGTATAACGCTATGATTATGAAGGCCAGTCACAAGACCACATGCTAATGATCATGTATTTTCAGCAAATCTGGATCTGTTATGGTGAAATGTTTGTCTGCATTCATTCACACTAAAGCTGCCTCTATCTAAAGCTGCCTTATTCCTTGTTTCTGGTTTGTACCTTTTGCATTCCATGGTCTAAAGCGCTCTTCATTACAGATCAGCGTCATCTCACCTCTGTCTGTGTGGATTCATTTCTCAGTTTTGGCCAATGTGGGTATGTGAGAATGCTTGCTAGTAGCTTCTCGTGGGTTGGTGGTTCTTTCCGGGGGGTTTCCTGGGTTCTTCCTCCACCATTAATACTGTCCGACATGTATAGCCTTATTGTGTGCTGAAAAATGGCGTTATACACTACAACAACAAGCTTTTGCATTCACATGCTGTTGTGCAGCATAACAGAGGAGCTGTTAAAGCAGGCATCACAAGAACTGCCTCCATCTTACCTTGCCACCTGCACCAGCTTTCAGGTCAAATCATTCTCAATGGAGTCAGTGGAGAGATGATCATTGGAAAAATGATAGGAGGTCAAACACTGCACAAAGGTAACACTTTTGACATCTGTCCAACTTCAGAAAGCAACAGGCTAATCAGTTGTGGAAGCTATTAATGAAGGGGATAGAGAACAAACTATTTCTGTCATAAGCCTCCTAACATGTATCATTAACTTCCCACCCTGACTGCTTGCAGTTGATGCTACATTCCTTCATTTTCAACATTCTTGCATCAGACTGTTTTCACCTAATGATATGCAATCCTAGTCATTGCAGAGGAGAATTGTATTATGTTGATCTCTCCTCTTTTATCTTCCCCTTTCATGACATCTGTCCAGTCAGGAGTTGGCATTTACTTTACAGAAGAAGATCTACAAACAAGGAATGGAGAGAATTCACAATCTTTTATTCTCGAGGGTTTTACTCCAGGCTGTTTCTTTTGCCAAAAGACAGTCAACTTCAGGCATGTCATAGACCTCATCCTTCTCAACAAATGCAAAGCTGCATTGAAGTTCATAATGGAGATAATATTTTCAATCTTTCCATAAAAAGAAAGAAATTTGTGGCCAGTCTAAATCTGACATATTTTCATGTCCGTATTCACCAGACATCATGCAAGTTCCTTCAATTCAGATTCAGAAAAATGATATACCAGTTTTGCACACTCCCATCCTGTCTCAGCATCAGTTTATAGAGTTCACAAACATCATCAACTGTCACCACTCAGCACTATACTTCCTTCTCAGTCACCTTTTTATGCTGAAAATGGCACTGTTGGCCCAGCCTTTTTCTGGTCGACATTATCCACAAATTGTGATTTTGACCAAAACATTATCATTCCTGCCCCAGTGGCATGACAAACAATGTCTGATGGCAGAAATACCTCCAGAGAGTCCTAGTTGGAGAGCCAATTTGTGGCCTGACTTCACTTTGCTCAGTGGTAAATGGGATACAGAAGATTGATCTATTCACATTGACTTTCTAGAAATGAATGTATTGGTTTCCTGTTATGAAGACAGCTTGTTTTGATCATTGTCAGTGGTGAATGGGTGGATCCAGAAGATTGATCTCTTCACATTGACTTTCTAGAAATGAAGGTAGTGGTTTGCTGTTATGGAGACAGCTTGTTTTGATCATTATCAGTGGTGAATGTGTGGGTCTAGAAGATTGATCTCTTGACATTGACTTTTTAGAAATGAATGTATTGGTTTCCTGTTATGGAGACAGCTTGTTTTTATCATTGTCAGTGGTGAATGGGTGGATCCAGAAGATTGATCTCTTCACATTGACTTTCTAGAAATGAATGTATTGGTTTCCTGTTATGGAGACAGCTTGTTTTGATCATTGTCAGTGGTGAATGGGTGGATCCAGAAGATTGATCTCTTCACATTGACTTTCTAGAAATGAAGGTAGTGGTTTGCTGTTATGGAGACAGCTTGCTTTGATCATTGTCAGTGGTGAATGGGTGGGTCTAGAAGATTGATCTCTTTACATTGACTTTCTGGAAAAGAAGGTAGTGGTTTACTGGCATGGAGTCTGCTTGTTGCCAGGTTTCACCATTGTCATTAACATAAGGGGGTGGGGGCAAGCATAAGATTTACCTCTTGACATTGACCTTCTTGAAATGAAGTTGATGGTTTCCTGTTATGGAACCTGCTTGTTGCCTTGTTTCACCGTGGTCGTTAAGGAATTGGGTGGGGATAAAGATTTAGCTATTCACGTCAAACATTTAATTTCTGGATGGATCAGTTCTTTGGAAAGGTAATTCCCATTATGGCAGACAACTCTAGTGGTGGCCTATGTCCACAAATAATGGTTGTAGGGAAGGGCATCAAACTAAAAAACCTATGCATTCTGTTTTTTTTATTTTCATGGCACACAAATGAAGATTACAGTTCAGATTAGACATATCCACAGCAGACTCATTATTCTGGCAGATTCACTGTTGAGGAGGGTTTTGACCCTTCACAGAATGTTTCTTCCTTTGATGCAACAAAGTGGAAATTCAAACTGTGACCTTTATCTATCTAGTACATTGCCAATCTCGTAAGACTGGGCCATGGATGCGACTTTATTCAGCTGCCATTTTTGGGGCAATGCTTACTGCCACAATCGTACCACCACCACCACCACTAACTTGAAGCAAGTTATTATCTGATGTTTATCCAACAGTTGCCTTTTAATTCGTAATTTTAGTAATTAATGCAAAATGCAATCTTTAAATTAAGATCCTATATGATGCTTGGTGTGACTTTTGACTTAATCAAGGAGCTAGGTGATTACTGATGGCTAATGAATATGGATTCTGTAAATATAATTTCACAGATTGATAAATGTTTCTATCAACCTGAATAGAAGTCACTAATTGTGTAATATTGAAATCATGCATAGCTGTGTAAACTTTAACAAATGCCAGAACATAAGAATCTGGTGATGAATCCTGGGATTCAAATCCTCCCTTAAAGTTCTGGCTCCAAATTTTCTAAATTTTGTCAGTGTCCCTTCTAATTGAAATTTGACATTTATTATACTTCCATAAGCTTTTGTAGACATAATAGCAAGGGAGCTTTTAGATTTTGTTTATGAATATATATAAAAATGTATGCTCTTTCAACAAGAAATGGTAATCAGTCAACTTGTACTATTTCCATGATTGATATCACAGGACACAAGATTGTATGTGTCAAACATGTTGGAACAGATTTTAATATTATGTAAATATAATTTATATTTCATACTTATATGATTCAGGAAATGTGGTCTCAGTTTGGTAGAATATTGTTTTCTTCTTTTCTTTTATCAGCTACTTGATGAATTGTCCAAAACATCGCTGACTGCCAATTCCAAGAATCCCAAACTTGCACCAAATGCAAAGAAGATTTTCGATGAATTTGGTCATGAGATCAGTGATGTCAACAAACTAAAACCTGAGCAGGAAATTTGGGTTTCCTTTGGTGAACCATACATCTGTCCATTCAGTGAGTATATTAGAGGAAACTCCATCATTAGCCATTTTTTGCAGGATATGTCAATAAGTGTATTTGAGAGGTCAATCATCACCACCACCATCTTCTTCTTC
Source organism: Unio delphinus (assembly GCA_029339505.1). NCBI lineage: Eukaryota > Metazoa > Mollusca > Bivalvia > Unionida > Unionidae > Unio > Unio delphinus. The sequence continues at coordinate 1,740,500 of JAQISU010000219.1, forward strand.
TTCTTCTTCTTCTTCTTCTTCTTCTTCTTCTTCTTCTTCATCATCATCATCATCATCATCATCATCATCTTCTTCTTCTTCTTCTTCTTCTTCTTCTTCTTCTTCTTCTTCTTCATCATCATCATTATCATCATCATTGTCTTCATTGTCTTCATCATCATTATCATCATTATATTCATCATCATCATCATCATCATCATCATTACTCAGTGTTTCATGTGCTTTTATCAGGAACGTCCATTTTGGTCTATCATTATGAACCTTTACAGTTGAATAAAATAGATAATCTGCAAAAACCAATCCTGCATTATCAGTCCTTTACACTTGAGTAATTTCAAAATTGTAGGTCATCAGAGTACAGACTTTGACTTGAGGGTGAATTAAAAAATTACATTTTTTATCAATTTTTTTAAATTGAGAAATAAATGCTGTAGAGTAGTTCCATTTTTAAAAAGTCAGTTCAATAATTGATGTAAAGTGAATTTTTAAAAATTAATCTTAATTGTCTATTTATGAAATTATGAATTCAATCTTGGTCTTTCAAGCCTCTGTGAAAATACTTTTTGTTTTGAACTGTTTAAATAATGAAACTGTCTTTGCTCTTTTTCCACAGTAAACTGAACATTATCCCAAAACAAATTCTTCAAGTTAATAAGCCCATCTTATAAAGATAACTAAACTTCAAAGATTTCCAACATAACTCTCCTGAATTAATGCTTCCAGGATTTAAGATGAATAGATGCTCAGGCATTATCATAAAAGTATGGAAACTTAAAGTTGGCTGGACATTTATTTGGAAATGAATAGTAAACAATATCCTGCTTATACATGTATGATATTTTTTAAATTTTTGCCTTACATGTGTTATTTTTTAGGCTACTGCCTTCAAGTGGCCTTTGATCGATGTACGGGCAAAGATTTTTTTGGAGAAAGAAAAGTGCTAATGCGAGAGCAGTTTAATCCAGATATCACCACAAAGAATATGGAGGAGTAAGTATAATTTTAGTTAACCAAAAAAAATAAACGTAAAGACAAATGCTATTGACTACCCAGGTGTTACTTGTGTTTGATTCTTATAGTTGAATTACATTTAACATGTTACTGATTGATTTTTTTGCAATGTTGCTGTGAAATCAAGTAAGTAGGAGAGTGACCATAAAAAATAAGACTTTATTTCCCATTCTAGGACAAATGGAAACAAAGTTTTAATTCCCATTCTTTGACAGTGGAAACAAGACTTTAATTTCCATTCTATGACAGTGGAAACAAGAGTTTAATTTCCATTCTATGACAGTTGAAACAAAATTTTAATTCCCATTCTAGGACAAATGGAAACAAAGTTTTAATTCCCATTCTAGGACATCAGAAGCAAGACTTTAATTTCCATTCTAGGACAGTGGAAACAAGACTTTAATTTCCATTCTGTGACAATGTAAACAAGGCTTTATTTCCAGTTTCTAGGACAGTGAAGAATAATTTGCAAGAATCTTTAGTTTATTTTAATTTCTATCATGGTATGTTGTACAAGTAATGGTAATATATATTTGGTGTTATCATACATTTTGAAGCTCACTACTTTGTGCTACTATAAAACTAACAATAACAATATGGCAAAATTAACTGATAAAATGTGAGCATAGAGAGATACTCTATATTAACACGTGAACAAGATTAACAACTCTTATGATTCAAGCATGAACAGTACAAAGTCAATCATGAAATGTAGGTCATGATGACCTACTTTTAAGATGCGAGTGTAGAAGCAGCAACTTAAAAATGAAGAAACCTTTTACTTAACATATAAAGGTGTCCTATTCATTTTTCAGTCACAGTTTATGGAATGCCATTGATGGGTTTCCTGAAGAGTATCAATATGAAAGTTTAAAAGGTTTTGAAAAAGACCAGGTTCAAGTAAATTTGGATATGTTTGAGCTGGATCCAAGGGGACACTTCCTACAGTATAAGGTAGCTATACATTTAGAATAGGACTTTATTACATGAAATTTGATATATTTGTTTCTTGTGTCTTTTCTGATAAAGTGATTGTCAAAAATATTAGTTTATTGGTTGCAGATGGCACCTTTGTTCCACTAAATGATTAGTTATTGACTTAAGTTGTTCATGGGGACAAGTTTGAAATGTCTCCTTGGTGATCTAAGTTGTGAGTGGCAGAACACAACAACAGTACATGAAAATTAGGTGACACATGATTTATGCTATAGATATCTTCTTGAGGGTATGGTGTAAATTGAAAGTAATGCAAATGCATGTATGTGAGCTGCACATGAGACACAGAAAATGGTGCCAGCAATGATGTACAAATAAGCAAAGCATAGCAGATTGAATGTTGTTTCTGTGAGTAATTTTAAAGCATGAGACTTTTGTTGCATTATTAAAAATAAAAAATACAGTAATACAAGTTTTTACAAGTAAATCCATAATAAATATAATATTAAGTGACAGTTATTATTTCCTCTTCATCTATATGATTCCATATTCTGTATAAGCAAGTGTAATTATCAGGTTTGATTTACTCAAGTATGTGGCATAAGGTGCATCAGATTTCTGTACATGTACTCACATACTTTAGATGGGGATGAGGATAATGTGATACCGGTCTGTCCATTTGTCAATTTGTAACCACATTTAAACAGTGAGCTGGAAATTCACCATACTTGACACATAACTTTATTGTGGTAATCTTTGTTGGGGGTGTGGATTTCTTACTTTTTACTGGGATCCCTGACAAAAGTCAAAAGTTAAATTCATGACAATTGCTATTAGCCTATTACAGTGATATTTTGTTATCTCATATTTATGAATTGCAATTACAATTATATTAATGAATACAGTTACCGTCATTGTGATGTTTTTATCTCACTTTTATGAATGCAGTTACAGTCATTGATAATTATATCACACATTTATGAATTGCAAATACAGTGATATTTTTATCTCACATTAATGAAGTGGAGGAGAGCTGTGTTACTGACCAGCAGTGTCAGAGTTGGGGGTCTGCGTTGGTGTCAGCATCCACACAGATAAAGGCATACACATCTGTACACCCTCACTGCATCCCCACTATTCTTTCTTTCTAGGCACTGGGCAACAGTTTGGAGAGGGCTTCATAGCACATATCCATTCTGAGAAGTAGGGATAAATATAATGCTTTCTCAGTGATAACATTCTATATTAATGAGAATATGCTGATTATGGTACAAACTAACCCTCAGCAGTTTAAGACTGTTGTACATGTAAACAAGTCAAAGAATTACATAAGAAAAAATGGGGCTATAAATGGCCGAGTGGTATAAAACACTCTCAGTTACAGATCACTACCATCTCACCTCTGTCTGCGTGTGTTAAAGTCACAGATTTGGCCAATGTGGGTATGTGAGAAAGCATGCCATTAGCTTTTCATGGGTCAGTGGTTCTTTCCGGAAGATTTCCAGGGTTGTTCCTCCACCATTGCTACTGGCCGCCATGTATAGCCTATCATGTGCTGAAAAATGGCATTAAACCCTACAACAACAACAACAATAACAACAAAACAACATAAGAAAATAAATTGCCAAAAAAAGATTTAATTATAAAAAGGAACAAATTTTCATTGTCAAGATAACTTTAATATAAACCTAGTTGACATGTATTAATTAATGTTAACAATGGCTACTGATTACTACAGAAAACTTCACACTGGTGTCCGATGTAATTGTTGATTCTTTTACAAATTGTGAACATGCAATTGTAGTTAGAAAACAAATAATACATGTAATGGAAATGGGTTATGAACCCTTAGGCCACAGTCCAGATATGGATGGGATAGGAACATATAATAAAATTCAACGGATTTCTTCATGGCAAGGCATGGAATTACCACCTACATTCACTGAAGTTACCATATTTTCTGGCCTATAAGTCGATACTTTTATACTTGAAAGTCAGGTCTTCATCTTCTACTCAGAATCGACTTATATATTGATTATGTCATTGAATATGCATTGACTTATATATATGGATTACTGTACCCCATCTGCTATTAAATTTCTCTGTAATCTGCATAATCGAAAACAAGGTCACATAGAAGTACAAATTCTTGTTAAATTACTATGTCAATAAATTGCTATAAACTAATATCACTGCAATTATATATTTTGTCATTATTTAGTTTGCATTCACATATATTTTCTTATCCTGAAAACAATAAATAAAAGAAAACAAATACCGGTAAAACAATCACTGGTCCACATAGCACACTTGTGGTCTATACTCTGTAGTGTACTGTACTTATTTTGTTTGTTCCTAAACAAACAACAAAATCAAATAATTTAGTTTTATTCATCATTTTTAACCTGCCTCATTCCTCATGATCATATATTAGCAACTGGCCCATTGATATTTGATTTACAGTATACTGTTGGACACAAATGAGCAATTACCAGCATAGCCATTTCATTGATTTAATTGATTCTACAAAGCGATGTAATCCATATTAACTTGAGTGTTCTATGATTATTTATAAAATACCATAGATTATGCTTTCTACTGAATCCCCCAAATCATGTTTATAATTGTAGTTTCTGAAGTAAATATGGTTAAACTAAACAAAAATCAGATATATAGATGGACTAATCAATGATCCATTTTTAATTTCACATGTCAGTTTAAAGCAAATTGTAATGTCAACAGATCACCTATAATCATTCTTAACTAGCTGTAGTTTCAGTGTTTCTCTTTGATTATACTGGTAGTTGATAAATTGGTCTTTGGTTTCCAACAACAATCAAAGCCAGTTGCCTTGATTTTTTAAACCCTGATATTGCTTTTGGCTACCAATACTAGTTACCATATTGATGGTATCCCATGGTTCTTTATCATTAATCAGTTATGCTCTCAGTTTTTAACATCAGATGGAATAAGAACCATCTGCTGCCCATTCTCTGGATATAAATAATGAATTTAGCTAGGGACATTGTTTTCATTGCTAAAGTACTGGCACATTTTTATGAGTTAGGTATGTTTCAATCGATCCTTTTAGTCATAATTATTCTTATAAATATCTCCTTACAAATCATACAACTTGTCTCACAATGCCTCCTATCAAATCACACAAGTCTTACACAGTTGTAAAGTTTGCAGAAGAGAAAGGTGGGAATATGCTCACAAGAAATATGGTGTCAGTGAAAAATGTGACTGGGACTGGCATAAAGCTAAGGTTGCATTATGTGCTATAACCCCAACCCCCAACAAAAAAAGCAAAGCATGGCAAAACAAGATGGATTAATATTGGGGATTAATTAGAAGAATATGTCTTGACACAATACGCCACGTGTTGGGGAATGAATGGGAGACAGATGATAATAAGAACATTTCCAATGATCTGAGCCCTGAGATAACCACCATTTTTCATTCCGATACGGAAGATGAAGACTTCAAGGGATTTTCAGATACTGGAGATGATTGTAAACTCTTAATCATTATTTTTTTATTAGAATGTGGAACAGTTCTACTACAGGTAATAAAATAAGTTACAACATTGATGTACTTTCAATTATTAATGACATGTTAAATAATATGTATTATAAAACTGTTCATTTGTTTAAATTTTATGCAGCATTTCACAAATATGCTAAAAGTATAATAAAAAGTATTTATTTTTTATTTTATTTTTGTTTGTAACTTTTCTGTTTTCTGTCTTTTAATTTTCTTCACATGTCTGATTTCCTTATGGATTGCCTCACTTCCCTTTTGTTAGCCTCACTAAGTTTATCTCATCTGTTGAATCTTGCACTCAAGACAATAATCAGGCTAAAGCTTTAGACCGTTTATTTACTTGTACAAAGCATGCACAGTCAACTGGCTCTTGTTGCAATGTGTATCACAATTAAAACAAGCATGGTGTGTTTATTCAGCGGTGTCAATTCGAAAACAGAATATAACAGTGCCTTGTACAGGAGTAAAATCACAAGCATGTTAGCATCGGTGATGCCTTCTCTCGATTGCTGGGAATATAGAATATCATACAGTGATACCATTAATATTCATGAAACCAAAAGTTACTATTGTAAAATACGAAGCCAAGTTATTGACCTGACCTTGTCTTATACTCTGAATCGATTTATATATGGGTGAAGGATGGAAAATTTACGAAATTAATGAATTTGACTTATACACTGCATCAACTTATAGGCCAGAAAATATGTTAAGTCCAGCTGCAAACTTCACAGACCCAGACTTGCTGACTGGCAGATCTCGGTAAATGCAGTTTGTTTGGAGTAATCGGAAAAAACAGCACGAACCCTGATCTGCCATTGCATTTGCATTGACAGATCTTTGTCTATGTTATTTGCAGTTGGACTCTACTAATGTAGGTGAGTATATGTGATAGTTCTTTGTTTTAATGTGTTAAAATGTGTACAGTATGCCTGAACTTAGATAAAAGAGCTGATTTCTTTGTGTTAAGTGCTTGTTAGAGTATTGCAATCAGATGTATTAAAAAACTAAACTTGTCCTTTCCATTATTTATATTCATAATTTGCAATAACTGTATATTATTGTGTTACAGGACCAAAAAGATGGTTTGATTTTATACCCAGAACTAGTGGTAAACTACAAACTGCCTAGAAAAGAGTTGTCACTTTGGCCAAGAGATTCACAGATTTTTGTGATATCAAAGGTAATGCATGTAAACAATTATACATACTTGTAGATGATAGAATATACCTTTTGGACATATTTATGTAGAGCTAATGGGACTGGAGAGATTTTAGCCAAGGCCTTGTGTGAGTTGTTACATAATGCAGCATGATGTGTGATGCCATATTGGAATTCTTCCAATAAATAGGCCTTGAATCTGTCAGATGTTTAGTAGCTCTGAACTAGAGTAACTTATTGCTCAGATATTGCATTGACTTTTGTCTGCAATGAAATTGATAAATCTTTAAAATTTAAGTTTTTATACATCACAAAAGTTTTTCTTTATGAATGAATGTGGGTGGATATTTGAGAAATTTTCAGAAAAGTCTTGAGTCTATGTTTTTTATGAAGGTGAATAAGTAACCATTCTTTAGATTAATTCTTGCACTCTAGTGTTTAGGTATAGTAAAACTCATTATGTCTGGTTTGAGGCTTGATTCACTACTCAAATTTATAATCCTGTGATCTGATGAGTGGAAAGGGTTAGTTACTGTCATACTCAGATCTAGGTAAAACTTATGTAGACAAAATATGCTCCTCTTACTTCCTTAAATATGGATTTGATGTTTATCTAGGACTGCTTTAAAAAAAGGAAATTAACAATTAAATTGCTTTAAATTCTTCTGTTTAAAAAGCTATATTTATGGATTATAGAAATGTAGGTTAAAAAGCTCCTATCATGTTCATCACTGAAAATTATATATCCTATATTGTACATTTGAGTTTAATGTGTATACCAGTCAATGATAATATTTATAAAACTTTATTTTTACTTTGAAACAATGTATAATTATATATTTCCATTAGGTTAGGTTGATTACCTCTGACACATATCTTTTTTCATTTACACTGCTTCATGCATGCAATATGTTTAGCACTGACCTTCTATCTTATTCTTGCCAGGATTGCTCCAGAAATGAAAATTTATGTATTTTTTGGTCATTTGTTTGCCAAAAACTTAGTGAATACACTTTGTACATTAATTATAGCTGAATGTTGATACTGTTTATAGTGAAGAATTAAAAATATTTAAAATGTCAGCAATAAGAAAGCTGATTTGATTATGCATCATTCAGGGGAAAAGCTTTGTTTATCTTATTAACAATTCAGACAAATCCTAAATTTTGATATTTTTCTATTTATGCAATATGATGTAAGAGAGAGAGTAATATGTGTAAACTATACAATGTGTCAGGCACTCTTTTCACATTTATAACATGGTTTTATTGCTTTGCCGACTGAATATATCAGTTTTTATACATTTATTGTCAAGACGTTGAAGGCACCAGTTTTTTTTATTATATATCAAAAGGGTCTCCAGAATGCATGAAATAAAAAACAAAAATTATAATAAGATTAATTCAGATGTATTTTTTCTGTGTGCAATGCTTCACCTACCCATACTCTTATCACTGAGATCATCACTGTGTCACACCCAATTCATTTTTATCTTGTCATGTTTTGTCATATATATCCCTTAAGTCACTGTATATTCAGTGGTTAATTTAATCAAAAAACAGTTCTTGATTTCATTTTTTGTAAAACAATTATGCTATAATGTTCTATTTATTTCCCCTGAATTTTGAAATTATATACAAAATGACTTGGAAATTAAATATGGCAAATTACAAATATAAAGGTATTCACCATATTTTATCTTTATATAGCTTGTATTCATGAACCTTTGTACTTTAGAGTTAGGTCACATTGCATTGAATTTCAAGTTGACAGATAAAATGCACTTTGTAAGCATGTAAACATAGAACTAAACCTTGAAAGATCATACACCTTTTTAAATTAATGTCAGAATAATAATTAAACAGTAAATTGTGGTACCTTTCTTTGTGGATTATAGACATATAGGCTAAATATCTATCATTTATTAAATTATAGATGGTCCAATATAAATATTCTGCTATACACCATAGCATTTTCTCTTTATGAAGTTTGTATTTCTGAACTTTGTACTTCAAATAAATTAGGTCACATTGTATTGAATTTAAAGTTGACAAAATAAATGCACTTTCTAAGCATGTAAACTTTGAACTAAACTTTGAAAAGACATAAATTTTTGAATGAATAATTAAACAGGAAGATCTGCGCAATTTTGGGTGTGACAATGTCTAAAATATTGTATTTGCTTTTATATGTGCATCAGTATGGATAAAGTTCATGCATACAAAGTATGTATACACATTCATGCACACATGGATCCAGCTGAGCACACACATGCATGTATGTATGCACACACTAAGAGTCCAAGGCAGTCAAGACTTTTTAAAAATGGCCAATACAATATGCATATACATTTTGAGTTATAAAAGAAAAGAAAACACATATGGCCATTATTATTGCCCCCCTCTCTCTCTCATGCATCCCTTCTAAATCTAACTTAACTCAGAGTATCAAGTTAACTCAATCAAAAAAAAAAGAGAAAAAAATTACAATTGCCAGGGGCCATTATAATGTAAATTATTCTTTTCAAAAAAAAGAGGAGAGAAAGAGTAAGTGTGTGATACTTTTTACTTGAAATATATGGTCCAGATTACAAGGGATGGAAGAAATGATCTAAGAACATGGTTTGTCTGGTTTGGTGGATATGGATTATCTTTTTTATATAAAAGTTAGGTCCAATTTTAGTGCAAGTATTTTATATCCACATGTGACATCATGAGGAACATGCCTATGATGTCATTTCTGATACATAACTAAAATTACAATTTTAAGTTTTTCAAATATTGATACATTTATTACCATGGTATTATCACTTCAAAAATGTTTTTGTCAATATTTGGCCAAAAAGAAACCATATAGTACCTACCCCATTAAATGCATCTTAAGATTGACCAATTAAACATATTGCTTTTAAATCCTTGTATACATAACACTGTTTCATCCTTTTCTTTTCCAGGGTGGCTACATCTACTTTAAGCCCATGTCTCAGTTGTGTTTAGCTGCCAGTAATATGCAGATCAAGGCTAGACTTAATGGCTATGACAACGAAGTGGAGGGATTTGTCATCACAGTCCAAAAAAAGATGCCTGACAACCAAAATCAACAGTGGCAATTCCACTCAGATGCAACTATCTCAAGCAAGGTATCTCTCAAGTCTTCATATTTAATTTCTTGTGAACATAATCAAAACATTGTTGCATGTGTCTTGAGTATCCTGGATACCAGTAAATCTTTGCACACCAGAGGCGTAGCGGGGGTTAGGGGGGTGGGGGCAGAGGGGGACACATGTCCCTGAGTGCCAGACTAGTGAGGATGCCAAAATGGGCTTTGAAATAGGTTGTATATGGAATTTTTGCTGCAAAACATTTTGCATGTATGAAAGAAGAATCATACAGATCGTTAGCACTAGCAGTGAAACAGTCAAACGATACAATGCATTTTTTTGTTGTCATAACCATACTATCAGCTCATTATATCACGTGTGATGTGACCATATGCATTATGCAACAATGCATTAGTTTTTTCTTTAATAGCCATTAGCGTTACATTGGGTGATGGTGATTTTATTGATGAAAATAATGGATTTTAGAGGGGAGGAGGGGCGGAAAAATGAATCTTGTCCCCAAACACTTTAGCTACACCTCTGTTGCACACCTGCACCTGTATGTTGTCTTGGACCTTTCACAGGCCTATAGGCCTGTAGTTTTTCTTGGACCCATCACAACTTTTACCCCTTTTTTAAGACAAGCACAGTATTACTGAAAATTGAATAAAAATGATTCAGTTTTTTTTAATAACATTTTAGAGTTTTAAACCAACCTTCTGTAACACAATGCAAACATTCTTATCCACTCAAAGTGATAGACTTTACTGGCTTTAATCTTGTGGCATTTTAAACTGTGCAGGCAACTCTACTGATCTTAATAAAATGTTAATATTTCTTCCAAAATTTTAATGCTAATTTAGTATGAACAAAGTCTCTTTAGTCCAGATTGTTGAATAATCTGCTCCTTAGTTATTATCTCAAAACTTTCAGACAAAAGAATTTATCGATTGCTTTGAAATTCTGACAGTTGAGTAAGAAAATGAGTAATAGGAAGTGGACATGCAGTCTAACCATTATCAGTACATGTGATATTACTTTTTCCCCCAATACACTAGTTTACCATACTCTAATTATATAATGGTTCTTAGCCATAATACAGTTCTGGAGAGCAATACACATGTATAATTTTGTTATAGCAGAGGTTAATTTCTTATGTCATATACCATGGTACCTTATTGTGAGTGACCACCATGTGTACAATCACTTTTAGGGGTCGGGGAAAGTACCTATCATGGACTGGCTGCAGCGTCAGTAATCTTCATGCAGTGTAAACCAGGTCTCCTGTCATGCCTTATCAATATGCCAAACATCCTAGAATCTTTGGTCTTCTGAACAACTAAAAGTATTAGGAAGACTTTAAACTTTAGTTTCAAATTTGTCACACAATAATTTGTATTTAAAAAGAAGAGATATAAGAAAGCTAAATGTTAAATAACTAGGGCTTTCATCGCGTGTTCTCTTGCAACATGTAAATGCTATGATTACACTATAATTATTCAGTTGGTTACTTTGACTGGAATATAATAATTTATTGAGATGCTTTGAATGGACTATAATAATTAATTGAGATGCTTTGATTGGACTATAATAAATAATTGAGATGCTTTGATTCGACTATAATAACTCATTGAGACTCTTTGATTTGGACTATAATAATTCATTGCAGTGCTTTGATTGGACTTAAATAACTCATTTAGATGCTTTTTTTTTTTGATTGGACTATAAAAACTCATTGAGATGCTTTGATTGGACTATAATGGTGCACTCAACAGTTTTGTATTTTGCATAGGGTTAGAATTTTAAAGAAAAAATATTTCCCTCGCTTTCCTCACTGGTTATACTGGCTATTTAAAAAGACCTTGTATATCTTAGCTATATTTCAAAGAATTTTTAATATATGGGTTATAGAGTATACAGCTTGGCCTTACTCTAGATGTGCACCTTTCAAAAAAAGTGCTAGCTCTACTTGGTCATTTTCACTTCCTGAACTTCAGTTGTAAATTGTATAAAAAAAGAGCCAATAACTATTTTACATTTTATGTATTAGTAATTTATTCATTGCACTTTCAGAAGCTGGTCTTGTCTAGTCTGGAAAAATTTATTTTCCCTGTTTAAATAGCTTCTAAGGATAGTTTTGTTTTGTTTTTTTATGTTTTTTTATGGTTTAACGCCATTTTTCAGCACAATATATAGGCTATACATGGCGGCCAGTATTAGTGGTGGAGGAAGAAACCGGAAAAACCCCGGAAAGAACCACCGACCCACGAGAAGCTACTGGCAAGCTTTCTCACTTAACTACATTAGCCGAATCTTAGACTCGAACCCACGCAGACAGAGGTGAGATGGCAGTGGTCCGTAACGGACAGCGCTTTAGACCACTCGGCCACTCGGGGCCCCTTTCTAAGGATAGTATATGTTAGACAAATTTAGGCTGATTTTTGGAGTACAAAGGAGCAGTCATATTAGTGAGCAGTGTGCTTAGATCATTGACAATTTCCAAAAGTTAAATATTCAAATGTCAGCCACATTGCATTAAAGTAGTGTAGAGATATGACAATGCTGGCATTCTCTCCACTTTATATGTTTTAAATGCAGACAACTTCACCTTACATACGTCACTTTCTTAAAAGTACATAATAACTGGTGAGTGCCCCCAATAACTCATTGAGGTGCTTTAATTGGACTATAAAACTCATTGGATGCTTTATCATTTGCCAAGGTCATGGTAAGAAAAATAGAAATCAATGTCCACTATGTATATATACATGTATAACCTTTGAACTAAGTAAGAAATTTTAATGAAACTTTCTCCTGTTATGCATTTGGACCCCTGCATTCACAGTCATACCTCCTGTATCAAGGTCAAAGTCTAAATGGAAAAGTGTAAGTCAGTGGCCTGATTTCTTATCCAGACTATCACTTTGTAACTCTATGGATAATTTAATGACACTTTACATAAGTCCACACCTTATCATGCAGTATTTAATTCCCTGGCACAAAGGTCACGATCATAGGGCATAGGTCATATATGTCATGGATGTATCATGTTAATTGCTATACTTCTGATATTTTAGGCCCATCCTGAACTAAGACTAACCTACCTGGGAAACAAGTTTGGAGAAGATGCCTCAGAGTGTTTCATTGACAGGCATGATCTTAAACCTGGAATTGGGATTTATTTCATCTTGACCAATCCTTTGGAGGAGAAAAAAATCAAAAGTTTTCAGAGGTTGGTTCTCATAATCAGTTTTGAAGTCATTAATTTGAATGCCGACTATAACAGTGTTTGGGTGTATAGTCATACCTATTTTGCTGTCCATTGGTCTGGTTACATTTTGCATTTAAGTAAATTTTCAGACACTGTGATGAAGCAGCCATGTTCTGTGAACTCAATTAAGATTGCTTTGGGTTTTCATGTATAAACCTTTGTGTTTTGCCTTTAGTATGCATTCGAGGAACAATGCGTACATACATTTTTCTTTTCCTTCTGACATTAACAATACTCGTCTCTTTTTTCCAAACCAGAAGAAAAATTGTAATACAACTGAGAAAGGTAAGCACAAATACTCCCACTTGCCAATTCCATTTAATAATTTGATGAACTTGACAAAGAAACATCCTAATGCTGCTGTGGATCAAACACGAAATATCACAATTTTATTAGCTTGCAGTGAGATGACCTTAAATAGGTCATGCCATGACCCAAATAACAGTAAAGAGTATAAACCATATTTTAAGCAAGAAACTGTTGATCAGACTAGGTGATATATTTATCTGCTTTTCTTCAGTATTTTTGTAGTCACATGCAGTTGAAATTCATCACCACATGAAGGTAGAGTGGCAAAAAAAATGGGATGGGGGATATTGCTTGGCCTACTTTTTTCCCCAGAATTATACATGAAGCTGATTAAAAGAAAATTACTTCCTGTACATGCTTCAGTTTTGGTTTGGTGTTGCTATTTCATGTTTTGCATTTCTTCATTTTTTTTTCATTTTTGTAGGAAATATAGACATTGTTTAGCTGTATGAATGTGATAATTAGGTAATAAGTGTGACCCTACCATAGCATAGTGATTGGAGTGCATAGAACCCAACCATGTGATAGACCAAACTGTCATATAGCCAACCAAGTCAGTTAGCTGATAAAAAGATGGCTGGGGGTAATAAAAACAGACAAAAAATTATGGTCTTTTGATTAAATCACGACAAAATCAATCTGAAATAAACTCATATCTTGACAACTTGCATTTGTGTAGTTCAGTCCATAATGTGTTAAGTAAGTACTGTACATTTATGTGAAAAATCAATGAAGTTGAGTATAAATCACATGTTATAAAATTCATGTATCAGTCACATCCCATTAGAAAACTCAAATAACACATGTATATAAAAAATTGCTGTCCTCGTTTGATCTGTATCCCATTGTCAACACACACATGTTACTAAACAATTCACTGTGCAAGCTATAGTTGCCAGTAGCATGTAACTATAGTTTTTTACATGCTACATGTATGTGTACTTAACCTGGCCTAGATTTTGGTCAGCTAGAGACAGCTATTAACTTCAAACTGGTTTATTCCGTTTAGATTTAATGGATAAAGTCTTTATTGTACAGGTTTCGACCTGTTCAATCCGGATCAAGCTTGTTCCAAATGGCTCAGACTGGTTCAAATCAGTTTATCCTGGTTCAAAACCAGTTCAAACTGGTTTATTCCAAGTAGATTTTAAGGAAAAAGTCTGTATTGAACAGGTTTTTACCATATTAAGCCGTTGCAATTTGAAAAATTCTGGTTCCATCAGACTCAGATTTGAACCAGTTGAGACTCACCAGAAGAAAAGCCTATTCATTAGGAATTGAAAATATGAACAATTAAAACAAACTTGATGGCCAGATATTGATGGTTTCAAAAGATTGGAAATTTAATTTGCATTTATGCCACCATTACTAGTCATCATAAGAATGACTTTTTTTCTTGCAAAAAGTAAACTTTCATTTGTTTAAGTTTTTTGCTGACTTCTTTTAATGTTTTATTTTTATGGAAGATTGTTTATATTTTTGTGTTAGATATTAACACCCAGATGTTAACACCCCATATATTAGCACCCAGATGTTAACACCCAAAAATTAGCACCCAGATGTTAACACCCCAGATATTAGCACCCAGATGTTAACACCCCAGATATTAGCACCCAGATGTTAACACCCAAAAATTAGCACCCAGATGTTAACACCCCAGACATTAGTGCCCCAGATACTAACACCCTGGATTTTAGCATCCCAGATGTTAACATCCCAGATGCTACCACCCCATATATCAGAACCCCAAATGTTCACACATCAAATGTTAATACCCCCAACATTTGTACCTTGATGTTATCACCCCAAATGTTAGCATACCCAGATGTTAACCCGCTGAATTTTACACCAAAATGTTAACACCTATAACAGCACCTCAAATGTTAATGCCCTTCATGTTAGCAACCCAGATGCTGATACCACAGACATTAACACCCAGACATTATTGCAGAATAAGTCACCCATAGCCTGGTTGTGTTGGAATTTTGAAATGACAGTGACTGACTGGGAGCTTGTGATAGGTAGATGGAGCTTGGGGTTTCAAGAATTCTAATAAACTGCATCCATATTTAGCTCTTTGTTTTCAGTTTATGAAAATTCACGTTTGTCTTTATCTCATAGGTTTGCTTTGAAACAGGAAAGACTAGATAAACCACGACAGTGGACAAAAACAGAGACATCAAACCCTGAATGGAACAAGCTTGCTTACTCCTGGCCTGTCAGAGAGGATGAATCGCTCAACATGGTAATGAACAGTTTTGTATCATTTTGCCTGCAGTAGTTGATAATGAGACTTAGAAAAACTATATTGTATTTAGCAATGAGGCAATTAAATCCCAGCTGATGTGCTACATTACTTGTCTTTAGTCTGGCAACTGTTAATGGGAATACCAGTAAGAATTGACAGTTAAGTGTACAACTGTAATTTCTTGAATTACAAACATTGACTCTTATTACATGCATTATATATATATATAATAATGATTAGATTAGTATATATATTATTTACTATGCACTTCAAGTACAGGGCTAAATCAGCTCGATCAGATTCACAAATCAATTTTTAGACTTTTATTTACAGAGGGGGAGGAATAGCTTGAGTCAGCACTGAAAAATGGGGTCAGTCAGCCGACTGGAAACACACATATATTCTTTTTGGCCTTACCTCTATTACTGTCATTTGCAAAGGATGATCAAGCCAGTTTTCTTTGTAAAACTACATTCCTTTTCAGGATTAGTTTTCATAAGCATCAAAAGTTCTCCGGGCCACAGAATATGTGAGGTTCACTGTTCATTTGTTTATTTGTTCATTCTTTCACTCATTCATTTGTAGGACTATGACTGGCCCATGGAAGGATACCTAGTTCCACATGCTCCTAAGCTTTGGAAAGCAGCAAAGAAAAGTACAGAAAGTAAGTAGCGTAATTCTTTTAATTTTTCTCAGTGAATAAAAGTTTTTCATTTCCTTACAAATCATAAATTTTGTATTTTGTAATTGTTTGATGTTTTATATTTGAATGAAGATTGAAAGCTTAGAAAAAAATTGCTGAGGTTCAGTTAAGATACTTCAACAACCAGTATATTGTTTGCTAAATGTTTATTAACTTTGGACACATTTAAATTGAGGCATCAAAATAATAAAACAAGAGATTAAAAAATAAAAATAATCTCCATTTATAATTGTGCAGAATGGTCTTTGATCATCTTAATTTTAAAGACTAATTGTTTTACTAATTGATTTGCCAATTGAGAATCTATTATAATTTTTACAGCACATAATCCTTAATATCAGTAATGAATACCTTTTTTAAATAGGTCACTGTTAAAAAGCGTCATGCACATTTCAAAACTAGTTCAGAAGCCATTTATTTACAAGCAGCAATTTGGTAGTTATAATATTTTTCTGTATAAAAAATGTTTTTGGTTAATTTTCGTGTTCACTATCCAAAATTGAATTTGTAAGAAAAATATATCACTAGCAGGAAACTGCTATTTAATATCAATAGTACAGTACATGCTACCATTACACTGTTTTCTTATTGTTGGAAACCAGTCCAAGCTAATTATACCTCTCTTCCAATTAGTATTGGAGGGTTAGAAATAAAAGAACATGATTCCAGTCTGACTCCTGAATCACAGCTAATAAATGTAATACCATTCTCTTTTTTCTTT
Organism: Unio delphinus; assembly: GCA_029339505.1. Taxonomy (NCBI): domain Eukaryota; kingdom Metazoa; phylum Mollusca; class Bivalvia; order Unionida; family Unionidae; genus Unio; species Unio delphinus. The sequence goes on from JAQISU010000219.1 coordinate 1,757,506, forward strand.
AGATGATATACATGTTACACATGTTTTATATCACTCATCAAAATTTATCTTTAAATCCATTTTTTACATTTCACCAACCTTTTTTAATGCTTGAGCCTTTGTCTCATACCTTGCTTTATTTGATAGTATCCATTTTCATTGTTCCAGTGTAGGGTAAGTAATGTCTACCTCTTTTTGTATCCAAATATTTTGTTTTGCATGAATTTGTATCAAGAGTGTTTAGTTTGGCAAGTATGAGCATAGAAAGACTGACTTGGTGTGCAGACATAGCTGGCTGCCTGATTTGTTGTCTTGGGTCTGACCTGGTGTAGAACTATGCTTGAAGCCCTTGCTCATATAGGAGGATCAAGAAAGACCCCTCCTCCTCTTTGATGGATTACCACCTGCATTTCCAGGAGGGGTCAGACCTCCATGTGTGTTAGGGAAGATTACTGATCATATGGGACAAGAATGGCTGGAGATCACCTATGGACCAGGGATCCATGATGCTTGTTTTGATGCCTTCAGTGTTGGTGAGAGATTGATATATGGCTTTTCCCAAGAGAGGAAGTCACCTGAGAGTTAGTTACACTTCCCAAGGTTGGTGTTCCAGTGCATTGCTTGTTCATCAGGTCTTTGTCATTAAACTGATCACTATGCACCAGCAACATAGCATTAGTCATCCACCAGTTACAAGTCACCAGACTTAGATCACTGGTCTCTGGATTTTTACTATTTGCTCTGTGGACCAATACTTCCACCTGTTCCGGTATGAATCCTGATGGGGTATTTACCTGACTCTGGAGGGGGATCATGTCAAGAAGGAACCAACAACCCCATTCACCTAGGAGGTCTGCTAGTAAGGCTAGTTTCTTACTCCCAAGTGGATTCATGACAGTTGAGATAGTTGCATACTCACCTGCAGCGTTTTCATTTCCCAGCATCCAAGTAGAAGCTTGTCTGCTTGTCTAGCCATTTTTTTCAGAGGTTTGTTCTGGTGTCATGGAGGTGGTGTGGGTCAATTCGATGTGAAAGGATAGCTGCCAGATTAATTTTTAGGAACATCCTTTCACATCACAGACCTCCATCTTCATTCACTAGTCCATACTGGCCAAATTAAGTGCAGAAGTACACACCCTTCTGCTGAAATGTGCAGTGGAGATGGTGGAAAGTGACCAGATTTGGGCTTTCAATTCTTTTTGGTGTTGATAAAAGGTGGAAAGTTTGAGCTCATAATCAGTCATTCTTACTTGAACTTTTTTCTTCAGGACTGCCTTCATTACGCATATCTTCATATCTCATCATTGTTCCACAGAAGTATACCTCTGGTTTTGTCTCAACCAGGATGTGTTTCAGGTTGAGTTTTTCTAACAGTCTTACCTCTTCCCCACAGCTTGTAACAGGGTGATGGGGGTAGTTGCAACCCATCTGCATTTTGATGACTGGTTGAATCACAATGTCCTTTGAGAATTTTGTCTGAAGGACCTGTCCATCTGTTAGTGACCCATCTGTGTCTTATTGTAAACCTGGATAAGTCAGATCTTATGTGTTTGTGGGACTTCATATATGTTGGGATGAATTTCCTCTTGGGCTTTGGAAAGGTTCATGTTCTTCCAGACAGGATCAACCAAACCTTGTTTGTCAAGATGTCTTCTTATCAAGACCCTCTCTTCTGGGGACTTTGAGCTTGGGTACAAACTTGGTTTTCCTAGAACGACTTGACTTTAGCCATCTCCAGTTCCTGTGTATGAAAAAATTCAGACTGGGTCCAATTTTCACCATCATCTATTTCTGAGATTAAATCAAGACCAGTTTTTGACAGTGTTCCAATTCATACAACCCCAAACCTTTTTCCTTTCTGTACATCAGCACATCAGATTCAGGATTGGGTGCTCACTTGGAGCCAGAGGGTATAGTTCTTCAGCAATTTTGGTCCTCAGAAAAAGGGATCATTCACATAAATAACTTGGAAATGCAGGTAGCGTTTCTAGCTTTATGGTAGTGGGGGTCAACTTTATAAGGTCTCATTGTGCTATGGTTGCCACAGACAACACATTAGTAGTACCGTAGCTCAGGGATCATGGAGGTACAATGCTTCTTCTCTATGTGGAAGTCTGGAACTCTCTATACTGGGCAGTCTTCATGGATATCACTTTCAGAGTCTGCCGTAGTCTAGGCATGAGAAATATCCTGAAAATAGCCAGTCAGGTTGGCATTGGGGGTCCTCACAGAATGGTCTCAGTTTGTAGCCAAGTCACTTTTCCATCTGTAAGGAAGACCCTTGGTGGACTTGGTTTGCTATAAGACTGGTCATCAAACTCTCATTTTATGTCTCTCTAGTACCAGATGAGAGGGCATGGGTACTTTACATTTTCTGTCTAACATATCATCTGTATGCTTATGCCTTCTCACCTTTCAAAAATAATTTCCATGGATGCTTCACCATGTCAGGATCTCTTTTGCTTGGCTGATCCTGGCAGCCCCCCAGTGACCCCAATGATTATGGTTCATCAACCTACACTGCTCTGGTGGCTTAGTGGTTAAAGCGTCCGCCGCAGAAGCAGGTGGCCGTGGGTTCGATCCCTGGCTGAGTCATACCAAAGACTTACAAGAATGGTACTAACAGCTGCCTCGACTGGTGCTCAGCATTAAAAGGTTAAAGTTAGGACTGGTCGGCCTGGTGTCAGGATAATGTGACTGGGTCAGACATCATGCTACATGCCTGCGGCATGATGCCCCAGTGCTAGACATCACTATATACTGTCTCACTGCAGACATTGTAGTGATATGACTCAAACAAACAAACAATCATCATCAACCTACTTGACCTGTTGATAGATGAGCCAGAAGATTAGCACAGAGGAGGGACCTAGTCTTGCTTTGTAGGAGGTCAATCCTCCACAACAACCTGCAGATTCTCCATCTTCATGCTTTGCTCATCTCAGTGATTAGTGTGCCAGGATCAGTTTTTGAGCAAGGTTGCCAGCTTCATCATCCAGGCTAGGAGGGTTGAAAGTTGAGAATCTTAAGTGATTGATGGAGTTGGTGGAGTAATAAACACATAGATCTTAGCTGTTCTTAATATCTTAAGTGATTGATGGAGTTGGTGGAATAGGAAGCACATTGATCTTAGCTGTTCTTGATATCACATTGATCTTAGCTGTTCTTAATATCTTAAGTGATTGATGGAGTTGGTGGAATAGGAAGCACATTGATCTTAGCTGTTCTTGATATCACATTGATCTTAGCTGTTCTTAATATCTTAAGTGATTGATAGAGTTGGTGGAGTAGGAAACACATTGATCTTAGCTGTTCTTAATATCTTAAGTGATTGATGGAGTTGGTGGAATAGGAAACACATTGATCTTAGCTGTTCTTGATATCTTAAGTGATTGATGGAGTTGGTGGAATAGGAAACACATTGATTTTAGCTGTTCTTGATATCTTAAGTGATTGATGGAGTTGGTGGAGTAGGAAATACATTGATCTTAGCTGTTCCTTTGATGCAGAAACATTTATCTCACTTAATATCTTGATGAAATCTCATACGTGTTCATTGGGTTTTGCTGTTGTCTGGATTTAATGCTATTTTCAGCACATGATAGGCAATGTATGGTGGCCAGTATAAGTGGTGGAGGAAAAGCCTGGTAAGAATCACTGACCAGTGTGAAGCTTCTTTTAAACTATCTCAAATACCCACATTGGCCAAGACCAAGACTTGCATCCACGTGAGCAGAGGTAAGATGATGGGAGATGATAAGTACATTTGAGCACATGGCCAACCAGGTCCCCCTCTTTGGATATTTTCAAAAGCCAAGCATGAATGAAAATTCTGTTGAGAATCTTACCCTTAAAACCATTTACCCACTCTTGTTGGCATCAGTAAGGGAATGGAGGAGTGAGTTGCATTCTTGTTTTTGAAAAAGGTTATTTACAGTTCTAAAGTGATTATGATTCAATTTTCCATTCTTGCCAACTCAATGTTTCTGACTAAGAATCAGCTACCACTTCTTACTGAGATCAAGATCAAGACAGATTCCATTTCTCAGTTAGGGTTTTAAGGTTTTATTAGGCTTCCTGTAAAGAGACAAGGAAATGTTAGAAGCCTCTCCTTCTAGTCCATAAGTGATATTTTACTGGCTGCCATTTTCAGATGGACTTTCCTCACTATCAAAAGATCTTATCAGAGAAATTCACTATCAAAAGATCTTATCAGAGAAATTCACTATCAAAAGATCTTATCAGAGAAATTCACTATCGAAAGATCTTATCAGAGAAATTCACTATCAAAAGATCTTATCAGAGAAACCTTTCTTTTATGAAAATGAAAGCTAATGAAGTTAGGGCTGTTGCTGCATATTTTTTTTTTTTTTGTGAGTCACTACTCTTTATATATTATGAAGAACCACTTTTTGGCCGTCTCTCATTGTCATTTACCTTGGATCTTTGGCGTATCAAAATGAAGGTATTTTTTTGTTAGGTCTTGTAGTTTTGGCAATGGTTAGCAATGGCTTGCAATGGTTAGCATGTTTACCATAAGTAAGTAGAATGGTTTTCTATATCAGATTTGTTGAGGTTATCTGCCTTCCTCCATACTTGTAAATTCAGCAATACATTGATAATAGGTAATGTATTACTGTTATTCAAATTAGTTTGGGGGGAGGGTAAAACAATTTTAATAAATTAAATGTAGTACATATCAGCTACTATTACAGAAATTTCATTCTCCTACCCAATTCCTGTGTCCTGTACTCTAGATCCAGGTCAATAGAGGATAGTATTGGTATTCTGTATGTTGTCTGTGATGAGAAAGTTTGACAAGAGTCCTCTTCTTTTCAGTTATGGGCTTTAAATACTAATGTAGACTGAGGACTAGTGTCCTAGGAAGAAAAAAAGATGCAATACAATATAATTTTAATTTTTGCAATTTATCTTTTTGAATAATGACTTTTTCTTAGTTGCAAATGTTATATTTGTTTTTCGTCTTTTTTTTTAGCTTCAATACGACTGATGGTTTTAAAAAATGGAGAACAAGATAGAAGATTTGCTTGTCCAATAGTGGGACCCAATCTTGCCCATGTATGTTTGTGTTGTGCAGTCACATATAAAATTAAATTAATATTGAATATGATGTTTTTGGACAATATATCTTGGTCGGTTGACAGTTTAACATAAAAATGTAATCCACTGAATTTCTCCATTTTTGTTTTCTTTTAGAAATTTTTAGCTGTTTTAATCTTGCTTAGAGAGTTTGGTATGAATCTCATAGATTATCATCTAATGATAATGTAAGTCACTATTTTGGGTTGGGTAACACTATTTGTGAATTGTGTGGCTAAATGATGGAATGACCAGACAAATAATGATCCATCTGTGAAAATAATAGTACACCCTTTCAAAAATGATTTAAACATTTAAATTCTCACAGAAATATAATTTCTTCCAAACTGCAGAATTCGATAACCTTGAAAATGAATGACATTACAGTGCAAAAATGTCCTACTTTATAGTTATTTTAAGATAAATGTAACTTAATAGACTTGATTGGTTTGTGCCTTGAAATCCATCAACACTTTTTAACTTTAATGTCTAGTAAAATTGTTTAAGAGCATGTCCTAAAGCCGTGAAGGTAATTTTTTTTATCAATCTTCAAAACAGTTAACTAAGTCAAGACAGCCACTCCTACTCTTATCCTGTATTTTCTATGACAGATGGCTGTTTAAAAGATATTGCCACATAAATTACTGAAATATAATTTTACAGACAAAAACGTCGTGACTAAATTAGTAATAGTTGTTATGAGTCTATGCTCTTAAAATAAGTAACAAAAAAGAGCGAAAAGCAACAAGCATTGTAAAATTCAACAAATAATTTATTTCTCTAGAATGCAAAGTAAAAAATTGTAATAAAGAGGAATTTACAGTATTACAAAGTTAATCCCAAAAAAACGTAGAATTACAAACTCAAGTTCTAATAATTTAAAGTCCTGAATAAAATTCAGTAGAAGTACAAATTAAATTCAAAACTGAAGGTTATGATGCATCTGTGGTAGCTCCTATGAGTGTTGATGTGGCAACATTAATCACAGTGATATGATTCCAGGTTTGACATCTAGTGAATGTCTCCATCCAAGAAGTTTATCAGAGTACTTTTGTATTTCCAGAGAAAATAATCACATGAATTCATAATGTGAAGAAAATAAATTCCAGGCCAAGATAGTACTGGACACAACAAATAATACAACTTGAGTGGGCTAGAACTTTAAGTAACAATGATAAATCCTCTCAGTTATAAGATTATATATTTCTCTACTTTATCTCAGTATTTTGTAAAAATCAGAACCTATTACCTAATGGAAAATAACCTTATAGAATGATTCTGATATTTACAAAATAAAAATATTGGTTATTATTGGAATCCAGAACCTGTCAGATGCACTGAGGAAATTCCAAAACCTAGACCTAAACCCAAATAAACATTTACTTCTATTGATAATAATAATTCTAATTTAAACCAATACACATCGAAAATAATTTAGTCATGTATTAGTTGTTTACAGAATAAAATAAAGAAAGAAATTTAAGTCAAGCAGAAATGAACTCAATTTGGATAAGGTCAAGTCCAACATACAATTTTACATTATAATAGCATCTATTGAAATATCAAAATTATTTAAGAAACTAAGTAACAAAAAATGCAATTTAAATTTACATAACAATAAAGTTGTAATCTGATATTAATGGTTCAGGTGGGATTTTTATATTGGTCTACACATATCCGATGGTAAGATTGGCTTTAACTTTTTTTGAATATATAGTGATAAATGGTTGGCTAAATGGATATAGTTAGCAATTTCTCAGTTAACTTCAGCCTCAAATTATTTGTATAATGGACCTTGTCCTGTGCAGCATTTTTAACTTTACTATTTTACCGATAAAAAACAAAATACTGTATGATGGATGTTGTCCTGTGCCATATTTGTCAGTTTACCATTCTACCTGTAGATGACAAAAAAAATTTGTATGATGGCCCTTATCCTATGCAGTATTTATCACTTTACCTTTAGATGACAAAAGACTTAAAGAAGGACAAGAATGAAAAGAAGAAGAGCAGGCAGAAATTGCAGAAGACCACATCCCAAGATGATGCAGATGAAGGAATGGAAGACGACATCAATATTTACTCACGTGAGCGTGACTTTATTATGGTGAGTGTTTAAAAGATAATATTTATCACTATATGATAAATGTTGTATGTCACTATTTAACATAACAGCTAACAGTATTATCATTTAGCAGTATTATGGAGTCCAGTAAATGTTTGCAGTGAGCAGCAATTAGTATTATTAAACACTTCTCATAAAATTTAATATAAAATGGTGACTCATTTAGGATCTTCTCTGTATGATACAACAATATGAAATGGTGACTCATTTAGGATCCTCTCTGTATGACAACTATATTAAATGGTGACTCATTTAGGATCTTCTCTGTATGACACAACTATATGAAATTTACAATTAATGGCTTGTAGGATATATTGAGTAATTGGTATGACACTTATTAAATCCATGTCTTACATGTTTACATAGACAAAGACTTAAATGTATCTAATATTGAGTTCCCAGCACAAAAGACATTATCTCTAACATTTTAGACATTATACACAAAAAGGCTACATGTAATAATCCCATGTCCTATTACATTTACTACGCTTTTAGAATAAAATGGCTGGACTTCATATCTGAAACATTCACAGTTGACCCAGGAGGTTAATACTGCTTTGTAGATATCAGAAACACCCATCCATGTCCATGTAAATAAATACATTTTTATTAATTTCAGAAAAACTCTCATTTAAGTTATTAAACTGTTTTGTTGATATTTGATACCACCCTTGTTCTTGAAAGTTGATAATTATTTTGTTGATGTCTGAAACACCCAGTTTGGCATTGGAATTTAATACATTTTGTTGTATATGAAGAGGGAGAAAAGTTGTCAGTGTTGTTATTTAAGAAAATTATCTATCATTTTTGTCCATGAGAATCATTCTGATTGGGTAAGGTTCATTCAGTTTTCTACCCAGCATTCTCATTTCTGATGTTGAGACCAGAAATTCCAATATGAAACTGTTTAAAGATCATCTACCTAATAAATAATAACAAACCATATTTCCTATCAAAATTTCAATATGAAACTGTTTAAAGATCATCTCCCGAATAAATAATAACAAACCATATTTCCTATCAAAATTTTTCTTCGAATCCATCTACTTGCTTCGTAGCTCTGCCTTTTAGGAAGTGATGTGATTTCATGTATCTTACAACATGGACCATCATACAAGAACCACCATCTGTGTTAGCTTCATTTTTGCTATGACATTAATTGTCACAGAATGATAGCAGTTAAATAAGACACCTCAGCAAAAGAGTACAAATTGTGTTATAACAGCAGATGCTAGTAGTGACTATGAAGACTTTAATGGCTTTTAAAACATTGGTAAGTACTGAATTAAAGCTCTGTAATTAATGTGTTTGAATTAGATTAATAAAATCATACAAAATATTTCAGGAGAAGGCATTTTTTAATTTTAAAAGTGATACCCACTACCACTGCCATCATCACCACTAAAGTGTTGCCCCAGGACCCCATTAAGGGCCTATGTAATCTTCTGGCATGCATGATTCTGATTTTTTACTTTCAGAGTTTAGAAGATGTTTAAATATCCATCACATCTTTAAAGATCACAACCAAACCCTTCCAAGTCTATAACATGCAGAAATATTTCTTTAACTTTACTGAGATTCATTTCTTGTGAATAGAGCTTCCCAAGTTATTTTTCATTATATTTGTAACTTCTATGAAGAATCTGTAACATGTCGTCTGCTATCATCTTTGCAGTTTTTGGATCAAGTTATTTTTCATTATATTTGTAGCTTCTATCAAGAATCTGTAACATATCATCTGCTATCATCTTTGCAGTTTTTGGATCAAGTTATTTTTCATTATATTTGTAACTTCTATCAAGAATCTTTAACATGTCGTCTGCTATCATCTTTGCAGTTTTTGGATCAATGTACAGCAATGCTTAACCTTCCCTTTGCTGCAAGACGGCTGTTTGACGAGAAAGGAGATGAGAAATTCTCCCTCCTGGATTTGAGGAGAGACCAGTTGGTATATGTTTCATGTGGAGAAGGCTGGTGTGATCCTTCACTGACTAAAGCAGAGCATCAACGATACAAACTCTTGTCAGATCTTACCCGGGATGTGACCAAAATTCGGCAGTATGTTGCCCTCAGAAATCCAGAGTGTAAGCACTTAATTATTAATTGCCACAACTTTGTACATTTTACAATACATGTAATTTATTTGCAGGCTGTTGGAAGAGTTTTATGAAAGTCATAGAGAAGAAAGAATTTATATGTAAAAGAAATAGGTACAAAAAGGTGACTATATAAAATGGATAATTCCCATCGCAAATAATTACACTGCGAAAATTATGCAAATAAATTACTTGAAAATCATGAGTTACAGTTTGCCCACTAACTTTCTTAATTTACAAGTGTTTTATAGGCAATTACATTAATTTATGCCAATTTTGATTTATACCATAACCTCAGAATTTGCATCTGTGGCATTAATTGAGCATCACCAACACTCATTTTTATTATAAAAAATTGCATTTTAAATTGATCCTTAGTTGTGTTGGTTGATTTATTCAAGTGTGAATAGCTTGCATTACACAGTTAGAGGTTAATATATATTTGACATGCTAGTGATTCTTAAGATCATAACTTAATCGCTGTCAAGTAATTCATAGTCCCCATGGGATTGATGCCAGTCCTTTGCAGTGTATTGCTTTACTCTTTCCATCCCTCAGATATTTTAATCATTTTTCTTTCACCCAACAATACATCTTCAAATATATGTCATAGACAAAGAAGGTTATAGGACACCTGAACTATACATTTTAGAACAAAACAAGAAATGACAGTGATGCATTTGATCTGTGTTGGTTTAAAGGGGAGAAAACTGGAGATACTTTAGGAAATCCTGAGTTTTGGTTGAAAAGCAACTTGTAATTGTTTGTGCCAAATCATGTAACTAAAAGTGTGCAGTTTTGTTGTGCTGTCTAGTAGATGCCATAACATGAGACTACAGGTGTGCAGTTTTGTTGTGCTGTCTAGTAGATGCCATAACGTGAGACTACAGATGTGCAGTTTTGTTGTGCTGTCTAGTAGATGCCATAACATGAGACTACAGGTGTGCAGTTTTATTGTGCTGTCTAGTAGATGCCATAACATGAGACTACAGGTGTGCAGTTTTGTTGTGCTGTCTAGTAGATGCAATAACATGAGACTACAGGTGTGCAGTTTTGCTGTGCTGACTAGCATAAAAAGTAACAAAGGGTTAGGTATGGCAGATGTTATGTGCTTAGGCTTGAATAAACAGTAACATAGAAAGAGTGAAAATAACAAGCTTGTAAAAACTTAATAAACAATTTATTGAGCACAGATATTTTCCATAAAAGAAAAATAAACTTACGGTTTTAAGAATCAATTCCAGAATTAAACCAAAAATAATTCAAAATATAATCCACTAGTGAAATTGCAAACATCCTGGTAATAAAATGTCCTAATAATTCCCAGTTCAAATCTTAGTGAAGCATCCAAGATGGAAGATGATGTCACGTGATGAAGTCAGTTCTGGTCTTATGAAATTCAATGAGCACAATTATTTTTCAGATAAATAACAAAATAAATCCTCTTGATCCAAACGAATTGAAATAATTTCCAGTACAAGGTAATTTAAAATAACTCAAAACAACTCAACTTAATATTCTAACAGCCCAACTTCTACTAAATAGTTCGCTCTAAAACATAATTTATATACCTGTTTTTACATAAACAAGGAAGGGGTCACATGATCTTCTAGAATCTTTAGAACAAATTTATGTTAAAAAAATCTTGTGCACACCGTATGACCAAACTAAAAATAGAAAGATGTTTATAACAAAGCTCCATAATGTCCTTGGAATCAACCAATCATTTTAAAAGCTTGTTTACAACTCTGAAGCCAGGTCAGAAAATCTGATGTTTATTTGTAAAGTACAAGTCATCCCACTTTTTAAAAAAACATCTCCCAATGAATGAATCTTAAACTTAAAATGTCAAATTTGAATCTGACAAACAAACAATTAAAATAAAAATAAATGACTTAAATCAAATATACCTAACACAGATCATCATTCTACATGATCAAGAAAACCAAAAAACAGTTTACAGTATTTACCTGTGTGTAAATAGAATAGACCCAGATCTGTTATTATTGCTTAATGCACCTGTAGATCAGAGTCTTTGCATTATATTATAGTTAGAACTAACATGTTGCATACCGGTATACCTGGTTATCATCAAACATCGCAGTGCACTTAGACATCAGAGTCTGTCAATGTATAACTAGAGCATATATCATAGACTAATTGTAGATCAGGGTCTCTACCCTTTTTACATAGAACATGCATCATAGACTCTTATATCTTGCCTGTTCCTGATGTGATCAGGGTGTCTACTGTTTATTTTTAGAACAGAGTGTTTAACTTTATACCATGCTGGTACACAGTATACTTGTTAATCAGTGTAATTTGCAACAGAGAATCAAATGTCATGCCAGTACATAGTCAAATGTCATGCCAGTACATAGTCAAATGTCATGCCAGTACATAATCAAATGTCATGCCAGTACATAGTCAAATGTCATGCCAGTACATAGTCAAATGTCATGCCAGTACATAGTCAAATGTCATGCCAGTACATAATCAAATGTCATGCCAGTACATAGTCAAATGTCATGCCAGTACATAGTCAAATGTCATGCCAGTACATAATCAGATGTCATGCCAGTACATAATCAGATGTCATGCCAGTACAAAGTCGAATGTCATGCCAGTACATAGTCAAATGTCATGCCAGTACATAGTCAAATGTCATGCCAGTACATAATCAGATTTCATGCCAGTACATAGTCAGATGTCATACCAGTACATAGTCAAATGTCATGCCAGTACATAGTCAGATGTCATGCCAGTACATAATCAAGGTCTATTCTATTTGTACTTTGAACTGCCATGCAGTGTAGATCATAATATGATGGTGCATAATGCATTTGTAGAATAGGATCTGTTCTGTTTGCTTGAAATTACAGTGAGAACTGACCTGCAGTACAGACCTTGACAGATCAGGGTCCAAGCTTATTATACACAATTTAAAGACAGTATTACATGAATTTGTTTTATTCAAGATGCATTCTTACATTTCAGTCTTTGTCCTGGAAATCTATGGAAACCTGGCATATAATACACCAATCATTGTGAACAAAGAGTGGAATCTTCAGCAACAGGCAGATGATGCCGTTGCATCAGAGGGGAGCTTGCTTCATCAGCTGGCTGGCTCACAGAAAGAAGATGAAGAACCAGACACCTTTGAACAGTCCATGCCACTGTAAGTACATAGTTTTTTATGGGTCTTTTGATAATGATTTTATTGTATACATCTGATTCCCCACTTATTTTTAGCTGTATAGCTTTACTGGTCATTGCCAATCTTACATCCGATATAGACCCCATAGTTGTCATTGCCAATCTTACATCCAACATAGACCTATGGTTTTCATTGCCAATCTTACATCCAATATAGACCCATGGTTGTCATTGACAGTCTTACATCCAACATAAACCCATGGTTTTCATTGCCAATCTTACATCCAATATAGACCCATGGTTTTCATTGCCAATCTTACATCCAATATAGACCCATGGTTGTCATTGCCAATCTTACATCCAACATAGACCCCATGGTTGTCATTGCCAATCTTACATCCAACATAGACCCATGGTTTTCATTGCCAATCTTACATCCAACATAGACCCCATGGTTGTCATCTAGAACATCTTCATATGGTTTCAAGACTCAGCAGCTTAAAGTAATAAATGATCTAATCCTGGGTTCCTGGAATTTCTTTCTGACCAGTTGAGCATTAGTCCCTATAAGGACTCTTGTTTTATATGAAAAGAGTTTAATATATTAAGTAAATGCTTAATATAGGTAGCAGACAAAGTATTATTCAGAACATTCTGTACCCCTACCCCCATCTGTTGTAGGCAGAGGGTGTATAGAATTCCTGTATTTGTCCATCTATCTAACAAATTTGCAAATGCAACTAGTCTCACATTTTTGTATTTAAACACAAGTTAAATATAAGTACATATAAACTTAGTATATGGTATGTATATTCTGCTTTTATGATTTTTAGCAGTTATTGTTTTCCATCACTTTCAACTGTATACATGATGGCAGTGGAAAATATTTACGTTGTGGTGGGCATTAATTCATCAGCTGTTTTTAACATAATGAAGACTCATTTGAAGCTCAGAAATGTTTAAGCAATCAGAATTTAGATCTCCCTAACTGATAAATGGTTTCAAGCACTTGATCAATTGAAGGTAGAACAATAGGAAATGTAGTTAAAGCAAGAATAAAAACTACTGTATCTGTATTCATGAATTTTTCTGGGCATCATTAAATATACTACTTATCTATTTTGTCAGTAACTGCATATTGTATGTATATTGACTCTATTCAATATGTATGGGTCAGTGTCCATCTGGTCAAAGGAAAGAAAGTAAATATATTGTCTCTACATGTACATGCTACTGTGTAAAGGTATGCATGTGTATGTAGATGTGTGCATTTGTACATGAAAAAGTTCCTTCTGTATGAGAGCCTCAAGATAGATTTGTTTTTCAGGTAATTATATTACCCTCTTTAAATAAAGTTAGTAGTAGTAGTAGTAGTAGTAGTAGTAGTAGTAGTAGTAGTATTGAGCTTTGAGTGATTTTGGGATCAATCTCATTATCAAGATTCACTGAGGGGCAGATGATTTGAAAGTGCCACATTGGAAGTGCAGTTTTACAAATTATGAATAACATATCAAAAAGTGATTACAAAATAACAATTATTAATTGGATAATCTGACATGGAAAATGTGTGGAGTTGAGTGGGTATTACTTTGAAGGGATGCATTGATGTACTCTTATTTGTGAAATTTGTTGTACAGAGCTATAATATCAAGTACTTTTTAATACCCCTTGTAATGTGCAAAGCATGAATGAAAACTATTTGCATTTTATCCAGAGAATATGGCATCAATTCTTTTCTGTTGACAAACAGGAGTGCCCATGAGATTGCACACCAGCGAGCAGAACAACGCCTGAACAAGCTGAAGTGGCCATGGGAGAAGCTTGTAAATGTAAGCCAGAGTTTTGATGAAGATCCTGAGGCACAGAAATACACTGACAGGGACATGTATGAAAAATACAAGTAAGATTTTACTAGTTAATCAATGATTTACTGTTTATTGATCACACAACTTAAATATTCAGTATTCTGACCAGTTTCAAGAAGCAGGTTGAACAGTTATATTTGAATCATCTGGAATTTCTCAAATTGTAGGGTTGACAGAATTAGTAAAAGGTTTCACATCAATAAATTTGATCTTCATCTGTCTCTATTTATCTGTTCCAGCTATATATCTGTCTGTCTGTCTATCTCTCTGTCTATTTGTCTATCTGTCAGTTATGATCACTTATCTGTTTTGTCTTTTTTGATCAGATGCATTGAAAGGAAAGACAAAATATGAGATGTTCCGGATTGTAATATTTAAATTGCAGTTTATGCATCTCTTTGGAAAATAATGTACCTAAAATACTGATAAATAGACCAATAAATAACTAGATATTCAAATTGTATTGTTAGTTCATGTGAAATCATGTGATAAATATTAAAAATTTATTCTCAAGACAGATATATAATGGTACTCACAGATCAGTTGCTTTTGTCATAAGCTTTTTGACATATTTATTCTTTCATATCCTTGTTTTTCTTTTAAGCTCAAATAATTTTCATTCCGTTCTATTTAATTAAAGAAGTATGCTTTGAAAAGAATAGACATATGTAAACAGATTTAGATTTTCATTGGTTTTCAGATTGATTGCATGTAAATGAATGGATGATTTAGTGATAGAAACAAAGTTTACATTTTTTGTTTTCAGACCAAAACCGGTTGTACAGATTTCACAAGAACAGCTTCAGAGGTTTGTATATGAGGATGGGTATATTGCATGTGCAGCCAATAAAAAGTTAGTGCTGGGAGCATTGGAGACCGAGGGTCGAGTTATTGAAGTCCGACTGGTAAAACGTCGACCAGACGATATGTACCAACTCTGGTACATGAAGGAGAATGGGTAGGTTTACTTAGAGGCATGTCATGAGGATATTTTCCTGTCATTTTATAACATTTTGGCAGCATTCCTGAACCATAATATCAATAAAATTTGTGTAGACATGGGTGAATTTTCAAAAAACAAAGAAAAAGATAGAAACCATTGTTGACTTTAGTATGTCTGAAATATTTTTGAAAGCTAATTTATGTGCTGTACCAGTCATTATTCCAACATTTTGAGAGATATAAACTACTTTGGTTTGTTAAGTTTCAAAAAATGGGAGGAAGTTATTGGTCTTTGAGTGACTGTGTCTGTGTCTGTGTGTGTGCATGTGTGGAATGGCAACACAGCCTGGCTATATAGTGGCAGGTAACCTGTGAACCCCTCTATAGAGTGATCCAATTTAAATGTAGTAAAATACCAGACTGAGTTCTATCAGCTCTGCATTGATGAAGCTGATACATAATTGAGTTATGTTTGCAGTGTGTAGATTATCCTGATACACAATACCAGTTGGGTGGATAAATATAAACACCAAATTGAGTTATATTGGCAGTGCAGTGATTCAATTGATAAAATGTAATATTAGCCACATGAAGAATTGTTATATCACATTGGCATCAAACGTTTCCAACATTCATCATTGATTAGATTGCTAGTAAATTTGACATTCGGTCATTCAGAGAGCTTGTTAATTTTGCTGATTCATTAGAATTATAAATAATAATAATGACAAGTATTTTTGAATTGCTGGTAGTTGTAGAACTCTGTATAGAGATGGGGAATTTGAAAAAAGTCACTTTACTTTGTGCTAATAAATATCTATTAATTTTACAGTGAGATCCGATTACGGCACAATCCAAACATTGTGTTAACTGTTTCCATGCCATCATGTGAACCCTATACAGAAGATGAGGAGCCTTTGACCTATGCAGGTTGTAAGGTTACTCTCCAAGGACGCAAGAATCACCAGTATGGCAAAGCCCACCAGCTCTGGCGCTATGATGCAGAGACAGGATATATTCACGCCTTCTACGCAGAGCTTCCTGACAAAGGTTTATATTTGTTTTAATGGTTGGCTTCTTATTGCCACCATAGTTTTGAAGTATTTCGATTCCTAAACTTGTAGCAAGCTCAAAACTTCCTATTATGGATGTTGTTCTCAATCTCCTCATTTTGTGTGCCACTACTAACGCAAAGAGTGATAAAAAAACACTTCAGGAATAATTATTCACGTTTTTTAATAAAATTTAACAGGCATCATTATCATCATTTACTTCAAACCTTTATATGAGTAGAGGAAAATACTTCTGTCATCCTGAGGTGTGAGTTTATCTCCCGTGTTATTGTTGATTAGTTCTTTGTTTTTTTTTTAGTATGAAAATTTTTTGCACATGGGATTTATGTGTTCTCACCTAGTTATACCTAAAGAACCTCATTGTCTTTAAATTTATTCCCCATGAAAAATCAAAGTTAGTAGAATCATAAATGTTTTGTGTTTATTAACATTTTTACACATAGTGTAACACATTATGGTAACCTAGATCTTCTTAAGTTATTTTGTTTATAGATCACAGAGAGACTCATTGTAATGGCCTTTGTAGTTTTTGCAGGTAGCTAAAATACCTGATGATAAATATTTTTTAGTAATTAGTTTATGGAAGATGAGGTTTTAGTATTGCAGTTGAGTGTTAATTCTCTGGATTAGATGACATTGGTCCTTGAATTCAGGATTATATGACACCGGCCTATGAAATTTTGATTAGATGATATTGGTCATTGAATTCTGGATTAGATGACATTTGTCCATGAAATTTTGATTAGATGACATTGATTTTCGCTGACAGGTGAACAGCATTGTCACTCAATAGTTCCAACAGTGACAGCATCCTACACCTGGCAGACCACCCTGGCCAGTCAGTAAGATGGTTTGGCAGCCAGTCAAATAATCAATCAAACGAGCTGCACTGAAACGGCATCACAGTTGGAGCCACCTGGCCCAGTCCAACCAACTGTGCTTAACTGGCATCACAACTAGAGCCACCTGGCCCAGTCCAACCATCTGCACTTAACTGGCATCACAGCTGGAGCCATCTGGCCTAGTCCAGCCATCTACATGGAACTGGCATTTCACAGCCAGACCACATTTTGTACTGACATGACTCAGCATATCCAACAGGTGAAACCTTTTTTATGCATTGTGATGATTCAGCACTGCTGTATGAAATGCAATCTCCTGGATGCAGAGTGTACAGAAATGGAATATCCCACCCACCCTTGCTGGTAAAGTGGCAACACTAAATTGCCTAAAATTTATATCTAACCATGGAAAGGACAAAATTCAGTTTTAAGACTGCAATCAGAGATATTCAGAATGTTTCCTCAAGAATGCCTGCACCCACAGTCAATATTATGAACAATGTTAATTCCTCAGCAGACTTGTGCAAAGATGCCAAACATCCATCATTCAGAATTTTACAACAATCATCAAAGATTAAAGAATATATTAGGATCTTTTGATAATTCAGAAGCCTGTTTTTGAGGAGTTGATTGCCATAGACTTTCTCACCACGTTTATAAAAATCACATATTGATGTTTATTATTTGGTTGTACCTACCTTAGACAAGATATTATGTACCCTGCTTTAGACAATGATATTATGTACCCTGCCTTAAACATGGATATTATGTACCTACCTTAGACAAGGATAGTATGTATCCTACTTAGACAAGTATATTACTCTGTTATAAAGTGTGTTTAGTGCCACATCTAAGCTGCTATGTCTTTTAGACTTCCTCCCTGTTTAACCAGATATTTTTTTGTGATTTTTCACCAGGCCAAAATTGCCAGAATTGACTGTGCATGATAATCAGTATGCCATAATGCCAGGTTAGTCAGTGTCGCCAGACAGTTTCAGATTTCTTAACAGCATTTTGTGACTGCAATCTTCATCCCTTAAACCTCTCCACGCATGATCCATTGAGATGGATACCAGAGAAGGGATGTTTTAGGATACGAAAGACTTCATATGTGATTCTCAGCAACTGTGGTATCGTTTTAGTGGCCAGGCAAGTTACATATAGATACATAACCCCTAACCTCTGCAGGCAGGCTGGGAAAATGGGGTTTCTCTCCACCTTCCCTGGCCTATATTTATCAAAATTGAAGTGGATAATGATGATTGCATTTCTGCAGTACCAAAACAGGGAATGCATGTAGTAGGTTTGATTATGATAGATTATCACTCTATCAATACAACATGAACAGTTATGTTCCAGTCATCAGTTCATGTAACATCCCTATAGCATAAACAGTTTTCTTTTTCAGTCATCAATTCATGTAATGCCCCTACAACATAAACAGTTCTTTTTCAATCATCAGTTTGTTTGTTTTGTTTTGTTTGTTTTTTAGGGTTTAATGCCATTTTTCAGCACACGATAGGCTATACATGGCGGCCAGTATTATTGGTGGAGGAAGAACCTGGGAAAAGCCCCCGGAAAGAACCACCAACCCACAAGAAGCTACTGGCAAGCTTTTTCACATAACTACATTAGCCAAATCTTAGACTCGGACCCACACAGACAGAGGTGAGACGGCAGTGATCCGTAACGGAAAGCGCTTTAGACCACTCGGGGGCCCCCAGTCATCAGTTCATGAAATACCCCTACAACATAAAGAGTTCTTTTTACTTCATCATTTCATGTAAAACCCCTACAACTTCTATTCCAATCATCAATTCATGTAATACATCTGCAACTTAACAATTCTGTTCCAATCATCAATTCATGTAATACATCTACAACTTAACAGTTCTATTCCAATCATCAATTCATGTAATACATCTACAACTTAGCAATTCTGTTCCAATCATCAGTTAATGTAATACATCTACAACTTAACAGTTCTGTTCCAATCATCAATTCATGTAATACATCTACAACTTAACAGTTCTGTTGCAATCATCAATTCATGTAATACATCTACAACTTAACAATTCTGTTCCAATCATCAGTTAATGTAATACATCTACAACTTAACAATTCTGTTCCAATCATCAATTCATGTAATACATCTACAACTTAACAGTTCCATTTCAATCATCAATTCATGTAATACATCTACAACTTAACAGTTCTGTTCCAATCATCAATTAATGTAATACATCTACAACTTAACAGTTCTGTTGCAATCATCAGTTCACGTAGTACATCTACAACTTAACAGTTTTGTTCCAATCATCAATTCATGTAATACATCTGCAACTTAACAGTTCTGATGCAATCATCAGTTCATGTCATACATCTACAACTTGACAGTTCTGTTCCAATCATCAATTAATGTAATACATCTACAACGTAACAGTTCTGTTGCAATCATCAATTAATGTAATACATCTACAACTTAACAGTTCTGTTCCAATCATCAATTCATGTAATACATCTACAACTTAACAATTCAGTTCCAATTATCAATTCATGTAATACATCTACAACTTAACAGTTCTGTTCCAATCATCAATTCATGTAATACATCTACAACTTAACAGTTCTGTTCCAATCATCAATTCATGTAATACATCTACAACTTAACAATTCTGTTCCAATCATCAGTTAATGTCATACATCTACAACTTGACAGTTCTGTTCCAATCATCAATTAATGTAATACATCTACAATGTAAAAGTTCTGTTGCAATCATCAATTAATGTAATACATCTACAACTTAACAGTTCTGTTCCAATCATCAATTCATGTAATACATCTACAACTTAACAATTCTGTTCCAATTATCAATTCATGTAATAAATCTACAACTTAATAGTTCTGTTCCAATCATCAATTCATGTAATACATCTACAACTTAACAGTTCTGCTCCAATCATCAATTCATGTAATACATCTACAACTTAACAGTTCTGTTCCAATCATTAATTAAGGGGCCCTGAGTGGCCAAGTGGTCTAAAGCGCTGTCCGTTATGGATCACTGCTATCTCACCACTGTCTGCGTAGCTTCGAGTCTTGGATTCAGATAATGTGGGTATGTGAGAAAGCTTGCTAGTGGCTTCCCATGGATGGGTGTTTTTTTCCGGGGGGGGGGGGGGTCCGGGTCCTGCCTCCACCAATAATACTGTCCACCATGGATAGCCTATCTTGTGCTAAAAAATGGCATTAAACCCTACAAACAAACAAACAAAACCAATCATCAGTTCATGTAATACATCTACAACTTAACAGTTCTGTTCCAATCATCAATCATGGCATTGTTGCACCGGTGTGCAAGATGGTTGATTTACTAGACATTGGTGATCCGTTATTTTCCAAATTAGGTAGTAAGATTAATTGACCTATAAATAAATTCAGATGAGAAACATTTCAGACCACCACATTCTTTGGTACTTGGTTTTGTATGACAGATAACTGAGCAAACATTTGTTTGAGATTGATTACCCTGGATTGAGAAACGATTGTACACAGGATTCAATAAAGACCAACACAGACAAGACCTAATAACTTTATTTTTGTTGGTTAATTAATAATTACATTAATAATTTGTAGCATTGTTTTTAGAGCTATTCATCTTTTGAAATTAAATAAGAAACATTCATAAGATATATTTACCTTAAAGAATACAGTACCTCTTGCCAAAATTTCAGTCAAACTCATGTTTTTTTTGTACTAGAGGTTTTTAATACTTCAAGAAATTAGTGAAATTTCAGGAGCCATGTCATGCCTGTGCTACAGTAAAGTATTGGGGTTTTCACTGTATATGACAGTATATGGCACATGATATTGATTTTAATGACAAAAATGTAAATTATTACCTTTTGCAGGAGGTATATTGTTATACTTATACGTAGTAGTAGTAGTAGTAGTAGTAGTAGTAGTAGTAGTAGTAGTAGTAGTAGTAGTAGTAGTAGTAGTATTGGTTCAAAACATTCAAGTTTCTTGCAAGAATTTTCTGATATGTTGGATATCTGTAAAGTAAGATTTGTTTTGAAGAATAAATAAATAATAAAGCTGTATATAGATAATCTATTGACTAGGAATATTAATAATGAAATACTTTTTGTTGTCATTGTATTAAACAAGAATGTAAAATCAATTCATATTTAGTGCAATTGTCACAGTAAAATTTACAATGTCACAAGCAGCATATAACTTTATGTAGGGCTTTACATCTCTTTCTCCTTATTTCCCTTTATCACCTCTTTTGAACACTTGGTGAAATTTATATAATTTCTTCTGCAGAAATAACAGCAGCAAACAAAGCAGATGTCTGTACCTATTCAATTGCAGGCAACTCAAAGATAAATCAACCAGTAAGTAAAAGTTAACTCTTGACTTATGTGTTAATAGATGACTACAAAAAATGATACATAAAGGTCAAGTATATGGATGATACATAAAAGTCAAGTACGTGTATATGGATAATACATACAGGTCAAGTATATGGAGGATACATAAAAGTCAAGTATATGGATGATACATAAAAGTCAAGTATATGGATGATACATAAAAGTCAAGTATATGGATGATACATAAAAGTCAAGTATATGGATGATACATAAAAGTCAAGTACATGTATATCGATAATACATGCAAGTCAAGTATATGGATGATACATAAAAGTCAAGTATATATATATGATACATAAAAGTCAAGCATATAGATGATACATAAAAATCAAGTACTTGTGAATGGATAATACATACAAGTCAAGTAAATGGATGATACATACAAATCAAATATATGGATGATACATAAAAGACAAGTACATATATATATATATATATATATATATATATATATATATATATATATATATATATATATATATGATACATAAAGTCAAGCATATGGATGATACATAAAAATCAAGTACTTGTGAATGGATAATACATACAAGTCAAGTAAATGGATGATACATACAAATCAAGTATATGGATGATACATAAAAGTCAAGTATATGGATGATACATAAAAGTCAAGTATATGGATGATACATAAAAGTCAAGTATATGCATGATACATAAAAGTCAAGTATATGGATGATACATAAAAGTCAAGTATATGGATGATACATAAAAATCAAGTATACGGATGATACATAAAAATCAAGTATACAGATGATACATAAAAGTCAAGTACATGTATATGGATAATACATACAAGTCAAGTATATGGATGATACATAAAAATCAAGTATATGGATGATACATAAAAGTCAAGTATATATATGTAACATATAAGTAAAGTATATGGATGATACATAAAAGTCAAGTACATGTATGTGGATAATACATACAAGTCAAGTATATGGATGATACATAAAAATCAAGTATATGATGATACATAAAAGTCAAGTATATGGATGATACATAAAAATCAAGTATAAAGTCAAGTATATGGATGATACATAAAAGTCAAATACATGTATATGGATAATACATACAAGTCAAGTATATGGATGATACATAAAAATCAAGTACTTGTGAATGGATAATACATACAAGTCAAGTAAATGGATGATACATAAAAGTCAAGTATATGGATGATACATAAAAGCCCAGTATATGGATGATACATCCTAGTCAAGTATATTGATGATACATAAAAATATTGTTGTAACACATCAAATAGACTGGTCATAAACATTGCAAATTGAAATGCAACCTGTTTAAAAGTCTCTTCTGTCCAGATACAGTTTGTCTTAAACAGTCAGTTATTGTTTGTTTCCTTCCATTAGAACCAATTATTGTAAAAATAAATTTCCGGTAAGCAACCGCCTGTTTTAATTAGAATACAATTTAAATTTGACAATATATTTTTTCTGTTATAGGGTTACATTGCTGAGATTCCTCTCACAACAGCAACAGATAAAGGTGGTATCCGGAGGTTTCGTGTTTGTATATCTTGTGCCAAGGCAATGAGAGGCCGCTACAAGCTAAACAAGCTGCCTTCAAATGTGGAGTTTTATTGTGCCATGGGCAATGGTAAATTTGGTGTATTCAAATAGACTTTAGGCTTCTTTTCTATACATTTAATAAAATTAGAATTAAAAATTAAAAAGATATGACCCTTTGCACATCAGATGTTGTGACATTACAAAGATGTGTACATTTAAATTAAGAATGGTTTATCTTCTCTGACATCTATTTTCATATTCATTAAAAAGTGGTGCTGATTTTTATGTTAAGCATGAACTTGTCCGTCAAAAATCTTGACAGGAGTAATTTATATTTCTTGATAAAATTCTTCACAAAAAAGACATGCAGACCTTTTGTACTATGGTAATAACCAGTTACCAAAATATTTTAAAAAATCATTTCAAAATAGTCTTGTGTATTCAATACAGGTGTGCTTAGGTGACCGATACACATGACATGAAGGCATCTAACATGGAATAAAGAACTTAACAGTCATATTTGTGGCCTTGCAGCTAATGAACAGCATAAGTTTGATAATTGGATAATTGATAATTTTAGATCCCATTTAAGAAAGGTCTCATTTATATTACATGATGCCATCTAAGTCGGAACATTGTATGCAACAGCCCCAAAATTAACCCTGCAATTAACAGTAAATGTTTGAAAATTGTTTGAAAATTATTCCAAAAATCTATCTAATTGATGGATGAGATGAAAAAGAATGTGGAAGAATTGTCATGATTTTAAAACTAATTTCTGTCTTGACCCATTGTTTGAGGTGGTGCCAAGTTCTGAAAATTGTCAGCAGTTTCTGGGAAAGACTTGATTCACTGAAATTACCTAAGTGTTGTACACAGTGGTGAAATGGAGGGGGGAGGGGTTCATTTGACATGTACATTTAAACTTGAATATCATGCAAACAGCTGATCGCATCAAATCTAAATTTTCATATATTGCATATATCATGATACTGAATAATTTAGAGGTAGGCGATATGGAGGTCTCATATCAGCGTTTAATATCTCAAAAGACCTGCATCAAGTTTGACCTTCAACTTCACCCTAAACATTTACTGAGTTACAAGCCAAGTTTGACCTGAAGCTTTGCTCTTCATATTGAACCAAGCTTTATTCCAATATTACCATGATATTATAGGCATCCGTGTTATATGATCAGCTCGGCTAGAAAGAATAGTTGGAAAATTTTGAAATATTTATTAGTTTAATGCTTTTTTTTTGTAGCTAAGAAATATGATCTACCACAGATTGGAAGTTTTAGGATCTTGAATGGCAAAGTGGATCTGTCAGAAAATGAGTATGAGCTTACCTTAAAAGAATGGGAAGAAAAATTAGCTAATCTTCATGAGGAAGCAAGTGTCAGAGTTATCACCAAGGAAATCAATGCAGCTAGAACTGTCAGAACTGTCAAAGTCCTGGTATACAAAAATGGCGAGGGCAGGATGAGGCCAGGGGAGATAATTTGTGGATCTAGTGTTGAAGGGGTGAGTAATGCATCAGTAGATAAAAGAAAATTTACTCATGTGTCAGATAATTTTGATAAACTACTAATTTTTTGTTCTGTTGAAAAGCAATTGAAGAAATGTATTAGACATCAATTTGTACGCATTTGAAAGTTACGACGAAAAAGCAGTTATTTCAAAAGCATTTGTATGCACTTGTTTAAAAAATGAATATAATCATTAAAGTTAACATTAACTTTCCTAATGCTTCGTTAATCAGCATAGAGTTATTTCCCTTGTAAATGATAGCAGATATGACTTAATTGGATGAAGATGAAGAAAATTGTATAAAAAGAGCAACTTGTACATATTTTAAAGTTGCGAAGGAAAAGCAGTTGAAATTATTTCTAAGACAGAATTTTATGCACCTGTTTATACCCATCAAAGTTAAGATTAGCTTTGTAAAGCTTTGTGAATCAGCAGAAAATTTATTTAGCTTTACAATAGTACTAAATATGACTTAATTGAATGGAAGATAGAGACAAATAAAGAGCAACTGTTATTTGAAAGTTCCTATAGGAAAGCAGTTTAAGTTATTTCAGAGACAGAAATCTTAGATATGACCTTCAAAATTTGCTTTCTTAAAACTTGTGTATTCAGCAGAAACTTTATTAAGCTTTTAAATGATATTAGATTTTACTCTGTTTAATGCAAGATAAAGAAATGCGTGCAAAGTAGGTAATGGACATATTGGCATATATGACTCTCACACCCACCCCTTGGACTCATTACTGTAATCCTTTTCTGACAAAATTTTAAACAAAAGTTACATATGATAATAAGATTTTGTGTTGAATATCGATGTTCTATCCAAGAGATATCACAGAATAATCAAACCAGACTGAATTTCAAGATACAATTTAAAAAAAATATTATTGCAGTTGGCTGGCTGCATATATATTATTTATGGATTTAACTGACTAGCATGTTGTAGATCTTGACAGTGATTTTCATTCTGTGATATCAGCTTCAAAGTCAAAGGCCATGACAAAGAAGCTTTTTTCTTGCATTATTTGACAATTATCTTCAGAAATTGTTAATATACATATAAAGAAAACTAGTATTGTTGTCAAATTTGGTATTTGGAGTTTCTCAAGAATTCATTTGATGGTTTAAATGCCAAACAATACAAAAAATAAAAGAACAAAAGAAATGGACTTGTCATGGATTTCTGAAAATTCTTTTCAGCCAGTAGTGTCAGTTTCTTCAAGGTACCCTTGTCTCAGATAATATTGCTTGTAGGGTCACATGACATACAATATAGGCTATTACTGCGGAATGCAACAGCCATCAGTGAAAACTAGGTCAGTATGAGTTATATTTTATGGTTAATAGATTTGTAAGTACATTGCATGAAGCTTTATATGCTAGGATTGGTTTATTGCAGTTTTTGGTATGGTAGATTGCAGTCATGTAGATTAGCATAAAGTACACATCACAAGAAGCACTGCACCTTTCACCCAAATACTCAATAGGGTCCACAAAGATGACCTAAATACTCTAGGGTCGACAAAGGTTACCCAATTATTACATGGTATCTGCATTGAGGCATTTTTTAATTGAATGTAATTGGCCTTATTTTCTTGCACAGATCCTGAACCAGGCTTCCCATCGTCTGGGTTTGAACAAGGCTGCAAGGACAATGTATACAGAAGATGGAACAGTTATTTTTGAAATTGATAACTTGATTGATTGGGCATTCCAGGAGTATCGAAATTTGATGGCTGACCATCTGGAAAAAACAGTGCACAGCAAAGGAAGCCATTCTGAGCGAGGTACATTTGTGTTTTTCTTTTTGCTACTTTGAGCTACAGTATTTGTATTTAATGGAAGTCATGAAGTTTTAATGAAATACAGGTTTAAATTTCTGTTGCAGGTAATGCAAAATTAGTGTCATGAAATTGTTGCCGATTTTATGTCTTAAGTATATTTCAATGATAGACTTAATATACACTATACTATGTCTGTTTTGTTACTAAATTTGCAAAATTGTTGTGGTGATGGAAACACACTAATTACTGACAATGAGAAGATTCTTTAATGATGGGCTGAACACTTTGACAGCATCCTGATTCGCCCTTCATCTATCAATGATGAAGCCATCTGTCTTCTCCCTCAATTACCCATCAACAAAACACTGGATAACCCTCCAACCTAACTGGAGACACAGAAAGTGATATATCTGCTCTCCAGTGGCAAAGCACCTGGTTCAGACTCCATCCCAACTGAAGTCTACAAGAAAGGGAGCATAGCCCTGATAGAAGGGCTCCACCAACTGTTTTTACTGATGTGGCAGAAAGAGACGATCCCACAGGAATTCAAAGATGCCTCCATAATCCAGCTGTATAAGTGCAAAGGGAACCACCAGGCCTGCAACAACCACTGAGGTATATTCTTACTCACAATTGCAGGAAAGATACTTGCCAGAATCAGACTGAACCACCTCACTATGCACCTTGACCAGGGACTACTGCAAGAAAGCCAGTGTGGATTCTGAAAAGAACTTGGGATCATCGACATAGTGTTTGCTGCAAGGCAGTCATAAGAGAAATGTCAAGAACAAAACACTGACCTTTTCTCCATCTATGTTGACTTGACAAAGGCCTTTGATACTGTCAGCAGAGAAGGCTTGTGGAAAGCAATGGCCAAGTATGGATGCCCAAGAAAATTTATATCAGTGGTGCAGCATTTTCATGATAGCATGCAGGCACGAGTCCAGGACAATGGAGAGACATCTGAGCCATTCACAGTAACCAATGGCATCAAGCAGGGTTGTGCTCTGGCACTAACACTGATCAGTATGTTGTTGTCTGCCATACTGACTAATGCTTTCAGATATGGAGAGGTTGGAGTCAGCATCAGGTACTGTACAGATGGAAAACTATTAAATCCCAGGAAGCTTCAAGCAAAAACAAAGGTCATGACAGACACGATCTGGAATTTCTTATTTGCTGATGACTGCACCCTCAATGCTGGCTCAAAAGCTGATCTGCAATGCAGTGTTAACAAGTTCTCCAGCTCCTGCACAAGATTTTGTCTCACCATCAGTACCAAGAAGACTGAAATTCAGCATCAGCCAGCCCCTGAAAAGCCCTGTGTTGAACCCAACATCATTGTCAACAGCCAAAACTCAATGTAGTGAACTGCTTCACCTACCTTGGCAGCACACTGTCACAGCATCACTATTGATGACTAGGTCAACCTTCGCATTGCCAGAGCCAGTGCAGATATTGGCACATTGTATGCCAATGTCTGGAATTGAAGAGACATCAGCATCCAGACCAAACTAAAGATCTTCAGGACAGTTGTACTAAAGATCTTCAGGGCAGTTGTGCTTCCCACACTACTTTATGCATGTGAAACATGGATGGTGTACCAACACCATGTCAGGAAGCTGAACCACTTTCACACCTGGCAGGACAAGGTTCCAGACACTGAAGTACTCTCCCAAGCAGGTCTCCCCAGCATCCACACCATCCTGATGCAGTGCCAGCTATGCTGGGTGGGACATGTTGTACACATGTCTTACCACCAGCTGCCTAATAGACTCTTCTATGGCAAGCTACAGCAAGGAAGTGATCCCACAGAGGTCAGAAGAAATGCTTTAAAGATAATCTGAAAGCTGCATTGAAAGCGTTCAACATAAACCCTGATTTGTGGGAGAAAACAGCAAGCGATCAAGTCACTTGGCATTCCTCTGTGCACAAAGGCTCTGTGTTGTGCAAATCTAGCAGGACAGCAGCAGTAGAGCTGAAGAAGCAAGCCAGAAAAGCATGTGCCATCAACCCTCATGGAGATGTCCCACTCATTCCCTGTCCCTTATGCATATGAACATTCCATGCAAGGGTTGCCCTCATCAGCCACCAGAACAGAACCGGCTCCTCCAACCCTTGTATGACTAGAGAGGTCCTCATCGAATCGACAGACAAACAACACACACAGCACAGTCTGACCTTTTTTTAATGCATAGCAAGGCATCAGTAAACATTTTATGACAGCAGCATAAAAATATTAAGATTGTATATTATTGTTTTGAAAGCCATATAAAATACAGTGTGGTTTGCATGTAATATAAAGTATTGCATTGAATCATTATCATACTGAACCAGAAACAACAACATTGACATTGGAGTGTTATTCTACCAGTAAAATATTAATACTTTATTTCATTGTAAGTAATCACAAATGTTTTTGCTTATCCTGGAGCACACCTCTGATTGGTAGTTCAGGAGTTTTGTGTTTACTACAAAATTTTTAACTTCTTTCTCCATGATGAACCTTCTCTATAAAACTTTGTTTGTACTGAGTGAGCCTTTCACTTGGTTCCCTTGATTACACTGATTACAAATGAATAAACTACTGATTAATGTTAGATATTTTCATTATGTAGAAAAATATCTAAAACAGTATTTGATTGGTCAGTTGAAATGAGTTGACACCTGACTTTGACTGCAAGCTCTTGTATAGGTATGATTTGCACATCTTTAAAACTCCTTCCCCTTTACTTATTTTGATTAAAAAGATGTAATACTATGAAAATACAAAACAAGTCTACTTTTAATTGATTATAGCAATGCCAAAAACACTTCTGCAAGAAGTAAAACAGCACTCCATTTATTTCTCAAGGAAACATTTGCAGGCATAACTGTGCTGGATGATTGAAACTTTTCACATTTTAATACAAGATTGCATATAGCATTATTCTGAAATCAAATTGAAACATAAAAATGAAACTCAAATTTCACTTGGCAAGACTTATTTAATGGCAATTTATTTCTAAAAGTGTTGCCACTAATATTCTAACTGATCTATATTTCAAAGTATATTTGTATTTACAATGCATGAGAAAATTTGTTTCATTTTAATGAAAATTTAGCAAACTACATGACTTAATTGCATGTTTATTTTTATTTCAGGGCACTAAACACCATTTTAACGATTAAATGAGCACTGTATCAAGGTTTAATTTACCAATTTTCAGCAATTGGAAGTCTTTTTTGGGGGGGAGTGCATTTTCTACATGTAAAATGAGATCCAGACCTGACTCTGCATTAAAAATGGGATCCACACCTGGCCCTGCATGGGATCCACACCTGACCCTGCATTAAAAATGGGACCCACACCTGACCCTGCATTATAAATGGGATCCACACCTGACCCTGCATTATAAATGGGATCTGGACCTGAACATGCATTAAAAATGGGATCCACACCTGACCCTGCATTATAAATGGGATCCACACCTGACCCTGCATTATAAATTGGATCTGGACCTGAACATGCATTAAAAATGGGATCCACACCTGACCCT
Source organism: Unio delphinus (assembly GCA_029339505.1). NCBI lineage: Eukaryota > Metazoa > Mollusca > Bivalvia > Unionida > Unionidae > Unio > Unio delphinus. Next base: position 1,787,523 of record JAQISU010000219.1, read on the forward strand.
GCATTATAAATGGGATCTGGACCTGAAAATGAATTAAAAATGGGATCCATATCAGACCCTGCATTAAAGATGGCACCCAGTCCTGACCCTGCATTATAAATGGGTTTGCTAGTTATCTGAGTAAGATATAATGAGGGATGAGGATACATAAATATGGAACTTAAATGCATGATACTACATGATACTAAAGTACTCCTTTATTATAAGCCCATAACTTCCTGCATCCGAGGCAGATTATCTAACCACTAGGCCACCAGAGCAATCGTCCTTTTTAGTGAGACTGCCTTGTAATGAAGTATATGATACATATACTTTTACTGTAACTTATTCAAGTAGAATCCATGACCTAACAGAAATTGTGTTATAATGAAGAACTTTATAGTGAGATAGTACTGCCTATATATGCAATTTGCTACCTCATTTCCAATAACAAGATCAAAAGATAATCATTAAAAAATATACATTAGCAATATCTAAATGACTTTCTTTTTTTCTTTATTTCTGATAGATGAACCATCTCAGGAAGGGGGTCAAAATGAGGGCGAGAGCCCCATCCAACACTTAAGGGGTGAGGGTGAGGGTCGGGACAGTCCAAGTGATGCACTGGAGTCTCCAGGCAGAGCGGAAAATGAGAGAGCAGGTAAGGCACATGACATTATTATTCTAGTTTTATCAATTTCTAATCATTATGCACATTTTGTTTTCTCTCCTAAAACCCAAAAAGGTTTGGTATTTTTCAATCTTCAGGTATTAGCACAACAAAAATTTGAAAAAGCAGGTGGAAAGTGATGCGGGATTAGGCTGCAAATGTGTTGCCAGAATAGCCTTGATGCATCAGCTCATTTAACTTGGATATTGGATTTTTAACACATTTGAGCACAAGACCCAAACTCAAAGTACAAAAGGGGCCCTGAGTGGTCTAAAGTGCTCTTCATTACGTATCACTGCCATCTCACCTCTATCTGTGTGGGTTCGAGTCTCAGATTCAGCCAATGTGGGTATGTGAGAAAGCTTGCTCTCATGGGTCACTGGTTCTTTCTGGGGGATATAATTTTGATTATAATAAAGTTAGATGTTATTATCTCTGGTCCCTTCATTAGAATGCTAATGTATGCAGGCATACTCTAAGCATCAAATCTGATTTGGGGAGTTTGTGCTGAAGCTTAATCTTCATGCTTAGAAAGTTTGGAAAATGCAGGGCCTGGCCTTACAGATCTTGGTTTTTACTTAGAAGTACTCTGATCAAACAGTGTGGTTAGATTATTGTGGCATTTTTATTACAGAAGTGGATGAAAAAGAGGCAGACAAATTGTCCAAACAGAGGGAGTTCCTTCTAAGTCAGATCCAGATGCCATCCCTTGAGACAATCCTCCGCTACCCAATAGAGGTCTGGGTCTCCAGTGGCAAGCCATTTGTTCCACCAGAAGGTTAGTTATCATATTATCTGTAATTGGCTTCAGTACTTTTTATTTCTTTTGAGGTGCATGAATAATTATATATATACCAGAACAAGAAAAAAACATAATACTTTGGGTAAGAAAGTTAAGTTTTGAGATTTGATTAACTTCAAAAAGAGCAATCATTCTTTAAAATAATGATTTATTTCATGCAAATGTAATTAATACTATAAGAGATATAATAGTTTGAATGCATTGTAAACATCATTTTTATGTTATTAATGTTATTACATTAAAATTCTGTTTTCTGATGTTAGATGTTTTTATGATGATGTCATATTGTCCAAAGGGACAAATCCTTGTGTCATGGCTTATAAGTTCCAGAGTTTTCTTAAGGAAAGATACCATAATAAACCTTGTAGTAGAGTTCACTGTACAAAACATAAAATAGTTATGATACTTATGGATAAATTAGACAATAGATTAATACAAAATATCTAGGTTTTATAATCTATGCTGATCATAGTCTGTATGTCTATTGACATTTTAGATGGCAAAAAACAAGGTCAACAGCTAAATTGTATTTTAATCAAAGCATCTACTTTTTATACCTGGATTTATTCATCATAATTTCTAGGACTAAGTTTCTGAAAATAAATATCCCTCCTCCCCCATCTGCTCCAAACTAGAATAAAAAAAAATACGCACATCCCTCCATACCCTCTGATCCAAACTAGAATAAAAATCCATATTTACATCCCTCCACCTCCTTGGATCCAAACTGGAATAAAAATCCATATTCACATCCCTCCACCTCCTCGGATACAAACTAGAATAAAAATCCATACACTCATCCCTCCACTTCCTCGGATACAAACTAGAATAAAAATCCATACACTCATCCCTCCATGCCCTCAGATCTAAACTAGAATAACAATCCATAATCATGGAATCATACCTTTAGTGTTACATCTATGGATGACAAAATAGCACTGATATGTAATTACCTAGATATTAAGATAAATAACCAATTAAAATATTCAGAAAATATTTTGGCCTTATTTTCATTTTGGAACATGTACATTTATTCATCTTTTTATTAATATCTTCTTTAATACCATTGTGTAATAGTAATAATATTGACTTAAATCAATTTATGTACAATGTATATGTCTAAAAATGTAATCTTAAAAAAGATATTTCATAAAATAATTTCTTGTATGATATCTTCCAACTCTAGCTGTCAACTCTTCTTTCCTTCTGTTGCAGTGGTAGAATCTAAAACAGAGAACAGGAAGAAGAAAAGGAATTTCAGAGCTGCCATTTCCCTAGAGCTTGACATGGAGAGACATATTCTGCGCCAGATGAAAGGTAGAATACTTAAGCAACTGATTCACTATTCCATTATAAGCACTGTACTGTTTGTAGTCTATGGAATATTATTACATTTTAAAGCATCAAGGCTAAAATAGGGGTGGCAATACATTTTAGTGTTTCAATATACATCCACTGAATTTTGAAGAGAAAATGAATAAATCATAACCATAGTTTTAAAATCATAACCATAGTTATACCCTTCACACTAGTGTCCAAAAATGTAAGCTATAGAGATAGCCACCACACTACTGTCCACTGTATCACAGCCATAGTGATAGCCACCACACTACTGTATCACTGCCATAGTGATAGCCACCACTCTACTGTCCACTATATCACACCCATAGTGATAGCCACCACTCTACTGTCCACTATAGCACAGCCATTGTGATATCCACCACTCTACTGTCCACTATATCACAGCCATAGTGATAGCCACCACACTATCCACTGTATCTTACCCATAGTGATAGCCACCACTCTACTGTTCACTGTATCATACCCATAGTGATAGCCACCACACTGTCCACTGTATCACAGCCATAGTGATAGCCATCACTCTACTGTCCACTGTATCACAGCCATAGTGATAGCCACCACACTACTGTCCACGATATCACAGCCATAGAGATGGCTACCACACTACTGTCCACTGTATCACAGCCATAGTGATATCCACCACACTACAGTCCAATATTTTGTAGACAGCTCAAGATACAAACAAGTTATATATTAAAAAATGGACTGGTCAGAGGTTTAGGTAAAAGATTGCACAAGGTCTCAGGAATGTACTTGTTGACCCATTTTAGCCACCTCAACCTCAGTTTACTTTATTCCACCCATTAAATGCATATACCCATTTATTACAGACACTTAACAGCTTAGACACAGATTTGTCCTCACATAATTGCTGTCAGCTATTGTGGATTTTGACTCTTCCCCCCCCAAAAAAAAAAAAAATCGTTACCTCAGTGAACATTCTAAATTCTGAATTATTTTGACAGAATTCAGGATAATTAAACTTTAGGGGAATATTAGTTTGAAAAGAAATACTCTGTGTGTAAATTAGATTGAAGGAAAATAATTAAGAACAGATATGATAGACTGGTGAATAGAATATAATAAAAAGCAGAATGCACATAACAGGAAACTATTTGATTAGATCCAAAATAAATGACAAGTAGCAGCAGAGACAAAGAGATTTAAAAATTTAGATATTTTGGGGGCAATACTTATTTTTAAAACCATTATTTTGATCAGAGATGTTACAGGAATTCAAGGTTCTGAAATTATTGGAATGGGTACATCATTTATTTTCATTGGACATTAAATGTTACTGACTGTACTGGTATTAATGGTTTAAAACAATCATTTATTCACAGTAGACATTAAACATTACTAACTGTACTGGTATTATGGTTTTAAAACAATCATTTATTCACAGTAGACATTAAGTATTACTAACTGTACTGGTATTAAGGTTTTAAAACAATCATTTATTCACAGTGGACATTAAGCATTACTAACTGTACTGGTATTATGGTTTTAAAACAATCATTTATTCACAGTAGACATTGAACATTACTAACTGTACTGGTATTAAGGTTTTAAAACAATCATTTATTCACAGTGGACATTAAGCATTACTAACTGTACTGGTATTATGGTTTTAAAACAATCATTTATTCACAGTGGACATTAAGTATTACTAACTGTACTGGTATTATGGTTTTAAAACAATCATTTATTCACAGTAGACATTAAGTATTACTAACTGTACTGGTATTTAGGGTTTATAACAACCATTTATTCACAGTGGACATTAAAACTGTACTGGTATTAAGGTTTATAACAACTATTTATTCACAGTAGACATTAAGTATTACTAACTGTACTGGTATTTAGGGTTTATAACAACCATTTATTCACAGTGGACATTAAAACTGTACTGGTATTAAGGTTTATAACAACTATTTATTCACAGTGGACATTAAAACTGTACTGGTATTAAGGTTTATAACAACTATTTATTCACAGTGGACATTAAGCATTACTAACTGTACAGGTATTATAAACTTATAAGAAGCTGCACTTTAAACATTTGTCACTTTTGACAAATATGTTATATATTCCAGACAGGTTGTCTCATAAATTGACATGAAGATTCATGTTCATGGGTTGGCATCACTGGCTGTCTCATAAATTGACATGAGGATTCATGTTCATGGGTTGGCATCACTGGCTGTCTCATAAATTGACATGAGGATTCATGTTCATGCGTTGGCATCACTGTTGCAGGTTATGTGATATTAAAAATTAATTGTAAGACAAATGGCATCAGTTTGACATCAATTATTTTCATGGGTCTTGATTTTTGTGGTTTTGTATTTTTTTTGTTTACATGGATACTTAAATTTGTGGATTTGCCATATTTATTTGTATAGCATTTAATGCATTAATTTCTATTAAATCCTATAAAGAATGCAAAAGAGCAAAATTATGCTCACAACAATGGGCACTCACTTAAATGGCTGAAACACACTACTATCACCTGTATGGTCACAGATCAAACACCTGTCAAAATCGATCACTCACACTGAACATCAAAGAGGGCCAACACAGTCAACAACACTACTACCACCTGTATAGTCACAGATCAAACACCTGTCAAAATCAATCACTCACACTCTGCATCAAATTGAGCCAACAACACAATGCTAATCATAATTCCTTCCATAAAACTCCTTACAGCTATATGATATCAATTTTAAAGAATTAAATAAAACAAAAAGATGTAAAAGTTAATATTTAATTACAGAAATGATGTTAATATTTATAATGTCTCTCTTGATCTCTAGGAATGAAACACAGTAATAAAATTGGGGGGGGGGGCGGGAATCTCCATATGAGGCAACTTCTCAGTTGGGTTTTAAATTCATGGTTTTGGGCAACAATAAAGTACATGAAAATTGGTATTCCGCAAAAAATTGTGAAACCACAGTATTCCAGAACATTCTGTAGCATCAAGGGATTGGAGTTGGTATTTCAGCTGGAGATATGCATTGGTATTTTTCACAATTGAATGTTATATACCTTCCTCCTAAGCTCAAACTCAAGACCTCTTATTTGAAAATCAGGAGATACGCCGCTTAACTAAAGGTGCAGACCAGTAAGTGACCTTACATATCCTTACACTCCTCCATCTTTATATCAACATTTGTGGTTGAATGTCATCCTGATTTACCTAACAGTGCATCTTTTCAAGGTCACCAACTATGGGGGTCATTTAAACTCTTGACATAACATGAAAAGCTGCTAGTGAGGTTCAAATTCATAATGTCCCTCACTAGTGTTGGGCATTTACTCCATGACTGATAAACTGAAATGTTTTGTCCATGTGAGCTGGTCAGTAAGTATGATTGGATACTCTTAAGTCTTCCATGGTACATTGGTTAACATAAATGTTCAAAAGGTAAAGAGATAATAGGATCAGATCTTTCAAAGCAAAATCTGCAGATTTTTATTTTTAGATAAAAAAAAGTGTGGCAGTTGATACACAAAGATGGGAGCCTCACCCAACCAAAGTAACCTTGGAACAACAAGTTTGATTGGCTAAATTTTTCCCAGCTCTTATTATTTTAATATGTTTTACTTTTGACTGTACATGTGTGATGCATGCTGACAGGTGGAGGTATCTGTAAATGAGCAGTAATGGTTTCTCATGTTCTTTACTGCTGAAATTATGTATTTTAGGGAGACGCTTAGAGGAGCTTAACCCAGGAGAGTTAAAGGGGACAATGAATACAGCTCAGCTTGTTATTATTGAGGGTCACTGGCAGGAACCAACACCTGATGAACAAAAGAAACATGATACTGTACACAAGTTGGAGGTAATGCTACATTACACAGAGACTTAACCCAAATTGATCAGCCTGTTTCCTACACCCATGGCATAAATAGGGTTAAATTTGCTGTGAAGGACTCAACAATGTTAACAAATGCATCAGTCTTCTAAGCTGTTAATTGTGCAGATTTTACATATAAATTTAAACTCCTTGCATTGGGATATTGTTTAATGATTCCTTGCATTATCCTGTAAAACAAAGTATGGAATATGTTTTGCAGAATAAATGCTATTAGAATAAACAACATTTCTTTCCATCATTTAGAATTAAATAAGAAAAACTTCAATTCCAAACATGACATGGCGCATGTACTTGCTTATAGTTTTTTTTTTCTAAATACATCCTCTATGCCTGACACAATTCATTACCAGCTTTTTTAAACAAATACCAGAACTCTCATTAATTGCTCATTTGAAAATTTTCAATGATTTATGGACCACTGGTAATGTTCTCTTGAAAAGTGGCCATGGTAATACCTGTTCCCAAACCAGGTAAGGATAGCACTGATTCTGTGAACTAGAGTCCTGTTGCTTTGATGAACTAAACCAGGTAAGGCTAGCACTGATTCTATGAACTAGAGTCCTGTTGCTTTGATGAACTAAACCAGGTAAGGATAGCACTGATTCTATGAACTAGAGTCCTGTTGCTTTGATGAACTAAACCAGGTAAGGATAGCACTGATTCTATGAACTAGAGTCCTGTTGCTTTGATGAACTAAACCAGGTAAGGATAGCACTGATTCTATGCACTAGAGTCCTGTTGCTTTGATGAACTGTTTGTGTAAAATGATGGAACCTATAATCAATGCAAGGCTTGTTTGATATTTGGAAACTGAAAAATTGAATATCTCCTATCTAAATCTCTTCCAATTAGGCCAGTGTGCCAAATATCATCTGGCTAGACTTTCAGCATTCACTGACAATACTTTTATCAAGAAAGGACTAAGACAAGGCCTATGATTCAATGGAAGCATGGAAAATGAATTACCTGCATAATCAGTGAATTCTTGTCTTTATTTTGAGTGTGAATATCTGCTAACCAAAGTATTATTACATGTATGTAATGGAAGATCAAGGTGTATGTTATTTGCAGTTTGTCTCTATTTCTAAAAGATTATCTGCTAACCAAAGTATTATTACATGTATGTGATGGAAGATCAAGGTGTATGTTATTTACAGTTTGTCTCTATTTCTAAAAGATTATGTGCAATATGAACACAGATGCTGTATAGTGAGCATACAATTTTGCTTGCTATGAAATTTGATGAATTTTTTGATTACTGTAAACTTGATGGGCTTTGTTATGATGATAATTTTGATGAACTTTGTGATTACTGTAGTTTTGATGAACTTTGTGATTACTGTAATTTTGATAAACTTTGTTATTACTTTAATTTTGATGAACTTTGTTATTACTTTAATTTTGATGAACTTTGTTATTACTGTAATTTTGATGAACATTGTGATTACTGTAATTTTTATGAACTTTGTGATTTCCTTAGTTTTGATGAACTTTGTGATTTCCTTAGTTTTGATGAAGTTTGTGATTTCCTTAGTTTTTATGAACTTTGTGATTACTGTAATTTGATGAACTTTGTGATTGCTGTAATGTTTATGAACTTTATGATTACTCCAGATTTGATTTGACTTTTAGATTACCACAGTTTTGATGCACTTTGTTATTAACTTCAAAAGATCAAACAATTTATTAAAAACAAAAGAACTCCTGTCCATCGCCAAAATTAACATTGACAATATTATCTTTTGCAAAACTACAAATCTTTGATACCAGCAAAAATGATTAATTACATAGCACTGAGTAGCAACAAATGTATTCCATGTTTTCTTCCACTCTCCCCATCACACGATGAAACTGAAAAACATTTTTAGAAAAATGTATTGAACTGACTGGAAATAGTTATTTCTGAGGTTGTAAAATTCTGAATCTTGCTATTTATTGTAAGAATCTTTAAGATACTAATCTGCTTGATTATTTCAAAAACAATATTGTTGCCTCAATTAAAAGTATTTGACTGCCTGTGAAGATTTGTTCTCGTTCATTTTTAAACTTTTTCCAGACCCACTATGCTGAAGTTAGAGCCAATCAGAAGGAAAAAACAACCGTTGCCATTGTGGACAGTAACAAGCCACTCTACAAACAGCCAAATATGGTTTGATATTTTTTCTTACATTCTTTTATCTGTTTTTAAGCCAGGAAATATTTAAGTTCAGTGAGTTTGAATTTTGTTTACAATATTTTTTCATTGACAAACCCAGTACATATTTTTTGTGGGGTATATTATGTTGATCTTACAACTTGACATTTAATTACTTTCAGAGACTTTAATGTTGATGTGAGGTGAAGAAAACTGCATAACCTAAAAACACCCAACTAAATAGAATAATAGACTGTGACAAATGAGAAAACTGGTGATTGAACTCAGGGCCACAGAGTTACAGTGATTTTATGTTACCACAGTACTATCTAGACCCATTCAGAGTTCAGTTTAATCCCTGCTCATGTTTTGAAAACAAGACACCCAAGCAGAGTTGATATTACTCATGTGGCTGACATCTGTGTCTAATAGTCAAATTCAAGAACAGTTGGCCCAGAAATCTTGATTAAATTGTAGGATCATTTCTGTAAAATCTTGTTCAAATTATGTTGATCAATTATAAAAACAGTTGTATGAACATTTCTTTGGGATTGTATTTACATCTTCATCCATATTTGATTGTAGATCAGCATTCTGTGCACAGATGTGAAAGGTATTGGCAGATGAATTCAAAACTGGTTTTTTGATCTAACTTTCAGCTCACTGACCATAAGGCCAAGTGAGCTTATGATATGACACTACATCAATCTCATGTCAGCCATCTTCTATGTGTGAGCTTGTGATAGGACACTACATCAATCTCATGTTATCCATCTTCTATGTGTGAGCTTGTGATATGACACTACATCAATCTCATGTCATCCATCTTCTATGTGTGAGCTTGTGATAGGACACTACATCAATCTCATGTTATCCATCTTCTATGTGTGAGCTTGTGATAGGACACTACATCAATCTCATGTTATCCATCTTCTATCTGAGAGCTTGTGATATGACACTACATCAATCTCATGTCATCCATCTTCTATCTGTGAGATTCTGATATGACACTACATCAATCTCATGTCATCCATCTTCTATCTGTGAGATTCTGATATGACACTACATCAATCTCATGTCATCCATCTTCTATCTGTCAACATTTGCTTCTTACCACTCCCACTCTAAAGTCCATATTTCTGATCTGATTTCAATAAAACTTGGAATGTGTGCTTGTATGATCCTAATATCAGATGAGTTTGATAAAGATTGAGAGTCACGCATATTAGTGAGGTAATCTTGCATCTCACTGGCTGACCTTATTACCAATTTGGAGCCACATTTCTGATACAACTTTGATTTAACTTTCAATAATTGTTTATTTTATTAAGATTTAAATAATTGTTTATATTATTAAGATTTAAAAAATTGTTTATTTTATTAAGATTTAAATAATTGTTTATATTATTAAGATTGAAATAATTGTTTATTTTATTAAGATTTAAATAATTGTTTATATTATTAAGATTTAAATAATTGTTTATTTTATTAAGATTTAAATAATTGTTTATTTTATTAAGATTGAAATAATTGTTTATATTATTAAGATTGAAATAATTGTTTATTTTATTAAGATTTAAATATATCAGTATATTATTAAGATTTAAATATATCAGTATATTATTAAGATTTAAATAATTGTTTATATTATTAAGATTTAAATAATTGTTTATATTATTAAGATTTAAATAATTGTTTATATTATTAAGATTTAAATATATCAGTATATTATTAAGATTTAAATATATCAGTATATTATTAAGATTTAAATAATTGTTTATATTATTAAGATTTAAATAATTGTTTATATTATTAAGATTTAAATAATTGTTTATATTATTAAGATTTAAATAATTGTTTATTTTATTAAGATTTAAATAATTGTTTATATTATTAAGATTTAAATAATTGTTTATATTATTAAGATTGAAATAATTGTTTATTTTATTAAGATTTAAATAATTGTTTATATTATTAAGATTTAAATAATTGTTTATATTATTAAGATTGAAATAATTGTTTATTTTATTAAGATTTAAAAAATTGTTTATTTTATTAAGATTTAAATAATTGTTTATATTATTAAGATTGAAATAATTGTTTATTTTATTAAGATTTAAATAATTGTTTATATTATTAAGATTTAAATAATTGTTTATTTTATTAAGATTTAAAAGATTGTTTATTTTATTAAGATTTAAATAATTGTTATTTTATTAAGATTTAAATAATTGTTTATATTATTAAGATTTAAATAATTGTTTATATTATTAAGATTTAAATAATTGTTTATATTATTAAGATTTAAATAATTGTTTATATTATTAAGATTTAAATAATTGTTTATATTATTAAGATTTAAATAATTGTTTATATTAATAAGATTTAAATAATTGTTTATATTATTAAGATTTAAATAATTGTTTGTTTTATTAAGATTTAAATAATTGTTTATATTATTAAGATTTAAATAATTGTTTATATTATTAAGATTTAAATAATTGTTTATATTATTAAGATTTAAATAATTGTTTATATTATTAAGATTTAAATAATTGTTTATATTATTAAGATTTAAATAATTGTTTATATTATTAAGATTTAAATAATTGTTTATATTATTAAGATTTAAATAATTGTTTATATTATTAAGATTTAAATAATTGTTTATATTATTAAGATTTAAATAATTGTTTATTTTATTAAGATTTAAATAATTGTTTATTTTATTAAGATTTAAATAATTGTTTATTTTATTAAGATTTAAATAATTGTTTATTTTATTAAGATTGAAATAATTGTTTATTTTATTAAGATTTAAATAATTGTTTATATTATTAAGATTTAAATAATTGTTTATATTATTAAGAATTAAATAATTGTTTATATTATTAAGATTTAAATAATTGTTTATATTATTAAGATTTAAATAATTGTTTATTTTATTAAGATTGAAATAATTGTTTATATTATTAAGATTTAAATAATTGTTTATATTATTAAGATTTAAATAATTGTTTATATTATTAAGATTGAAATAATTGTTTATATTATTAAGATTTAAATAATTGTTTATTTTATTAAGATTTAAATAATTGTTTATATTATTAAGATTTAAATAATTGTTTATATTATTAAGATTTAAATAATTGTTTATATTATTAAGATTTAAATAATTATTTATATTATTAAGATTTAAATAATTGTTTATATTATTAAGATTTAAATAATTGTTTATATTATTAAGATTGAAATAATTGTTTATATTATTAAGATTTAAATAATTGTTTATTTTATTAAGATTTAAATAATTGTTTATTTTATTAAGATTTAAATATATCAGTATATTATTAAGATTTAAATAATTGTTTATTTTATTAAGATTTAAAAAATTGTTTATATTATTAAGATTGAAATAATTGTTTATATTATTAAGATTTAAATAATTGTTTATATTATTAAGATTTAAATAATTGTTTATATTATTAAGATTTAAATAATTGTTTATATTATTAAGATTTAAATAATTGTTTATATTATTAAGATTTAAATAATTGTTTATATTATTAAGATTTAAATAATTGTTTATATTATTAAGATTTAAATAATTGTTTATTTTATTAAGATTGAAATAATTGTTTATTTTATTAAGATTTAAATAATTGTTTATATTATTAAGATTTAAATAATTGTTTATTTTATTAAGATTTAAATAATTGTTTATATTATTAAGATTTAAATAATTGTTTATATTATTAAGATTTAAATAATTGTTTATTTTATTAAGATTTAAATAATTGTTTATATTATTAAGATTTAAATAATTGTTTATATTATTAAGATTTAAAAAATTGTTTATTTTATTAAGATTTAAATAATTGTTTATATTATTAAGATTTAAATAATTGTTTATATTATTAAGATTTAAATAATTGTTTATATTATTAAGATTTAAATAATTGTTTATATTATTAAGATTTAAAAAATTGTTTATTTTATTAAGATTGAAATAATTGTTTATTTTATTAAGATTTAAATAATTGTTTATATTATTAAGATTTAAAAAATTGTTTATTTTATTAAGATTTAAATAATTGTTTATTTTATTAAGATTTAAATAATTGTTTATATTATTAAGATTTAAATAATTGTTTATATTATTAAGATTTAAATAATTGTTTATATTATTAAGATTTAAATAATTGTTTATTTTATTAAGATTGAAATAATTGTTTATTTTATTAAGATTTAAATAATTGTTTATTTTATTAAGATTTAAATAATTGTTTATTTTATTAAGATTTAAATAATTGTTTATATTATTAAGATTTAAATAATTCTGTATATTATTAAGATTTAAATAATTGTTTATTTTATTAAGATTTAAATATATCAGTATATTATTAAGATTTAAATAATTGTTTATATTATTAAGATTTAAATAATTCTGTATATTATTAAGATTTAAATAATTGTTTATTTTATTAAGATTTAAATATATCAGTATATTATTAAGATTTAAATAATTGTTTATATTATTAAGATTTAAATAATTGTTTATATTATTAAGATTTAAATAATTGTTTATATTATTAAGATTTAAATAATTATTATGGGATAACATGTAATGCCAATGTTTTCTCTATGATGTGTAATTCATTGAATTCCTGCTAAAAGACTATAATCAACAATTTTCTCTCCCTTTTTGCAAAAAATCAAGGTCACTGAATGAAAGAAGAAAATTATTTGTTGCATATTTAGTTCTAAATCATGTTTCTGGACCAAGGGTTGTGGATGGCTTGCACTTAAGTTATGAAATAGATCTCTTGATGGGGGGGGGGGGGTCTTCCAAAGATGAAAGATTATGGTCATTGTGGCTCAAAGAAAAATGGGTTTTGCAAAATATATTTTGTGCTAGAGCAAGTTACTGAACCAAAACTTTGTTGACGACTCACACTTAGGGTATGAGATTAGTAATGTGGTACTTGGTTTCATATTTTGAGCAAGGTCTTAACATTGGAACATAGAGTATTGTTAACTTCTTCAGAAACGAGTACAAGTGTATCCTATGGGGGAGTCAATGGTAAGGACAGAGTATGTCTGGGGTGAAACCCTTGACCAGATATTGGAAAATACTACAATTCGGCTGAACCTCTGGCAAAGGGCCAAGAGACTCTATACAGAAGAAGGAAAAGAAGTAAGTACACATACACAGATATACACACAGACAGACATACAGACTGCATGCATGCATTACATATATCCATACATACATCTATGGAGGGAAGCATGAATTGTTACCATTGCCTGTCTGTCCTGTCATGTCAAGTCACAAATCCATCAGAACTTTTGTGCATACCGAATAATTTTCATAAATTTAATGGATTTGTCAAGGATATTACATTATAAACATTTTCATCATTTTGTGGCAACATTGTATGGATTTGTCAAGGATAATACATTAAGAACATTTTCACCATTTTGTGGCAACATTGTATGGATTTGTCAAGGATAATACATTAAGAACATTTTCACCATTTTGTGGCAACATTGTATGGATTTGTCAAGGATAATACATTAAGAACTTTTTCACCATTTTGTGGCAACATTGTATGGATTTGTCAAGGATAATACATTAAGAACATTTTCACCATTTTGTGGCAACATTGTATGGATTTGTCAAGGATAATACATTAAGAACATTTTCACCATTTTGTGGCAACATTGTATGGATTTGTCAAGGATAATACATTAAGAACATTTTCACCATTTTGTGGCAACATTGTATGGATTTGTCAAGGATAATACATTAAGAACATTTTCACCATTTTGTGGCAACATTGTATGGATTTGTCAAGGATAATACATTAAGAACATTTTCATCATTTTGTGGCAACATTGTATGGATTTGTCAAGGATAATACATTAAGAACATTTTCACCATTTTGTGGCAACATTGTATGGATTTGTCAAGGATAATACATTAAGAACATTTTCACCATTTTGTGGCAACATTGTATGGATTTGTCAAGGATAATACATTAAGAACATTTTCATCATTTTGTGGCAACATTGTATGGATTTGTCAAGGATAATACATTAAGAACATTTTCATCATTTTGTGGCAACATTGTATGGATTTGTCAAGGATAATACATTAAGAACTTTTTCATCATTTTGTGGCAACATTGTATGGATTTGTCAAGGATAATACATTAAGAACATTTTCATCATTTTGTGGCAACATTGTATGGATTTGTCAAGGATAATACATTAAGAACATTTTCATCATTTTGTGGCAACATTGTATGGATTTGTCAAGGATAATACATTAAGAACTTTTTCACCATTTTGTGGCAACATTGTATGGATTTGTCAAGGATAATACATTAAGAACTTTTTCACCATTTTGTGGCAACATTGTATGGATTTGTCAAGGATAATACATTAAGAACTTTTTCACCATTTTGTGGCAACATTGTATGGATTTGTCAAGGATAATACATTAAGAACTTTTTCACCATTTTGTGGCAACATTGTATGGATTTGTCAAGGATAATACATTAAGAACATTTTCACCATTTTGTGGCAACATTGTATGGATTTGTCAAGGATAATACATTAAGAACTTTTTCACCATTTTGTGGCAACATTGTATGGATTTGTCAAGGATAATACATTAAGAACTTTTTCACCATTTTGTGGCAACATTGTATGGATTTGTCAAGGATAATACATTAAGAACATTTTCACCATTTTGTGGCAACATTGTATGGATTTGTCAAGGATAATACATTAAGAACTTTTTCACCATTTTGTGGCAACATTGTATGGATTTGTCAAGGATAATACATTAAGAACTTTTTCACCATTTTGTGGCAACATTGTATGGATTTGTCAAGGATAATACATTAAGAACATTTTCACCATTTTGTGGCAACATTGTATGGATTTGTCAAGGATAATACATTAAGAACTTTTTCACCATTTTGTGGCAACATTGTATGGATTTGTCAAGGATAATACATTAAGAACATTTTTGCCATTTTGTGGCAACATCGTATGGATTTCTGGCTTTTTTCTGTAATTTTTGAAGGACTCATGGATTAAAATGGATTAAAATGAAATTTTCAAAACGGTTTTACATTAAGGAGACCTGGATAAAGTTTGATTTTCACCATTTTCATGATAATTTAATAGAGTTATGGCCCCTGTTTGATATGATATCTTGGCCATACAACTTTTGCTCACTACCTTTTTAAGCATATTATAGACTCTAATCAAATTTGCAATAATGGTTTATGTTTTGGTTCGGTTTTAGTTGTAATTTTTCTGGCAATATTTTATGGAGTTATGGCCCCTGTTTAATTGCATGGTAATTTGTGGTGGCATCAATATTGTAAAGAAACATTTATGGCCAGGATTCTATCAAAACATAAGTCTTCTTTTAAGAAATGCATTTTTCAAGCATCGATCCATTCTTAAATTCAAGCATTACTTGTCTAACTGTCCACTTGTTAACCTTGTTTCTCCTTATCACATTTTCTCTCTTACCATTCATTGCAGGTACACATCCATAAAGACTATAGATAAGACTATAGATAAGACACTTCATAGGAGTAATGTAAAACAAAAAATGATTGTTCACACATAGATGAAATTTATCCAGTGGATGAAAAAAATGTTGCTTTAATGCATCAAATTGGTTTTTAATTGACTTTTCTTTTAACTTGTGCAGAATCAAGAACAGAATATGGGTACCACAAGTTGAAATTATAATTGTAACATGTACTGTCATTACTGTTATTAATATATGTACATGGATTTGCTTAAAGATAACAAAGTTTGAAGATGTGGAGAGAGACATGGTGCTTTGTGTCTCTATGGGCAGATCTTTCCAACCTGCCGATGCACACCGACAAAACATCGAGGTCAAGGCCAACTATTCACGAGCTCACAAACAGTATGGACAAAATGCAACAGAAGTGACAGTGGATGCAGCAAAAAATCCAAAAGTCAATGTAAGTTTAAACATGAATTGAGGCACTGCTCTATATATATATATATATATATATATATATATATATATATATATATATTACAGATACTATTCATCTTTATCACATCTACACATCTACATGGCTTTGTGATTAGACTGACATAAGCTGTAATAGCTTTTGCAACTAGATTGGTATAGGCAGTAATGTCTTTTGCAACTAGATTGGCTTAGGCTGTAATGGTATTTGCAACTATATTGACATAGGCTGTAAATCTATGTGTACTGACATATGCTGTAATGCTCTTTTACCTAAATGGACATAGGCTGTAATGTCTTTTGTAACTAGATTGGTATAGGCTGTAATGGCTCCTGGAACTAGATTGTCATAGACTGTAATGACATTTGTTACTAGATTGAAAGCTCCAGTTCTTTTGTAACTAGACTGGCATATACTAATTGTTTTACATAGGCTGTAATACTATGTATATTGAAATAGGCTGTAATGCTCTTGTAACTGGATTGACATAGGCTGTAAGGTCTTTTGTAAGTAAATTTGCATAGGTTATTAATGGCTTTTGTAACTAGATTGGCATAGGCTGTCATGCTTTTGTAACTAGATTGACATAGACTGTAATATATTTTGCAACCCGATTGGCATGGGCTGTGATTGCATTTGTAATTATACTGATATAGGGTGTAATGACTATTGTGATTAGACTGTCTTAGGCTCTAATGTCTTTTATAATTGTATTGCTATTGCAACTATATTGGCATAGTCTGTAATGGCTTTCATAACTAGATTTGCATAGGCTGTGATGCTTTTGTAACTAGATTGACATAAGCTGTATTGGCTTTGTGACTGGATTGGCACAGGCTGTAATGCTTTTGCAACTAGATTGTCATAGGTTGTAATGGCTTTTGTAAATAGATTGGCATAGGCTGTTATCAGACATGATTTTGACCTTTTAAAAAAAAAAAATGAAAATGCGAAAGGGTGGTTTGGGAGTACTCCCTCAACAGGGTCTCGAGGGGCAGCGCCCCTGATCAGGGGGTTTTGGGGGTCAAAGAGCCCTGACTAAAAATGCATTTTAAACGCATGAAAGTCTGCTCCTGGTGCAACTTGTGACCATAATATGTAACCATTTGAAAAACTAACAAACTTACCAAAAATTTGAATAATTTTACAATATTTATTGTCACATGAATTTTTTCTCCAATACTATTGGTACTTTAGTTATTTCATGTGCATGTCTGTGTTCACATCGTAATTAAGTCAATAATTAGGCAATTTTTGCTGCCAACATATTACACTTCTATCTTTTCATAATAAATATGTAAAATAAACACCCAAATACATCATCTATATACAAATAATCCCATATATTCACTTTTCTTTTTGTCCACTGAACACAACCTGTTGATATGTTGAGATCTTTCTGCAGCTTTAAGAAAGATTTCTAGTCTTCCATTTTGTCATCAACGATTTTACTAGCTCAATGTGCAATCATTTCTTTTCATTCTCAACATGAGCCTTTTTCCTTTCAAGCTCCAGGGTGTATTGGCGACCTGCTGTGCACATATTCTGACAGAGGGCTTCATTTTTTTTCTGTATGCAGCTTCATTTGTAGGTGCGGTTTCAGACTCATTCAACCACAACTTCTGTAATGTATATATTGCAGGGCACAAAATGCCAGTCCTCAAGCATTCAGTATTCTTATAAATTGACCAACTCAATTTCCGTCAACAATTCGTTCCAGCCATTCCCTTCCGTCTTTTTAAAACCTTTATCTAAACTTTTTGTCATTGTCTCTCTCAACAACTACAGCATGCTTCTTCTTTCCATTGCCATCAGTTTCCTTTGAACGAAGATTCATTGGATGAATTTAAACTTTTGACCAATCAGAATACTCTTTACCAGAGTCGTTGGCTAACTAATATATGGAGCGAATACATTACAAGGGTTGTTGTGGAATGGGACTGAAATGAACGGTTAAAAACCGGATAAAAATGGATCTGACATTTTTTTAATAAAAATTGACTATATCAAGAAAAATTGGATTAAAGTCAGGAGAAAAGCGGAATTCCGTTTTAAAATGGAGAAAAATCATGTCTGTGTTATGTCGCTTGTAATTAGATTGGCATTTGCTGTGAAAACACTATCACACTTTATAATCTTTTCATATGCTGTAGTGGCTTTTGTAACTAGATTGACATAGGCTGTAATGTCTTTGCAACTAGATTGGCATAGGATATAATGGCTTTTGTAATTAGATTGGCATTCGCTGTAATG
This sequence comes from Unio delphinus, assembly GCA_029339505.1. Lineage (NCBI taxonomy): Eukaryota > Metazoa > Mollusca > Bivalvia > Unionida > Unionidae > Unio > Unio delphinus. The sequence goes on from JAQISU010000219.1 coordinate 1,806,646, forward strand.
TGAAAACACTATCACACTTTACAATCTTTTCATAGGATGTGATGGCTTTTGTAATTTGATTAACATAAGCTGTAATGACGTTTGTAATTTGATTGGCATAGGCTGTAATGATAACAAACCATTACACTTGATAACCTGGATAATACGTGTAAATCTGAATATATAAAGGATATTTTCTATTTCTACTTTAATTGTTTCATTATGTGGCACACACATGATATTATAAAGAGTGGCAAAGTTATCATTCTTTTGTGTGACGAGATGAAATATATCCAGTTTTTTTATACAGATAAAGAACATTTTATTTTTATTATAGACCTAATCTATTGCAATAAATTACATTATTTAAAGTAATTTTCTTGTTTGCAAGTTTAGGTATTAAGTAATAATGGTTTATTGCACATTGTTATGGACAGAATAGATATAAAAATTACACAAATATTAATGTTGGTAAAAAATGAGTGTTATATGATATCAATCATATGGCATATGTGACATGACATCTGTCGTATCGTAAACCATATGGTATCAGTTATATGGTATGTCATATGATATCTGTTATATGGTATATATCATATGGTATCTGTTATATGGTATGTCATATAGTATCTGTCCTATGGTATCATCTACCTAATCATCAGACTTAGTGATTGAGATTTCTTATTTAAAATCAAATTAAATTCAGATGTCCAACTGTGTCCCTAACTTCCAATATTAGAAAGAGAATGGGAGCATCATGTGGGTTAATTTCATTTACATATTGATGCATATCTTATTGACAAACTCGGTACTTGTCCTTATCTATACACAGTTTGTCAGGATGAGTGGACAAGTGGATTTGTTGAGCCCAGACATATGTGGATGTACAAGCGTATATCCACATTAAATGTACAAAATATCTTCCATAGATTATAATGAAAAACCTATACTTTTTTTTAACAGGTTGATCCCTTTGGACCTCCAGCGCTAGCTCTGCCCCCTTCAGAAAGTAGAAAGCCAATTACAGACAGGACATGATCAGTCCATTCATTCTTTTTTATTAATATCTTGGCCAATACAGCAAAACATGAAATCCTGTCCTGCATATAAGTGGAGTGTTGATAAGAGCAAATCATGGCATTTTTCCAGAAGACAAATATAATACATAAAAATGATGTCAAGATTGAATCATGTATGTGTAAGTATTTTTGCATGAGGAAAATTACTTCTGGAATTATTCGATGTTGTTTTTGAGGCATGATCCAGACATTAGCTGCAATTGGCCAAGATTTTGGGATTGAAGTTGTAATGACATGGAATTGTCTGCATGACTTTACTTTAGCTGATGAAGATGTACATTTATATGCATAGTTCTAAATTGTGTACAATTATTTTGTTTTCAGAACTGGTGTTATCTTTTCTATTACCTTTATCTCCTCTCTCACTCCCACCACCTTCCATAAAATTATTTTCAGCACATAACTCTCAAACTATTAAAAGTATATCACCTAAACTTGGTACACATATCAGACATATTCCATAGAGGTATTTACAGATACTGTAATTTTATGGGTTCAGTATTTATGTTACCATGGAAACAATGTGTTCAATTATTACTGTATATACTCATGTATAAGCCAGATAATTTAGTAAAAAATTAAAACCCTGCAATAAGGCAATGGAGGGGTCTGCTTGTCCATGGGCCAATATCTAACTTTGAAAATGATAAAGTTTCTTTGTCAACCACCAGTCTGTATTGTTATTGGAGATCACCAAAAAGATCATCTCATACCTAATGATGCCACATAGCTCATACAACATGTGCTATCATTAAGTCAAACAAGTACTTTTTCTAACTTTACATGTAGGTTAATAAATGAAAAATGTCATTACTGTACTTGATTTCTATTTGATACATATCCTTCCACCTGAAAATGTAGCCATACATGTATTAGAGCCATGAATGTATGTGCATTTTCCAAAAGAACTGCCATATTAGTAATCTCTTAATCAAGTGTTCAGCTCTTGGTTAATTAGTGATCACTAAATCCTATGATACATTACAAATGCATTCCAACTTTTTTTGGTGTTAATAAGAAAAGAAAACAAACTAAATAAAAAAATATAGGAATTGATTGTGAAGGTAGTTATGACAGAAACATTTTGGTATTGAGACTCGAAATACATGTATATGGTTAGACTTGAAGCAACAAGTGTGGGGCTCCATGGAGGTTTGTTCTTTATAAAGCAAAGAGATTTATAAGCTGTAGAACAATAACTACTGGTATGCCTAACCTGTGGTACATAATGCCTTAGGGGTAATGGGTTGGTTTTTTTTTAATGATGCCAATGACTTTACTAATCCATATCAGCTATCTGCTGTATTGTGTAATGGGAGCAAGCAGGGATTGTTGTTTCTAATCAAAACCATAACTGTCAGACTTGCTGGAAGTGTGTAATGATTTCCACACTAACAACCAATAATATTTTTAAAACTGAATCAAGCTACCAGTAGTAAAGAATAGAAACAATAATAAATAATTATCCAATACAAATTGATAACCAAGCACCCATTGAAAAATGAGACAATAAAGTATAAACAGGATACTAATACTAATAAATGTTATTTAAGTTTATGTTTTATTGAAATTTTAAGGTAATAGTTAAAATGAATAGTAGTGGAAGTAAAACAAGGCATTCTGCTTAGGATTTGGCATTCAAAATTATTGAATATACCAAAGCAAACAACAACTGTGCTGAAACATGCAAATTTTTTGTACAAAGAGAAGCAACCATGTGAATGGCAGAAAAGTAAATTAGCATTAGAAGAGATACCAAGAACAATGAAGACACACTGGATCGCTTCATTCCCTGAAATGGAGAATGAACTAAACAATTTTGCTTGTGAATATTGACAAAATAGACATATTGTCACAAGAAATTCAAAGATAAACAAAAGTGGAATGGTTGAAAGGCTAGAGAAGGTCTGGAGCAAGAGACCAGGTGCACTAATTAAAAAACTTTCAGTACTTGTCTGGGACATGTTTTGAGTCGAAGAGATGTGCTTAAACAAGCCGTTTAAAGGCAGGTTATGAAAAATTTAGTCACTTGGGGTTGTTCATGCACAGTGAAGCTGAAAAAAGGCAGAAATTTCATGAGGCTAATCATAGACCTGGTTGCCAAGTCAGTGAGACTTGATTCGGTCAGAAATAAAGACTAAACTTTTTAGTATTGTGTTTGACTTTCAATGCATAAATTAATGTTTGTACATTCATTTTCATTAGGCTTCATACAGGAACAGGCTTCTACTTGAGTATATATGGTGTTTAATGGAGTGTTTAACAATAGGGACTAAAAAAGCCTAAAATAATCAAAATTTAAAGTATTGTATCATAGGATGTTTTCAGCAGCAATCTTTATAAGTGGGTGGGTGGGGGTCCAGGTTTAATTGTACCTCTGACATATTCTGTGTGAAAAAAAACAAAGCGTATATTTTTGCACATGCCTGTAGGTTCTGAACATCACCAGTATTTTTCGCTTATTAGATTCAAACCAGTTTTTGTTTTGGAACTTTTGTATCAAGAAGAGTATGGAAAATTATACTTTCATAAATTAGATTTTGTTTCTTCAACACTTTTGTTTAATTTACAAGTGTGTTCTTATTATATATAATATCTTGAAATATTGCCAGGGTTATCTGTGTCACCTGGACAGCTTTTCTTTTCTTTCTTTTTGTTGTTAGATGGTGTTTTTTTTTAGGAGAAATGTCGCTCATGAGGTTGACTGTAATCACCTCTTTTTCAATTCACTGAAAGTTTATATTGTTAAGAGTATGGGCATCTTAATGATTGTAGTAAATTTTTTGACCTTTATTAAGGTAGTTTGTAGATCAATGTATATTTTCATTAAGGATAAAACATTTTATTGATAATATTGCACACAAGTTTGTAATTATTGCAGAGGATCATTTTTGTGTATCTTTTTTTTGGGACACATTTCTATGCATTTGTTTTAATTTTTACACCTTTGATATACGCTCTGTAATAATGCTTTGCCTGTAAATTTAATTTTTTTTTTTTACAGATTCATAAGTGAAATATTGTTCAAACAGTAAGAGATCTCATACTTGGCATCAGTCATACACACAATGCATAGAGTTATTTTAACATGAACATAATTTCTAAAGATGAAAATTGTAAGTTGGACCTTGAATGTTTTTATTGCACAAGTCATCATTCCACTGGAATTTGTACTTAACTCAAATTATGGATAAGGGAGGTTTAGAAAATCATTCCAGCCAGTTTTTTTTTACGTTTATGTCTCTTAATCCATAAAATAATGCAATGCACAATTTAAACTAAAATTCTGCAAAATTAAGAGCTAATTTTGTATTTTTGAGAGAAGTGACATTATTTTACTAAGAAATAGAAGAAAATCTACAACTTTTATTTTTTTGTATTTAAATACTCCATAAAGATTATTATAGAATTAAATGAATTCAATTTGTTTAGTTATGTCGACAAAGTCATGTTGCCAATATAACAAGTTTCAGCTTTTTTTAATGACATATCAAATTATAAAAGTTTGAAAATGATTCTGTGACAGTAGTAGTTTGTCTATGGTAGGGCTTGATCTTGCAAATCAGTGGTTCCCAACACATGGGTTGCTACCCCTGTCTGGATTACAACGATGTTGCAGAAGGTCACCAGAATTTTTTGAGGGTAGCAAAATTTATTAAAATGTGGAAATGAAGTTCAGAAAACTATTTCTTAGAGCACCACTGAATCAAATGTAAATGATCTCATAAAATGTCTATCACCAATACTCTTTGAGTAAAATTTTTATCTGAATCTTCACAGTGAAAAATTATAGAAAGTTTATGTGTGGATGAGATGCCATCAATCCAAATGATGGAAAGACAGCTTAGCTTATAAATGCTATTATAGATATTCCACTGTTACTATAATAGATGAGTTTACATTTTATTTTATTATATTTTCAGTTTTACCTTCTTTTTTTAACCATAGAATTTTATTTTATTGCATTTTCAATTTTGCCTTTTTTTGTGGGAATCATAGAATAATAGTCATTTATATACATTAATGTAGGGTAAGCTAGATGTGAATTTATTTGTTAGTTTTAAAAAAAAATTCTTTGATGAATAAGCTTTTTGTGTGATAATCATCACTGACATCTATTTAATATAGTCTATACTCACAAGTCAAATCCAACTGATTTACCATTACATAACACACCAGCAGATTAGGGTCTATAATTTTGGTTGTACTGATCATTCCTAGCTGCATAAATTCCAGATGATGCAGCAGCAGATCTGGGTCTATCCTGTGTACAGCTTGACTCATGCAAAAATATGAAGTACATGTATGTACTTTTGGAAGTTGGTCATGTTGCTGATCCAACCTTGTCTAACTTAACTTCAATAGAAACCTACTTGGGACGATAACTTTAAGGCCTTTAGGTTTTTTTTTAAGCATCAAAATAAATCTAAGAAGAAAATAGTCAGTGTTGGAATAATAAAATCTTCATTTCTGTCCACTGCACGTCCATCCATACAACATACGTATTTTGATATCACAACAATGACCACAATTGGGTAAGGGCTAATTTAAGCCCCTACTCAGAGCCAGATTTAAGGGGTCCATCTCTTCCATAAATATCTATTCAATATGTATCCAGTATCACTTTTCATAAAAGAACCTTTGAAAAGCCAGCAGTTTTCTCCATTCTGGATTTCATGAATTATAAACATGATGATCACTAAGCTTATATGAAACCGATGCTTACATTCGGCATTTACATGCAGTACACATAATAGTTACTGATAGTCTCTTTGAAGATGCAGTACACATGATAGTCACTGATAGTCTCTTTAATGATGCAGCATACATGATAGTCACTGATAGTCTCTTTAATGATGCAGCATACATGATAGTCACTGATAGTCTCTTTAAGGATACAGTAAACATGATAGTCACTGATAGTCTCTTTAAGGATGTGGTATACATGATAGTCACTGATAGTCTCTTTAATGATACAGAATACATGATAGACACTGATAGTCTCTTTAAGGATGCAGTCAGTACACATGATAGTCACTGATAGTCTTTTTAAGGATGCTGTCAGTATACATGAGTCACTGATAGTCTCTTTAAGGATGCAGTACATATGATAGTCACTGATAGTCTTTTTAAGGATGCAGTCAGTATACATGATAGTCACTGATATGATAGTATCTTTAATAATTGGTGATTGTTTGATGACATTGTTTAAATGATGTGCTTATTAAGTACAGTATATATCTGACACAGAGTTTCAAACACTTTTAAAATATTTTACTTATTTTTATGTTCTTTGCTGACTTGATGTCAAATCTTGCCAGATTCACCATAGTAAGGACCAACATTATGTTCATTAATAACAGCCAGATGTTACTATTTTATCAAAACAATCGACCAAAGTTTTGTGGTTTATTTATCTGACAGATGAAAACCTCACTTAATTTTATTTCAGTTTGATAAACTTCTTCCATGTGTTGATGATTGATCCAAATATTTTATAATTTTTAAATGAGTGTTATAAGAGAGAGAGAGAGCAAGTACAATGCAAGTGCAAAGCATTAGCACTTTAACAATATATGCAACACATTTTATTTACTGCACAGACCAAATAATATATCAGTTTTGATATTTTCAAAACACTGAGTAGTCAGTTACCAATTTTTTCTCATTGGATATAAAATGGATCTCCATAATAAAAGAAAGGCAAAACAGAAAGAAACAAAACAGCAAGATGAATGAACGCAAATGTATTTTGTTCCATTGTACACACATATACCATCACCACCACCCCAAAAAAAGAAATTAAGTTATTTTTTTATTAGTGTCATCAGTGTCATTTAACCCATTCAAAGTTAACAATATCCTGTTTAAAAAACACAGGCTTTTTGTTGCTTTAGGCATTTGTATATTCAGTTCAAAATATTCATGAAATATCATTTGATTTTGTTGTTTGGAAAAATTAATGCCATACTTTCTTAACTCCTATTTAAATAACTTAAAAATTAACGATGGTTCATTTCAACTGTCTAGAAATAAACCATATTAATGTCTTTTTAGCACTAACTGATATATTGCCAAAGATCTCATAAAACATGGCAATGACTTTACAACTGACATTTGGTCTTTTAAGCATGTCAACATAGCCCTAATGAGCACACCACTTTTAATAATATTAGAGTAAATTAATAAACATACTGTTGGATGGCAAACATTTTAAACATATTTTTCATGTACAAAAGTCAGGATCCACACAAAAAAAGAATTTGTATACATGCATGTACATAATATAAATTAGCATGCATATACACATGCATGCATACCAAAGATATTGGATCCTACTTTAAAAGGCTCCATACACTGGAATAAGAGATTTTTGTACTAGAATTAACACTGATGATTACTCTATTGAATGAGATGATTTGATTTTGAAACAATGCAGCACCTATGGTCTATCATGTCTCTCAGTTTTAATGATCTTTTAAGCAACACACATACATTTTAAATTTTTAACAAAAATGTGTATATGACCTTCAAGATCCAGCAAGTGATTACTTGCAAATATGCAAAGGACAGAATACAAATGGACTGCAGCTGCCAGATGTTGCTATGTACAGCCGTTAATGTTGCTTCTCTCTCTCTCACACACACACACACACACAAATGGCTACAAGAAAACATATTTGACTAATCAGTTTGGGAAGCAGATGGACAGATGGACAACATTCATCATGTAAGCAACAGGGTCTTTAATTAGGGAAATTGCTATTGATGGCATGAGGTGTAGAGAGAGAGAGAGAGGTTCCTTTGAGTAATAGTGAATATAGCTATTCTCATTTATGTTTTAGTATGATGCATTAAAAAGTGACAATTCAGAAATTAACATTATATGCTCATCTTTTTCTCTATTAACTTTACATTGTCAGAATCATCCAGCATTTTATGATATTGCACTCACATACACTTCATACTGAACTCAAGTGAATAAAGGATATACTTTCTGTTGTAAACAAACAATGGATGCAAACAGTGACACTTGATTTATTTTATTTGTCTATGGATGAAGTAAACCAACTGAATAAACTAAATCAGTTTTTTGAGTGATATGCCACATGCCAACTGCTTTGCCATATTCCATGTTAACTTTTTTGATACTATGTTTTGGACTTAGGCTAGCCATAGATGCCAGACAGGGTTCTTAGGAATAACATGCAAGTGACAAGGCATAAACTATCTTCTTTAGATGGTAATAAGAATGGCAAAAAATATACTTAGTTTTAAATCCTGAATTTCCTCAAAATATACTTACTTAGTTCTGCAAATCCGAATTACATGAGCCATGTCTTGGGTTCTCAAGCTTGAATACACATTTTAAAATTGTACTGTAATTTTAACTATATTCCAAGTGCAACTACATCTTCCTTACTGCAATCAAAATAAAATAAACATATTCCATTGCTTCTTTTTGATAATTGCAATTGAAAGACTTCATATTTTTCCCACATTATGATTTCAAACAGTGACAAAACAGAAACACACTTGCAGATGTCAACAAGCTGCTCCATCACCGCTGAAATCCGATGTACTTCATGTAGAATTGGCACAGATAAATTCAGTCCATAATCACACAATTTTGTAGAAATGACAAAAATACCAAATAAAATTCATTCCAGTTCAAATGGAAAAGTTATTGCAATGCGCATTCATTCACAATATGACTCCTAATTTCAATTTTAAGTAGACCAAAACATCATTTTTTTTTGAAAGTTGTCTAGTGCATAGTTCAATTTTATCATGGTGGAGTTATGTGCACATTAATAATGTTGTCCTTATGTAATGATGAATCGGAGCTTGTGTATTTAGTTTAGAATATGGCATACATTCATTTACTTTGATTCGTTTAGTGTATTTTTTATATATATAATTAAGCCTTAGGTAGAATAAGAAAATGAGCATATAATAAAAAGGTTACTGCATTTGTATGAGAAAATATGAACTCATTTTGTCGGATGGATATACTGCAATCCCAAGGTTGTGCAGTACTTTCATCCGAAAAACTTTTTCATATTTACCCATACAAATACAGTAACCTGTCCCTTTAATAGATATTTCAATGAGAGCCATTGTATTGATCAATGCTATAGTCTGCTGTAGGCCAAGATCTAGTCTAGTTTTCTCAGTTGCAGAGAATACTTTGAAGTTGTGCATTAAAATAATTGATCAAAATATGGAAATTTAGAATTTAATGATACTAAAAAATACTGCATGTTAACAGGCCTCAGTGCCGATTTCACATTGTTAATGATTTGTACTGACATTATTTTGTATTCAGATCAAGTTCAAGATTGTGAATTTATTGAAGGTTGAAATATAGTCTTCAAAACCTAATAAGAAAATGAGAAAGGTAGAGAAAAAATACTTTGGAACTTTTTATTTCTTATCATGATTCCTTTTTATTCTAACCACTGTAGTAAAAATTGTTTTTCTTTCTTCATATTTCCAGTGACAGTGGTCATATTTTGTATATGTCTAGACTTAAACTAATACCGTCAGGTCAATTACAGGTGGTTAATGCATTGTCTAGACTTAAACTAATACCGTCGGGTCAATTACAGGTGGTTAATGTATTGTCTAGACTTAAACTAATAGTCATGTCAATTACAGGTGGTTAATGCATTGTCTAGACTTAAACTAATACCGTCAGGTCAATTACAGGTGGTTAATGTATTGTCTAGACTTAAACTAATAGTCATGTCAATTACAGGTGGTTAATGTATTGTCTAGACTTAAACTAATAGTCATGTCAATTACAGGTGGTTAATGTATTGTCTAGACTTAAACTAATAGTCATGTCAATTACAGGTGGTTAATTAATTCTCAGTATCATGTTAGTACAATTATCAAAAATATCTTTGTATCAGTGTAGCTTTTGATGATGCTTTCAATGTATTTTTATGAATTAATTGCCGTCCTCACTAAGATAAGTAACCATTACCGTCCATACTTCTTAGAATTAACTGTTATTTATAGATATTTTATCATATTTATTTTTAGCAATTCTTTTCTTTATTTCACATTTGGTGATATGTATTTAAGAAAACATTCTTTTTATACACAAGTGATTGTGATCCTCTTTTAGAGGTGTTGTAGAATAAAATTATTTTAGAATAAATTTTATGCATCTAATATCTGGTTTGTTTATATTTGGACTTTGATTTTAATGTTTTTATTCCAGTATGTCAAGTGATATATGCTCTACTGATGTCATCACAAAACTTCCAGATGAAAATTATTGATTGCTACAACGTTTCTATTTGCAGCTGGGTCAGGGTACTAAACTGAGTTAAGAATAGTGACTTTCAGGTCTAATCACTACCACTGCAAAGTATACTACTGGGTTTTTTCTTTACATGGCACTTTCATAGTGACACCATAGTGACTGTTAGGTCTAATCACTACCACTGCAAAGTATACTACTGAGTTTTTTCTTACATGGCACTTTCATAGTGACACCAAAGGGACTGTCAGGTCTAATCACTACCACTGCAAAGTATACTACTGGGGTTTTTCTTTACATGGCACTTTCATAGTGACACCATAGTGACTGTTAGGTCTAATCACTACCACTGCAAAGTATACTACTGGGTTTTTTCTTTACATCGCACTTTCATAGTGACACCATAGTGACTGTTAGGTCTAATCACTACCACTGCAAAGTATACTACTGGTTTTTTTCTTTACATGGCACTTTCATAGTGACACCATAGTGACTGTTAGGTCTAATCACTACCACTGCAAAGTATACTACTGGGTTTTTTCTTTACATCGCACTTTCATAGTGACACCATAGTGACTGTTAGGTCTAATCACTACCACTGCAAAGTATACTACTGGTTTTTTTCTTTACATGGCACTTTCATAGTGACACCATAGTGACTGTTAGGTCTAATCACTACCACTGCAAAGTATACTACTGGGTTTTTTCTTTACATCGCACTTTCATAGTGACACCATAGTGACTGTTAGGTCTAATCACTACCACTGCAAAGTATACTACTGGGTTTTTTCTTTACATCGCACTTTCATAGTGACACCATAGTGACTGTTAGGTCTAATCACTGCCACTGCAAAGTATACTACTGGTTTTTTTTCTTTACATGGCACTTTCATAGTGACACCATAGTGACAGAATTAAATGTAGCTAATTCTGGCTCACATCTCGAGGTTGACTGAATCTAAAAATTTCCATGTACTTTAACAGTTATTTTCTCACATGAATTTCCTGTGGCAATTATATAATGATCTTGCATGGAATATTAATTGACAAGCAAGCAGAATAAACTGAATTATTGCCATTTAAAGGATGTGCAATAAAATTCTAAAAAGTGACAACCATAACACGACCTGTTTGACTTTATGTAATTTAAATGTACTGAACTCTTTAACAGCACTGAGGCCTTGCAGCTTGATATAAAAAATCTTTATTTTAATGTCAGATAGACATTGCCCATTTTAAATTTAATGTTCACCAATTTTTCTTTGAACTATAGTAGTGTATTAGTACATTACCTTTAATTTGATGTCTTATACTTTCGTGTATTTAAACCTTGTACATTGAAAATGACAATTCTGATCTGTTATTAAAAAAGAACAATAAATGCAAACAGTTAATTCTATACACATAACAGATATTGTTTGACGTAATTGTTGAAAATTTGGAAAGGAAAAAGAATTCTAGAGGCAATTCAGTGAATTCCTGCTCATATGGTGTATGCAAGAATAGTCAACTTGCATTAACCTTGTTGTACACATATACTTAATACTAACTGACAATGAAATACAATATACATATTATATTTTATGCATATCAGGCTTTAAGACAAGACAAAATATTCCTTGAGATTTTAGTAAACTCTGTTCAATGGTTGTTCTTTTTTCTGAGGGTGCCTATGAACACCGACGCAAAGTACAAACATACTGTTCTTGTAAGTCTTAGTGACAGTGGAGTATTCAGTGGATCTACAGAAACAGCCACATAGCTGTGCACTTAAAGTGGTGTGATACATTTATCTAATACTCAAAAGGTTGATGTGAGAAATGTCAGTCACTGTGACCTACGTTAGGCATGATGTGTGTGTTTTATCCAAGCTTGATCCACACAATAGACTACATGACCCAATAAGAGATCTGTGGTAGCTTTGTTGCTAAACAATCATACTTGTAATCCAGATAACCTGGGTCGACTGCCTCAGTATGTTTTGATGAAAGAATATTACTTCCTCTAAACACAAAAAAATACCCAATAAGAAAGAGTGTCAGAACAATGCAAACCCAAACTAAACTATGATGGAAAGAATGACATAAAGATGAGGTTAAAACTATATAGTGATTCAGTAATTTGTATGGATCATGTCAAAATGTGTCCTCTGAAATCAAAACAAGATGTTAAACTAAAGGTAATATGAAAGAGAGTTTTAAAACCTTAACCTGACTGAGCATAAACAAGAGTTCCTTTAAGGGACTGATGCTCAACTGACCAAAGGTAATGTTCAGAAACTTTAAACCATTTCTTTTTGAGACCATTTCTTTTTAACTAATGAGTGTTGAAACCATCTCTGATATTTTATGAAATAAGATTTCATTTCCAGGATCATACATTTCAGTGAGAATGACAAGGAAAGGATTGTGTTAGCTTCATAGTGAATATAACTAGAACACACCTTAAGGTCTAATTCTATAACTCGGACTTTAACCCAAGGTCAAATGGGCAATGAGTATTGCAGAATGAACTTTCTTAACCTCATAATGATTCATTCCTAAGCAAAAACAAAATCCATCAATATCAGCAAATGAAACACTTTGACCAAAACCTTAACACAAATTATACAACTGTGACCTTGACCAAGAGATCAGAGAGGCAAACAGGTGTGTTGCAAAATAAATTGTCATAGCTTCATAATAAAGTATGCTGAGCATATATCAATGGGTAATAGAAGTAGATACAAATGAAGAACTGTGTCGAAAAATCAAAATAATGTAATGACATTGCCAACACCAGCTTAACAGTTAACTGCTATTCCTTTCTTTCCCACTAATGTGGGTAACACTAAATTTAGTGAGCCATGGTAGCACACAATTCACTCTTATTTCAAGAATCAAGGTTTCAATACTGAAACAACACTTCACTCTTATTTGAAGAGTCATGGTTTCAATATTGGAACAATAATTCACTCTTATTTCAAGAATCATGGTTTCAATATTTTAACAAAACTTCACTCTTATTTCAAGAGTCAAGGTTTCAATATTGGAACAACACTTCACTCTTATTTCAAGAGTCAAGGTTTCAATATTGGAACAACACTTCACTCTTATTTCAAGAGTCATGGTTTCAATACTCACCCTGTCCAGCCTAGATTTGGTGTCCCTGGGAAATGTAGTTAGCTCTTATTTCCTTTGTATTATATCGCCAATAATGTCTCTAAAAGGTTGTTAGCTTTTATTTCCTTTGTATTATATAGCCAATAATGTCTCTAAAAGGTTGTTGAAACCAACTGATTGATGAACCATAAATAATAATAAAAACTTAACATTATCACTCTGGCATAAAAAGTAGAATATTGTGACCCCTTTTTGCTGGCAGTAACTACAGCTAGTAATGATGGGTGCATTGCAAAGGGCCCTTTTCACTTTAATTTACTTAGTTATTCTGAAACAGAAGACTTTGCTTTGGGATCATATCATACAAGACTTTGTTCTTCATACAGGTGAAATAAAACTGGGATTGTAGCATATAAACCTTGTTCTTCATACAGTGACATGGAACTGGGATCATAGCATACAGGTGAAATGAGATGTACAACCTGGAGCCATAACTCTTCTAAATCATAATGTGAAATGAAAATTGAACAAACTCAGTATATACAGATGTACAATAACTTTGGCTGATGAGCTCATTCATTATCTCACCAATGTAAAGGTATTCCTTAGCAAAGTTATGCTGTGAAAAACAGTCAGGTGCATGGTAATTAAGGGGACATAACTCTTCTAAACAAATATGTGAAACTGTGAAACAATTAAAAATGCTGAAAATGTCTCATCAAAATAAAATTGCAGTTCACATCTGATGGAAATGCAACAAAGCGATATGTGTGTGTGTGTGTGTGTGTGTGTGTGTGTGTGTGTGATGACTGCATATGTAACAACAAAAAAATTAAGCCAAATTTAAAATGTTATTGTTCATACCTAGGCTAACAGAACAAGGAGAGAAAAACAACATTAGAACAGCGATATCTAAAACTAACTAAACTTAGCAGCCAATATAAAAAAAAAAAAATTATTTTAAACATCATTTATTTCAATACTCAAATAATACAGATAATGTAACTTTCAAATATACTATACAAAAATGTTAGCATAAAAATATTGTAGATTTCTTCTACCAAGAAAAACGACATAATACATACCATATGTTTTAGATGAGCAAATTATTAATGATATGCAAATTTAACCATGCTAAATTATCAGAATTTTGAACTACAGATTAGAAGTCAATGTTAACATATAAATTATACCCAGTATTAAAGAGAGTGACAGTCTCAGAATCTAGAAATAACATTTTAATTTTTGCAAGGATGAAGCTCAATTAGGATTTCATAGTATAAGAATAGATATCTTTCACAGCTATATCTCAAAAAAATAATAAGTTTTGAGTTAATGGAGCACTACACACTCCACCTTTTAAGTTTCACCTAATGAAGTTTGCTAGAGCAGCAATTTGTAAGTATAAAAGTATAGAAAATACAAAAATGTTCATGAAAAGTAAATGGAGTTGTTAACAGGCTGAAGCTGAAATTTATAGCAAAATGTGTCAATGATGATACAAGTTTCACTGGCATTATTCATGTTACACAATTCAATGAAATAAATTTTATAAAAATTATTCAGACTATAAAAATTATAAAAAGTGATATGCATCAATTAAAATTAGGAAAACCAGCAATACTCATTCTTGATCACTTCAGAATACAATTATAATAACTTTATGCAGGGAGATCAGATCACCGAAATAAAACTTTCAAAATAGTGTTCTAAATTATATGAAATAAAACATTGATAACTAGACAAAGGAAAAATGTGATTCAGATAAAATTCTGAAGAACATCACAAGAACATTAATAGTTTTGTTTCTAAATTTTATATTTCTTTTAGAAGAACAAAAAATGCAAAAGAACAAACTTAACCTGATATCATGGATGAAATATACTACTGTCCCCATGAAGACTCACACAGGGTATGGTTGACTCTTGAGATTACTGAATAAAGGGTTTCAATGGCCTTGACCTTACCTTTGGTCAATCTAATTGGTTCTGAATTAAATTTTACTATTAGATACCATTTTTTTCTTAGTAGACTTAAACAGCTGTGACGTCTGACCTTTAGACCCCAGAATTATTAGGTTTCCTAACTACCCTGAGTGCAACCATTACACAAAGTATTATCAAGAAACTTACTCATTTTACAAAACTCATTTTCCTTTTGAGTCACAATGACCTTGACCCTCAATTATTTTGAACCCCCTGATCAATAAGCCTCTTTTATAACTGAAATGAATAAACTTCATATCCTTTGGTCCACATATGTGGTCTAGAACTTCACTTATCATGCAAAAACTATTTTTCTTTTTTCAGTTAGTGATCCTGAATTTTGACAGCAAAATCAATCAACTCTTTTCTTACCCATTGTGCAAGTAATCCACAAATATTTGTAAAGATAAATGGTACAGAACTGAAAGTTTTGTGCAGAAACATTTTTTTCTTATTTCAATCAGTGACCTAGACATTTGGAACCCCCAAAATATAACATTTTCTTTCGTACCCCAAGTGCAAGCCATCCCAAAAATTTGGTAACTGTAGCTAGCAGAGAACTCAAGTTACTGTGTGGAGATGAGACAACAGACACACCAATGTACAGATATAATATACTCTTGTTATCTATAAATTAAAGTGCTAAAGGTATTTTTCAACAAACTAATTATGAAGGACAATTTTAATTTATTAGGCAAGTGATTAGGCAAGAATGATGGTAAGTGAATTAAGCAAAGATGACCTATTAAAATAAATGTGCAATAAGAAAAATTAAGGTATCTTTGTACAGGTAGACACTACAGACCACACAGAACAAAAACAATCCCAGGTGAGGTCTCACCTTAAATATAAATCTGAATGCAAAATTTACATTTTCTAAAAGTATAATTAAGAGAGTAATTGTGCTGTGGATCCAACATTCAATTGCCATAAATCATGAAATGATGAAGAAAGCTAATAATCAAGTTTTGCACGTTTTATCACTTCTGTTGAAGTTATATCAGATATAAAACTTCATAAAAAGTTTTCTTGAAAGTCAATAATACTTAAGAGTATGGAACCGGGGGGGGAGAGGGGGGGTCAAGATCAAGCTAAATTTCTTTAAAATCCAATGTAGAAGTTATTGTGCAGAAACATAAATGGATGGGACTGACAATCAGGAGTCATTAACTCAGGTATATTATATAAAATGCCACTAATTAATTTACCAAGGTCTCATCATTATCATGCTGCATATCAAATTAAGTTTTAATGCAGTGATAATGAACCCATTAACTACGACTACCACATCTGTCTTTTGTAAATAGCTCCTGAACCCCATTGACACATATATGCAGTTCCGATAAACCCAGTGTACTACTCCAGTGTCGCTTATGTGCGTAAAGTTTAGCAGTACTCAAAACCTCAGTGTCGCTTATGTTCACACAATATACAGGTATGTTAATAAATGTTGATTGGTTGAAAGTACAAATGTTTACATAGTTTTGATTATCGCAACCAATGTTTACTCAACAATTTAATACAAGTTTGTAAGCTGAGGTTAAATTTAGACACACTGTAAAGGATTTTCTGTGCTTTATGCAACATGTCTAGTTGAGATAAACAATGATGAATTCCAATTCCGATATGAGCGACTTTAAAGGGTTCAGTGCAAGTGGTAACGAAAGGTTTAATAGATCATTGTCAGAAAATGGATCAGATATTGATATTAGTCTCATTTCAACACCAGATGCAACTGATATTAAATTGGATGATGAGGCGTACATAATCCCACTTGCACAATGGAGCGATAACCTCGCCGTGTTCGAGATCAATGATTTTGATTCTCAAGTTGGTTCGAAAATTCAGGTTGGATCACCTAAGCAATGAAAAATATTTTTCCTCAAGTTTTTTTCCTGAATGTCTGGTGGAAGAGCTAGTGAAAGAAATAAACGATTTTGCCAAGAAAATAAGGGACCAAAAGCATGACATGAAAAGTATGAAATCAGCATCATGAAGATGTGGGCATATCTTGGAATATACATCGTCATTTATGTGCGGATAATAACTATTTTGAGAGGTACCACTCTCAACACTGCAAGAGTGTGGATTTCATTCATTTTTTTATATTTACATGTGTAAATATTGGATTTATTTTGTGGGATTCAAAACAGTTTACATGACTGATTTCTTGTATGATGGGATGTTGGAGTATATAAAGTGGAAATATATAAATAAAAGACACTATACAAGGTAAGGCTGTTTTTTTATTTAACTGAAATCCAGCAAAAACTAATGAAATAACAAATATAAATTTAATGATGTTTTTATTGTAAGTTTCTGTAGTCAGCCTTGATATCAGCCTCAGTATATGATATGATAGCATTCAACAGTAGTGAAACTGCACAACAGCTGTAATAGCTAAAGGGTTAAGGAAATCATTGTGAAAAAGTGGGTGTGTCTGACAATCAATGCAATAATTTCTCTTATCAATAAAGAATATCGCTAACAATCAAACCAAGGTCAAGGTCTATAACTGTATAGAAGAGATGACTGAATTGCAATAGTAATTACACATATTATTGTGCAGAAACAGAAGTAAGTAGGTATAAAGAAATCATGGGCTTCAAATCTGCTAAGTCATGATGCAGAAGTCAAAGAGTTTAATAAACATCAGATGGACACCAAATCAGGTTGAAATCCACAATATTTAGGAGAGATACTGTGCAGAAATGGTGACAGGCAGATCTGACAATCTTTTGCAATAACTCAGCTAAATGATGACAGAACTATTAAAATAAAATTAGGCCAAGGGCTGTCCAATATCATGCTATATACACCCAATTAGAGTGAAAATTAACAAATAACTAAGGGAATTATTGTGCAGAAATGAAAGTGGGACAGACTGATGGAAGGATCCATGAACAGGCTAATTTAATATTCCCCAAAATTAATTTTAAATTATTAATAATTTTATATCAGCCGATTTTATAACCATGTCAATTACATTACCTTTTACAACAAAAGTTGTTGTATTCCTCTGGAAATATAGAGCCTCTACTTTTAAAGTCAGAATTATTTAACTGATTTATCTTTGCATTGAACATTTGTGATGAATTTTCAATTTATTTCTTCACATTTTTGTATTTTCTTTTACACCAATGAGGATTCTAAGTCAATTCTGTGTTTTCTAAGTTTTTGTTTTTTGCATCCCTTGTACCTTATTTATGTAGAAGGCACAATTGAACTAAGCATTTAACATATAACAATTTATTTCTGTTGAAAAAACTTGCAATTCTTTTCATTACTCAAGTCAATGCACTTATAGCTGGACAATGGCAAAAAGATGAACCAAGTTCAAGCTTTCATAGAACACTCACTCGATGTGCCTCAGGTGTAGTAGACAGGTTCTTTTCAATCCTCACAACATAAGTTGGTCAAATGGGAACTCAGTCAACGATCCTGCAGAAACAATTGAAAGGAAGAGGAGAAAAAGGCATTCAGTCTAAGGCTTTGGTTACTGAAGTCCTAATTAGGTAATATATTCAGAGAAATAAAACTGTTCATAATTTAAGAATCTGTGCAAGAATATGTGATGGTCAAAAGAACCATACAATTATCTCACTTGGCATTATGACCAAATGAGCTAAAACCTGTAAGACTAGTTGCATTCCCAACACGGTGTAATAACTAGACCAAAGAACACATGAAATCATATGTAATCATACATCAACGAGACAGAAGTATAATAAATGGTTGACAAGTGACCAGATATATAAAGAACTTCTATTTCTATTATGCATCGAAGTCGTAGTATGTAAAATATTTTTTTAAATACAAGATTTTGCTTTGATTTGTAAATCTTGTAAATTATTCTGTTGCCATACAAGGATACTGATAACATAAAGTGCTCACAATTTTACTTTAGCTGAATCATTTTCCACCCTCAGATTAATTTTGAATATTTTCTTTGCATTTATTGTTTGTTGTGAAAAAAAGGAAATGTAGTTGATTACATCCTCACATTCTCACCGGGCCAGTAGCCCATTTATTACATTCTCACTGAGTCTGTAGCCTCTGAACTCTCTAAAACAGAGGCTGCAGCATCTCTATTTCCCTGTACCTCTTCAGTCCGTAAATTTCTTCCATTATTTTCCTCAATGTGACTCAATATGGCTAATTCTGATGTACCATTATTAGTCTCATTATCAGCTCTGACAGATGTGCATAAACTTTGTGAACTGCATGGCAGGAGGTTTGACACATGTACAGCCTGAAGATGAAATAGTTCCATATTATTTTCTTGTCAAGGGTTACTGACATCCTAGAAATTAGATATTAAAAAAAATATTTAACAGTATTGACCATGTATGAAAAATAAAGGGATCAGACCCAATTGAAGTCTAAATGACCTACAATACTTGTGGCAAAACAAGCCAAATATAAACAATAAATGTACAACTGCCATTTTGCTCCCACTTCATGATTATACTTTCATTTAAACACCTCATGATTTTAATTACAATTAAAAACCTCATGATTCTAATTTAAACTAAAAACCTCATGATTCTAATTACAACTAAAAACCTCATGATTCAAATTACAATTAAAAACCTCATGATTCAAATTACAATTAAAAACCTCACAATTCAAATTACAATTTAAAACCTCATGATTCAAATTACAATTAAAAACCTCATGATTCAAATTACACTTAAAACCTCATGATTCTAATTACAATTAAATACCTCATGACTCTAATTACAATTAAACATCTGATTCTAATTACAATTAATTTCCTCATGATTCTAATTACAATTAAATTCTTGAACCACTCCAGTGGCTTAGTAGTTAGAGCATCTGCTGCGGAGTGGGAGGTTGTGGGTTCGATCCCCAGCCGAGTCATACCAAAGACTTACAAAAATGGTACTAACAGCTGCCTCGCTTGGCGCTAAGCTTTAAGAGGTTAGTGTTAGAACTGGTCAGCCTGGTGTCAGGATAACGTGACTGGGTGGGACATCATGCTACATGTCTGCGGCATGATCCCCCAGTGCTAGACATCACTATAAACTGCATCACTGCAGACATCGTAGCAATATGACTGATTTTTTTTTATTAAAACTACGTTAAAAATTCTAATCAAACAAACAAACAATCAAATAATTCAATTCCTCATTATTCTAATTACAATTCAACACCTCATGTTCCTAACTGTAATTAATTTCCACATGATATAGTGAATGTATCATTGCTTGGAGAAGGAAAAAAAAACATACATTGAGATACTTTGCATAATACACATTATTGCATCTCATGTTGATTTACTGACAATGCCAAAAAATTTTACTTTAAAATACATTATTTACTTTTACATAACATGTCCGTTAACAAAAACAATGATTAGTAAACTAAATTTAAACAAACTGGTTCAAGTTTGTATATTACTACGCAGTTTCTCAGTCAGTGCAAATCCTGCAAAGCATCTCATGAACATGTCCAGGTGGTATATGTTTTTGCAATGCTGTCATTGATATAGATGTAGAGTCCTGTAATATGGCCAGGAAGCAGGCTAAGTGTGGGAATAATTAGTCTGGTCCCCTGCTTTTTATGCTCCATGCTCTATATGAATAGTAGAAAACAAAGCATGGAGCATATGAATCAGGGAACCATACTAAGAAACAATCTACATATACTTTAGTCTGGTTTATGATAAAAACTATAAAACACTATAAGCATAGCTAACAAAAAAGTCAGAAATCGGTAGCCAGCCTCTTTTTTTAAAATTTAGAATGGTATGAGTCGTCATTTTTACAGGGATTAAATAAAGGTTGGTAGAGTTTATACTCGCTTTTTGCAGTCATTTATGGCAGTGTTGAAATGCATATTTTGCCAATATATCGGGGCCGTTAATCATGTTGAGCAGGTGGTCGCTCATAACAGAGGTATTACTGGATTATATAAGAATCAGATTCAGAGTCAACGAGAAATTGATCAAGAATGCAGCACAGGATTATTCACTAAGTAAAACAGTTCTGTAAACCAAGAGACTACTTATTGAATCCTTTTAAACAGGCACAGCCATAACTAATTTGTTTTTTCAATTCTCAATTCACAAGGTGATGTCTGAAATATCCTATATAAGGAAACAGATCTTCAAATAATATTTCTATCAGAAATTTTTAAAAAATATGACATCATCTTTTGAATTATGATCATGGTTTCTATTGTTTAATGACAACATTCTATAAAAATAGAGTAACTGGGCTAACTTTTCACAATAAATATTTCAGCAGTGTTTCCAAAAACAATGCAACAATACAACTTACCACAAAAATAGCAATACATTGTAGTAATTCTGATAAAAATACTGCAAATACTTGGACTAACTTACCAAAATGATAGGAATAGTAATTCCAATAACAATGAAACAAGTACTTGGGCTAAATTACCACACTGACTGCAATTCCGATAACAAGTCACTGAGCTAAATTACTGCAATGATTGCAATTCCAATAACAATGAAACAAGTAATTGGGCTAAATTGCCACACTGACTGCAATTCCGATAACAAGTCACTGAGCTAAATTACTGCAATGATTGCAATTCCAATAACAATGAAACAAGTAATTGGGCTAAATTGCCACACTGACTGCAATTCCGATAACAAGTCACTGAGCTAAATTACTGCAATGATTGCAATTCCAATAACAATGAAACATGTAATTGGGCTAAATTGCCACAATGATTGTACAAGTAATTCCAATAACAATGAAACAAGTAATTGGGCTAAATTACCACAATGATTGCAATTCCAATAACAATGAAACAAGTAATTGGTCTAAATTGCCACAATGATTGCATAAATAATTCCAATAACAATGAAACAAGTAAATGGGCTAATTTACCACAATGATTGCAATACTAATTCCAATAACAATGAAACATGTAATTGGGCTAAATTACCACAATGACTGCAATTTCAATAACAATGAAACAAGTAATTGGTCTAAATTACCACAATGATTGCATAAATAATTCCAATAACAATGAAACAAGTAAATGGGCTAATTTACCACAATGATTGCAATACTAATTCCAATAACAATGAAACATGTAATTGGGCTAAATTACCACAATGACTGCAATTTCAATAACAATGAAACAAGTAATTGGTCTAAATTACCACAATGATTGCAAATTCAATAACAATAAAACAAGTAACTGGGCTAAATTACCACAATGATTGCAAATTCAATAACAATGAAAAAGTCACTGGGCTAAATTACCACAATGATTGCAATTTTAATAACAATAAAACAAGTAATTGGGCTAAATACCACAATGATTGCAAATCCGATAAGAATAAAACAACTGGGCTAAATTACCACAATGAATGCAATTCCAACAACAATAGAACAAGTCACTGAGCTAAATTATTACAATGATTGCAATTGCAATAACAAAGAAACAAGTAACTGGGCTAAATTACCACAATGATTGCAATAGTAATTCCAATAACAATGAAACAAGTAACTAGTTTAAACTACCACAATGATTGTAATTTCAATAACAATGAAACAAGCAATTGGGCTATTTACCACAATGACTGTGATTGGACTAACCACAATGGTTGCCATAGTGTATGTGTGTGATTGTGACTTTTAAAGTATCATGAACAAATTTTTCAGTCATATCACTACAGTGTCTGACGTGTGGCAGTTTATAGTGATGTCTAGTACAGAGGCATCATGCCACAGACATGGAGCATCATGTCCCACCCAGTCACATTATCCTGACACAAGGCTGAACAATCCTAACACTAATCTCTTAATGCCGAACACCTACCAAGGCAGCTGTAAGTACCATTTTTTAAAAGTCTTTGGTATGACTTGGCTGGGGTTGGATCCTGCAACCTCCTACGCAGGAGGTGGGTGCTCTAACTACTAGGCCACTGGAGCGGTCAGTTACAATAGTAATTCCAATAACAATGCCACATGTAATATGGCAAACTTACCACAATAATAGCAATAGTAAATCCAATAACAATGCCACATGTAATATGGCAAACTTACCACAATAATAGCAATAGTAAATCCAATAACAATGCCACAAGCAACTCAAGTTTATCCACTATACTACATGAAGATAAGACGGCGATTGATTAGGGTCATGTTCTGGTGACCTTTAAATTGGCCAATGGAGATGCAGCTTTAAAACATCTGACTGAATCAAATCATTCTGCACACACATATGCTCTTCATTGTGCAAGGGACAGTTTTTATATACAAATTTTAATGCCACATACACATGCCTAATATAAAAATTAATAAAAAATAAATTATATACAAGTGAGGTCAAAAAAGTCCATATCTGTTGGGAATCCACAAAATAAAAAGTTCATGTACCCAGCCCAAAATTTACACATACATTTCACTTCTGAAGGCCAAGTTTGATATCGTGTGATGCTCATTTTGCAAATGCAAGTCTTTTCCTTGGGTGACAATTTTGAAAAACACTGTACTTAATAGTCTGATGCAATTCAAAGTAGTTATCATCCATGCAGTTCTTAGATACTTAAGTTGCCTTGGACCCTATTTCTATTGCTATTCATGGCAGGCATTGCATTCTGGCGGTGTAGTGATATTTCACTGGTTATATAATGTGTAGTGACTATGGGAGGTGTACATGCCTCACATCAATTGCAATAACAGCAGAAGCCTCAAACACCCAATTCACACAAAAAAACATATCCATATCTTTCATTATTAAACAAATAATATCTCAAAAAGTCATGCCACAGCCTTAAGTTAAGAAATTTGACAGAGACCAATTAGTGACGCTGTCCCCTGCCACCTCAGCTATACTGCTCAGTCTCCATAAAAACAAAGATATAAGACTCCATCTGATTGGCTGATAAAATTAGCATGTATTTTATTAGCACAGATCACCAGAACATGGCCCCTAATCAGTCTCTGATAGATCTCCATGTAGGACAGCGGAGACCTGATTTTGGTCAGACTGTAATTGGGCTAACTTACCACAATAATAGCAACAACAATTCCAATAACAATGCCACAAAGGACATCACTCCAGTGATGTTTGTAATCTGAGATTCGAGACAAACATGTATAGTATGCAGCATAGAGAATTAACACCTGAATGGCTGGCTTTAACAGGTTCTGCATCATAACTTTCAGTTGAACTTGTAAATAAATCTGAAAAGAAAAATCAAAAATATTATAGGAAAATATGAGTTCAAGAAGTAAATAAATATTCATAGTAAATCAAGAGAAGATAATTCTGCACTTAACAAGCATGTGAGGGTGGTTTTTGAAAAGTTGTTCTTTATGTTCCTCAAATACAATAGGAAAATTTAACTTATCTCACTAAACCTGCCTGCCAAAGACATAAAAAAAAACGTCACAACCATCTTATCTCATTTCAGCAACACTGATGCTACAATCTGCTTGCTTCAAAAACCAGATGAGAGTTGTCATCCCCTGGGTAAGGAATTAGTGCCAAAAGTTCTACCGTCAACAGTTGCTACTTCTGCTCAAACTGGAGTGCATTCTTTATATTGGTGGCGCTCTACAGTTTCGTACTTTGCATAGGGTTAGAATTTTAAAGAAAAATAATTTTCTGGGATTTCTTCACTGGTTATACTGGCAATATAATAAAGACTTTGTATATCTTAGGTGTTGGGAGAAGAACTTTCAATTCCCTTCATTTTGATGTATGATTGATGGGTGTACTTTAGGTTCTAGAGTATACATCTTGGGCTAACTTAAGATGTGCTCGAATAAAAAAAAACTGCTAGCTCTGCATGGTCATTTTCACTTCCTGGACTTCAGAGGTAAATTGTAGAAAAATGATCCGATAAGTTTTTTAACTTTTCAGATGTTTTGTAATTTGTTCATTGCACTTTCAGAAGCTGCTATTGCCTACTTCAGCAAAATTCGTTTTCCCTAGTTTAATAACTGCTAAAGTTAGTGTACTTTTGATTAATTCTGGCTAATTCTTCAAGCACATGGGAGCATCCATTTTGTTATACCATGTGCTTAGATCATGTACAATTTCCACAAGTGCAGTATCCAAAGAAATATCAGCCACATTACATCAAAGTAGCATTGAGATATGCCACCATTATCCCCATTGTGCATGTTACAAATGCAAACAACTTCACCTCACATACGTCACTATCTGAAAAGTACATACTAACTGGTGAGCAACTTAAGTTATGGTTTTCCAAATTTAAATTTTCCAAGCACCTCTTTGACTATGAAGTGAATTCTTGGAGATTTCTTACTGCTAGGAAATGCAGCACTATTTTATACATTTTCTCACTCCATTTTAATTACTTACAAATATTTACCACTAATTTGTCAACCATAAATGTCTAAGGAGGGCATTACTGTAGTCTACCTAGACCTCTGAGATGGATACCTTCACATTCCAGTTCCTTCCTTTTATAACTCAAAAAAAGACCCAGTCTTCTTACATCCATCAATGAGATTTTCCAGTTTTTGTCTCCAGAGTTTTGTTATTTCCCCTTCTGAACTGTTTTGGAGTGACATGAAAGTATGATAAACTACTTATGCTTACTTTGTTTCCATGGCAATATAAAAATATTCCATTAAAAAGTATCAGTACCAAAATGTACCTGGACACAGATTGTTTAATATATGTACCTACATTTGGCAGAAATACCTTGAATCATCTAGAAATAAAATGATGGATGGCATACAGACAGACTGACATAGCAACAGCTAAACTCCCTACCCATTTTATATTTTGTTAAGGGTGGGGAATAAATAAAGTTATATGTACTGACAGGGTTAATATAATCAATAACACCTGAGGAGTCCCATATCTAGAAAAGACCAGTTGGGTTTCAAACTTAAAGTAACCACACACTATGAAATTTTAGCCAATCTCTAGTCATTATAATTTAACTTCCTGTGAATGATAGTTCCATTTTTGTATCAGAAACATGGTTAAAATCTCATCTATATCAGGATTACCATATATATATATATATATATATATATATATATATATATATATATATATATATATATATATATATATATATATACTTTCCTTTTTTCTTGGAGTTAAAAATATATTCACTTTTTTATATCTAAATTCTGTGTAGCAGTAAAAATATTTCAATCACTGAAATTCAGTACATAATGAATAGCAGACTGGGCTGTAAAGGAACTGCTAGAGTGTGATTTACTGCGACAAATGAAAAGAAAACTTACCACTGTGTATACTGCGACAAATTAAAAGAAAACTTACCACTGTGTATACTGCGACAAATTGAAAGAAAACTTACCACTGTGTATACTGCAACAAATTAAAAGAAAACTTACCACTGTGTATACTGCGACAAACTGAAAGAAAACTTACCACTGTGTATACTGCGACAAATTGAAAGAAAACTTACTACTGTGTATACTGCAACAAATTAAAAGAAAACTTACCACTGTGTATACTGCGACAAATTGAAAGAAAACTTACCAGTGTATACTGCAACAAATCAAAAGAAAACTTACCACTGTGTATACTGCTGCATATGTAGAAAAGGATGCATGCCCTGAGGGAAAGGATAACCTGAAATTATTAAATATTAAGTAATTTTAACTGGAATGCTTTGAATTTTCTACATATCATCCTTGTGAACAATATACAAGTTTTCTTGTACATGTAACGGTATTTGAAATTTTAATCAAATACTACATAACTGAAGTAACAATGAATGAAAATCTTTGTTGTCATGACAATACTGGTAAATATTATATGTAGACAATGAATGAGACATAATACCTGAATGAAATAAAAAACAAAACACCAAAAGACAATTTAAAAAAGGTTTTAACAAGAAACGAACTTCTCAGAAGAAAACAAAGCTTAAAAATATATTTTTTTAAAAAGCAAGAGTTTTGTAGTTGTCAATATTAAAAGTGTGATCAAAATGGTAACAAAAACAAATGAACTGGTTCATGTAGATTATCATTATTTTGTTTTGCTGATAGGGTGATGCCGTAATTCACATGATGTATGGTCATATCCAATCTGATATTGTACAAACAGCTGGGTAAAAAGAAAAACTCACTTAAATATCAATGGTGGATACAGTGACTTAAGTTTGAAGCTAAATCATCTTACCCACTTTTGATATCATGGTTCAGTACTCTTCAAGTTACATGTACATATCAATTAACAAGTTACATGTACATATCAATTAACAATTGTACATGCATATATCAATTAACAAGTTACATGTACATATCAATTAACAAGTGTACATGTACATATCAATTAACAAGTAACATGTACATATCAATCAACAAGTGTACATGTACATATCAATAATAATGACTGATACAAGTTAAAGTATCTGAGAAACTCACTTAAGCATGCAATATACATAATCCCCACTTCATGAAAAATTCTCAGAGACTTACATTTGGTATATTAGTTTACAGTATTGGCACACCCTTCCATTTGTTTGTAACCCCAAACATTTTTAAAGCAAAAAGCATCAAAGCTATAAAAAAAAATGCATGAATCTGTATTCATAACAGTGTAAAGGCAACAGTGTTTCAGAAAGTTACTAAAGTACACATAATCACACGAAAAAGGATTCATGCATGAAAAAGTAGGTAAAAGAAGTACTCCAGGATTTATGCATGAAAAAGCAAAAGAAGTACTCAAGGATTCATGCATGAAAAAGTAGGTAAAAGAAGTATCCAGGATTTATGTATGAAAAAGCAAAGGAAGTACTCAAGGATTCATGCATGAAAAAGTAGGTAAATGAAGTATTCCAGGATTTATGTATCAAAAGGTAAGTAAAAAAGGTATTCAAGCATTCATGCATGAAAAAGTAGGTAAAAGTAGTATTCCAGAATTTATGTACATATTAAGTTTTATGACTGTACAAGCAGTAGTGTCCAGGAAAATGATCTAAACATACAAAGTGTAAATGGTCATTGAAAAGTAGATCACAGTTACCTAACTTTCTATTTATTCTTACAACTTCTCTTGCTGCATGAAACTAGTACATATGCAGATGATGCAACATACATGGGGTCAAAACAGCAACACAATCTAAAAAACTGTTGCAGCTTGATCTAAATCATGTCAGTAAATGGTATCAAGACAACATAATGTAATCATAATAATGTCAGTAAATGGTATCAAGACAATCATAATCATGTCAGTAAATGATGCAAAGACAATGGAATGTACAGAAATACCAAGAAGACCTCTAAAATACTAGGATATGTAGGACACAGATTATGACTGCAACTGTCTGATGGATATATAGCTAATGTAGAATGACATAAACTCCTAAAAGTATATGTCAATAATAAACTTGGAATCATCACACAGATGATGCTTGTAACATCATCACAAAATTTGTGTCTGCAATGCCTCCAAACTAACTACACTACTACAAAGACTGAAGAAATATCTACCAATACATGCAAGGAAACCATTCTATTCAATCTATTACTATATTTATACCAATACAA
Source organism: Unio delphinus (assembly GCA_029339505.1). Lineage (NCBI taxonomy): Eukaryota > Metazoa > Mollusca > Bivalvia > Unionida > Unionidae > Unio > Unio delphinus. The sequence continues at coordinate 1,835,584 of JAQISU010000219.1, forward strand.
GGAAACCATTCTATTCAATCTATTACTATATTTATAGGCTACCACATTTATATTGGAAAATATTAACAAGTGTTTCAGATGGAAATACTGCACAACCTTGGGAATGCAGTATATTCATCCAACAAAACAAGTTCACATTTTTCCCTACATATGCAGTAAAAAAATGTATTATATCCTCATTTTCTTATTCTACATGTACCTAAAGCTTGATTATCTAGACAAAAATACACTAAACAAAACAAAGTAACTGAGTGAATGCCATATTCCAAACTAAATACACAAGCTCCGATTCATCATTACACAACAACAACACTAGTAATGCGCACATAACTCCGCCATGATAAAATTGAACTATGCACTAGACAACTTTCAAAGAAAAATGATGTTTTGGTCTACTTAAAATTGAAATTAGGAGTCATATTGTGAATGAATGTGCATTGCAACAACTTTTCCATTTGATCTGGAATTAATAGATTTTGGTATTTCTGTTAACTCTTTGAAATTTTGTGATGATGGATTGAATTTATCCATGCCAATTCTACATGAAATACATCGGATTGAAGCAGCAATTGAGAAGCTGGTTGACATCTACAAGGTTGTTTCTGTTCTGTCACTGAATGTTTGAAATCATAGTATGTGAAAAATAAGTCTTTCAATTGCAATTATCAAAAAGATGCTATGCTATGGTTATTTCATTTCGAGTGGAGTAACAAGGATTTAATTGCACTCGGAATTGAGTTGAATTTACAGTACAATTTTCGAAATGTGTAATCAAGCTGGAGAAGGCACAACATGGTTCATGTAATTCGGATTTGCATAACTAAGAAAGTAAATTTTGAGGAAATTATAGATGTAAAACTGTAAGTATATTTTTTGCCATTCTTATTACCAGTTATGCCTTGTCACTTGAAATTTATTTGTAAGGACCCTGTCTGGTGTCTATAGCTAGCCTAAATCTGAAACACTGAATCAAAAATGTCTACACAGAATGTGCCAAAACAACTGGTATGTGCAGTCCACGAAACATCTCATTTAGTTAATTCCAAAACAAATTTAATCAAATGAAACATATATGTCTACTACAAAAGTGAACATGATTTGTTAACAAAGAAGTTCCTAATACACTATTGGGTACACATGACTTCAATATAAAGTTGCACACGAGTGCAATGTTGTAAAATACAGAATGATTCTGATAATGTAAAGTTAATGGAGAAAAAAAAATGAGCATATAAAAAAGAGACTATTGCACAGGATGGGGTTCACACACAATAAAACTAAAATTAATTGCATAATCAAACTTCACAAGCATGTAACTAGAATTTTACTAGAGGTCTGGTTATATACATTCAGAAAATCGTAATTTTTTAGTTTAAGCTTTTACATTTAATCTTTTCAAGGCCAACAAAACCAAATATAAATCTAAAATAATGTGACTAAAACATTTAATATATGAAATGCCATGAAAATAATACATAGATGTGTCATTATGTAAAAACCAAATACTTTAAGCATTTAAAGACTGAAATAAAAATGTAAGGTGTTAAGTAGCCTTTAGGATTTGTTGGGCTATGAGGTTACTTATGTGTGTCAGAAAGACACAAATAATACCTACCTAACATATTAGTTTGTATATATCACATTTTATTTTGTATATTTTCATCAGCTGTAAATTGCAAATTGTTTAATTTTAATTCTAAGGTGTATTATTTTGCTATTAAATAGAAATAAATAAAATAGATAAATAAAATATTTAATTTATTAAATAGAAATAAATAAAATAGATAAATAAAATATTTAATTTAAAATTAAATAGATAAATGTATTCAAATTCATGAATTCTGGATTCTAACATATTTATATTATTCTCCAAAGGGAAACGTCTCAACACAACTCAAAACACCATATCAACTGACCTGATCATAGGTTACCTCCCTTGCTTTAATATGAAAATATGATTTCACCCTCAACAGTGATAACAAGGTCAGCCAATCAGATGCAAGAATGCTTCATTGAATATGCATGGATCTCACTCATTAATGAACCCATCCAACAACTTTATAAAGCCACTATTTCAAATTTAATGAAAACTGGATCAAAAACTACTTTCTAAAGGGTTAAGAAGCGCAGAAAAGTATCACCTAATTAGATTGCACGTCTCACACATCATCAAACTTATCCAAGATCTTAATGAGGCAAGTATATATTATAAGTTTAATATTGGATCAGAAAAGTGGACTACAGAGTGATAACAAGTTTAGACAATTAGATGCAAGATCACCTTATTAATGTACACAGATCTAACTCATTATTGAACTTAACTGATATTTAGATAACATAAACTTATATTCCATGCTGAATTCAAATTATGGATTTCAGTGTGGTAATAAGCAATAGTTGACAGAAAGATGCAAAATACTTAATGAAAAAAGGGCCATACCATCAGCACACTTGCCTATGTACCAGGTGATCTAAAAATGAATGTTAAATATGACAATGGTTATGTTTGGGTATTTCAAGAAATTGGTGATATCATAATTTTATTTTGAAAATTTTAGATGACCTACTAATATTAATGATTCAAGCAAGTGTGAAAACTAAAACTATTACGAAACCTACTTGAATGTTAATACTTAAGTAATGGTATGCCATTTTATTGATGGAAAACTCTCTTGGTTTAGGTGTCATAGTCCGCAATGTAGAATGAAGAAAAAAGGGCAAGATAAGGAAGGTTCGCATTCTTCTTAATGTTTAAACCTGGAAAACATCTCCAAATCTGAAAACAAATACCATAATATTCTTTCTTTGTCCATAATATACTGAATGAAGAGAAATAATGCTCATGACTCTAAAACAGATTTTCACTTTCATCTAGGAATTTTATTTATAAATCAGGAAAACAAAAAGCAAACATATGCATACATTTCAAAAATGAAAAACAAAGCTAATTTTGAAAATGATTTCTGTTATTATGCTGCCTGGTGTATAGCTGTACAAAGTAAAAAAAAAAATGTGCACCAGCTGATAATACCAAATAGACAAGGGCACAAAGATTGCGCTTATAAGGGAAGCTGGATATCTCATTGAGCACAAATATTGTTCAAATTATCATCACTTTGATAAAAGCTATTATCTTATCTCTTCTGATGACTTGCTTTGCTAATTTTTGGGATAGACAGCCAACTACAAACATATGTGTACATATCATCCCAAATACTGTTTAAATAATTTTCTACATATGTGTACATATCATCCCAAATACTGTTTAAATAATTTTCTACATATGTGTACATATCATCCCAAATACTGTTTAAATAATTTTCTACATATGTGTACATATCATCCCAAATACTGTTAAATAATTTTCTACATATGTGTACATATCATCCCAAATACTGTTTAAATAATTTTCTACATATGTGTACATATCATCCCAAATACTGTTTAAATAATTTTCTACATATGTGTACATATCATCCCAAATACTGTTTAAATAATTTTCTACATATGTGTACATATCATCCCAAATACTGTTAAATAATTTTCTACATATGTGTACATATCATCCCAAATACTGTTTAAATAATTTTCTACATAGCATCCTTGCACAATATACCAGGTACTGTTTAAATATATATAAAAAATATCATCCCCTAAAAACAAAACAATTGTTCCTATAAACATTTTTGAAGCTGCATGTCAGTCAAAAGCTTTATCTTATCATTTTTAATAACAATTCTGTGATACAGATTTTTGATTCTTGCATCATGAAATTATGTCTATCCCAGATACCAACATGCAATGTAGCTGAAGTCAGAACTTTCAAAAAGATTGCAAATTAGTTTCTGCCAATAGGGGTGAAAGTTATCAAGCTTAATTGATTTAGAAGCTGGTATGAATAAAATGAATGCTCAAGACATTATCAGTAGTGCTAATTAGTGTTGTTCCAATTATCGATTATAATCGATCATCAGTTGGTAGAGCAAACCAGATAAGATAATAGATTGTGAACTCCATAATCGATTGTGTGTAAAGGGAGACTACTTTTTAGGTGTATGTAAAGCAAAAAGGTTAGTAAAACTCCCAGTCACTAAAGTTGACCTGAAATATATTAATTCCCTTCACAACTACAAATATGAAACCTTATGATTCATAATTAGGAACATATAGTCATTATTACATTATGAAGTTGTTAAATTGTTGAGTTAAGAAATTTTGTTGATTTGTTTCAGTTAAATTGCAACATCTTTTAGGGTATATATAAACAATGACAAACAAGAAAAACATGTCCTTCTATACTTTATATTATAGACACATCATATGTGAATGAAAGAATTTTGGGGGATTGTAGCAGTATTTCAGTTACATTTGACTGATCAGCCATAAAAAGTTGCATTCATTTTAAAAAAGTTGTAGAACAAAACTAACACACAATGTAATATTATTGTCAGGTTAAAGTATACGTCATTAATTTAAAGAGATTACTCCTGTACATTTATAAACATATTGAACTTGATCAAATATATAACTGTTTAACAAAATTAAAATTTGCTCTTAATAACCGATTTTAATAGATGATCAGTTGGTTAAAGGGAACCGATTATCAATTATGAATTTCTGACCAATTCACATCACAAGTGCTAATTATGATGCTGAACGTGACTGTCAAGTAAAGTAACTCAGTTGATAACAACAATGTTGAATTATTACTTAGTACAGAAGTGATCAACCCAAATCTTTAAAGTACTTTTAGACATAGACTAGGCTAAGAATGAATATAATTATGCATTGTTCAAATTATGAAAGTTTAACTTCAATTAAGTTCTTCTAATTGACTAGCAGCTCAAGCTGTGGTGCCTTAGTGTTTTCCAAAAGGCGTGGGTTCAAATCCTAGCATCAGATCAGCCTGTGTCAAATGTCACATCATGCCCATGGGCAAAGTCAACAAAATCAGTCACATTACATGGTTCATAAAGAATGTTTCTTTCAAATAGAATTTGCTCCTTTGGGAATTTAACCTCCACACGTCCCTTTTGTTATATTCTGATTTTCTGCATCATTTGTGTAACACGTTGATCCTTGTTGTGGTCAGATTTTAGTGAAAAAACTAAGCACAATTATGTGAACAAAATGCTTATTTACACTGAGACTGAAAATATTAAATCTACAACCAAACTTATGCGCATATCTGCACACAATGGAATAAACATAATGATGTGTACTGTGTTAAACAACTGATACAAGGAAAACCATATTGTTCCTAACTGAAATGAATTATAACATATAACTTAGAATCGAATAATCAACAACAGTGAATGAACAGAATTTAAACAAATATGACTGATCACTGGATAAATGATGAGATTTTACTAGAATTGTGATAATGATTTTCAAACAAATAATGATAATACACAAATAAACACGATGATTTCACTCAAATAGTGATAATGGTAAATAACCCTAAAGGGACATAATGGATGGAATCCAGCTGACAACCACAAAGCATCTTCAGTTCACTACTGTCAGGTGATCAAGGAGCCACCACGAATGATCTTACAGTCTGCCTAAGGATCCCTAGAACCCCTATGTTCCCTGCAAGCCCATTGGTGCCTGACCTTTAGTCCCTCAACACGAGATAACCACTATCTTCTTCCATGCCAGTGTCACCACCAACGGCAGTACAATGAGTATATACTAACCCACAGAGTACCACTACTCTACATACAAATTAGCACCATATCTAAGACCACACCTCCATCACAATGCAAACACGTAACTCCAACACAGACGGCTCTATAGTGGACATCAACACAATTTTACAGCTGATCAACACACACACCTCCAACACAAACAGTCAAAACAGCTCCATACTCCCAAACTGCATAATATAGACAGCAAAAAGAGACCAGGTAGATTTGGATATCTACAACAGCAATACAATGGAGTAACAAATTGTCTCTAAACTCATTCAAACACCAGCTGCATGAACAACTCCAATACAGTACAAATACAGCACAGACATGGCACAGCTCCAAACCACATCACTGACAAAGAAGAGCTTAAACACATGTCACAGCACCAACAGAGACATTCAAAAACCTCTTAACTGCTAGACTGCCCAACATAGCCAAAACAGGGTAAATTCTGTGACATTTCCACACCACAGCTACATCAGAGAAACAGGCAGTGTCTCCAAAGTCAACTATTCAATAGTTGTCAAACAGCAGCCAAGTAGAATACATGACATGGTCATGAATAATACGCAATCATGTATGTGATGTATTGTGTGTACATGAAGTTCATTATTTCATAGAAAATCATATCATTGGAACTACTAAGGTTCATATGTGAACCTTTATCCGACAAGAATCTTACAGAACTTAAAGTAGTAACATTTTCTCATTTCTTAATATATGCCACATTTAGGTGAATACAATACTTCTGTTCATGTATACACTGGCAAATTTGAAAATAAACTATAAATCTAATGACATTGTTTTATATGAAAACTAAAATAAGCAATAAATATTAGAACATCAAACACACCAATTCTATCCTATAAAAGAAAAGAATACCATAAGTCATAAGTAATCCATGGCCAGTGAGCTCAAGGCGTACTGGTATTTACATCGTAAGCACTTTGTTCGTGCAGCATGGAATTTTGTTCCATTTTATGTATTCATCTTTCTGGACAAGTAAAAGATACAAAATTCTTAAAGGATGAAAGTTATAAATATCTTTTATACATTCAAGGATTTTTCAAGTCAACTCATCAAACTCAAGGAGCTTTCAAGTCAGCTTCTCAAGTTCTAGGAGTTTTAAAATCAACTCTACATCAAATTCAAAGAGTTTTCATTTTAAGCCAACTCCTTAAATTCACAGAGTGTTAGCGAAAGTCCTCTAATTCATAGGAGATTCAACTCTCAAATTGTCAACTCTTCAAATTTGAGGAGTTTTCAAGGTTGTATCTACTATGTATGAATGTCACAGAATTAGGCGAAAATTGTATTTATTTTCTTTCTTGAATTACAAACTAATCTCACCATTTTTTTTGTTTCGTCGTACATGTGTTACCTGGGGTGAATAAGTGGTTTTCTCCAAGGTAAGCGGCGTGTAACGATTTGCATGTGCCTGACTTCGTATCACGTGAAGTCAGGAACACCAAGAATCATGGGGTGCACGGTAATTTTGCAGTGAATTCTGCTCACCTATTTGAGGATATTTAAGGCAGAATATTTCTGATAAATATTACAGGACCAAAAGTATCTTATCACAGGAAAGATAGCCTGTCATTCTTTCTCCAGCCAAAGGGGTGAGTGTTAAATTTATATTTCGTTTTATTGTGAATTTTATTCCGTTTATCATTTCATGTAATGATGCCTTTATTACAATGCAGATTTAAACGTGGAATATTTGGAATTACTAGTCACTATTAGACTTTAAATGTAATAGTGTAATCTAAGTTGTAGATTGTTTTGAGACAACTATTATTAGTCTGGTTTTCTTTATTGTAGCTGATAACATCTTTGATATCGTAGCTGATTTGTTGCGGAACATCTTTGATAACATCTTTGATATCATAGCTGATTTGTTGCGGAACATCTTTGATAACGTCTTTGATATCGTAGCTGATGTGTAGCGGAACATCTCTGAAATTGTAGCTGATATTGTTGCGGAACATCTTTGATAACGTCTTTGATATCGTAGCTGATGTGTAGCGGAACATCTCTGAAATTGTAGCTGATATTGTTGCGGAACATCTTTGATAACGTCTTTGATATCGTAGCTGATTTGTTGCGGAACATATCTGATTGTAGCTGAACGTCTCTGAACCTATCTGATTGTAGCTGAACGTCTCTGAATGTCTGAATTGTAGCTGATTGTGATTAATTGAGCCATTTGATTGTGAGATCAAATTGAGGTATCTGACTGTCTGTCTGTCGGATTGTTTGTCCCATCTACATCTGTCGTGATGTGTAAATATCCGGAAATCTAGAAGTCTGAGTGTCGGAGCTGTCTAGAGGTGTAAACATCCGGGGTGGCATCTAGGTATTTGGGAACGTTGGTTCTAGTAGATGCTGTATGCTGTCTGTACGTATAACTGTGGTGGATCCGTGAAGGGCAAACGGCCGATAAAAGTATTGGTCAACCCTAGGTATTCGGGGAAGCTGGGCGGCGATTCAACAGTTGGTGAATCGTACGGTTATACAGGGTCGAGACACATGTGTGTGTTGCAATTGTAGTACAATTGAATACATTGTTATATTTACATAGTTACTTCAAATCACAGTAGTATTTCAAGGGATTACAAGAATCTCAATAAAAGTTAGCAACTTGATTAAATACATGTATATGTTCGTGCTAGTTGTCGCAATCCATACGTGCGATAGTATAGTTTGATGTTTGTATTTATTTATCGCAATTTATACTTGCGTTAATATAACTTTTGTAAAGGTTCCTTGGATCTGTGTATAGTCCAAGAGATTCCTTTGTATCTGTGTTTTATTTTGTATTAATATTTAATTTATTCATGTATTGTGAATGGATGTGAGTGTAATTGTGGGTTGAACGCATGAGTTATTGTGTTGATACATCATTATTTTTCATTAATAATTTATTTCATAAATTTACATTATCTTTCACACATTGTGTTTGTGTTGTTCATTTAATCCACCATCCACTCAGTAACAATTCTGTTACAATGAAGATAGTAAGGAAGGTCATCAAAACTGCTATTTATAGCCATCAATTAGGATGACAACTGGATGGCATTCAAGACTGCTACATATGGCCATCAATTAGGATGAAGATTTTAAGGATGGCCATCAAAACTGCTATACATGGCCATCAGTTAGGATGAAGATTTTAAGGATGGCATTCAAGACTGCTATATATATGACCATCAATTAGGATGAAGATTTTTCACATTCTGGGAAGTCACCCTGGCATTTTCATTTTGAAAGTTCAAAGTGTTTTAGTGAAATCCCAATCTCATCAAGAGTAGTCATAATATGACTTTCATGATAGCCACCAATGATCAGTACCATTTTTATTTAAGCCCATCAAGGACAAAAAGATAAAAAGTCTGGTGAAAGAGAATTCCAGTACTCTTGGTGTATACAATGAATCTACAGTTTTCAAAGGACTGTATAGCTTTATAAACTTAACTGTTGTGATTCTAGATGTTTTGTAGTTTCAACTTTACCAAAGTCACAAGAAAAAGACCCAATGATAGGACTTGGCAAGTCATTTGAGTAAAGCTGTGTATCAAAACTTGTAATATACAAGTTATTAAGTTATACAGGATTTTTATTTTCATTGCAAATTTCAAGTTTGATAATATTTTTCTGGACGATTTCTGAAATACAAACTATTTAGATACTGGCCTGATATGAATCTAACATCTGGAATATTTTTAATAAATTACTACAGAACATACATTTGACTACTTACACTGATATAATGAAACTAAACCACCTTACCTATGACTACTTACGGTGGTATAGCAAAACTAAACCACCTTACCTATGACTACTTACAGTGATATAATGAAACTAAACCACCTTACCTATGAATACTTACAGTGATATAATGAAACTAAACCACCTTACCTATGACTACTTACAGTGGTATAACAAAACTTAAAAACCTTACCTATGACTACTTACAGTGATATAATGAAACTAAACCACCTTACCTATGAATACTTACAGTGGTATAATGAAAATAAACCACCTTACCTATGACTACTTACAGTGGTATAATGAAAATAAACCACCTTACCTATGACTACTTACAGTGGTATAGCAAAACTAAACCACCTTACCTATGACTACTTACAGTGATATAATGAAACTAAACCACTTTACCTATGACTACTTACAGTGGTATAACAAAACTAAAAAACCTTACCTATGACTACTTACAGTGATATAATGAAACTAAACCACCCTACCTATGACTACTTACAGTGGTATAGCAAAACTAAACCACCTTACCTATGACTACTTACAGTGGTATAATGAAACTAAACCACATTACCTATGACTACATTCAGTGATATAATGAAACTAAACCACCTTACCTATGACTACTTACAGTGGTATAGCAAAACTAAACCACCTTACCTATGACTACTTACAGTGATATAATGAAACTAAACCACCTTACCTATGAATACTTACAGTGGTATAATGAAACTAAACCACCTTACCTATGACTACTTACAGTGGTATAACAAAACTAAAAAACCTTACCTATGACTACTTACAGTGGTATAATGAAACTAAACCACATTACCTATGACTACATTCAGTGATATAATGACACTAAACTACCTTACCTATGAATACTTACAGTGGTATAATGAAACTAAACCACCTTACCTATGACTACTTACAGTGGTATAATGTAACTAAACTACCTTACCTATGACTACTTATAGTGGTATAATGAAACTAAACCACCTTACCTATGACTACTTACAGTGGTATAACAAAACTAAAAAACCTTACCTATGACTATTTACAGTGGTATAACAAAAGCTAAACCACCTTACCTACGGCTACTTACTATGGTATAATGAAACTAAACCACCTTACCTAACTTCTCTAACTGCATTCTGGTCATCTGAAAGACATTTGAAGTCTTCTATATAAGAATGATTTTCACAGCTGATAGTTGTCCATTCCAGCTGACAAACTGAGAAGAAATGCGGGCGCAGTCGACCAACTGAGTATTTTCCAATGTCTGTGGTAAGTTGCTCGACAACGGCCCCAAATAAAAATGGCATTACAGATAAATACAAGTCTCTTACATATACAATTAGCTTGCCATGCTTATTAATAATCTTTTCTTGCTCTGGGATTTTCTGCATGTAGATCCGGAATGCTTCCAGCACAATCATCTGGAATGATTCACAACAAAATAATAAACTATTTCAACATTCATGATACAGGGATGCTGACCAACTCATTACCTCTTGGCCATAACCTAATTAAAGTCAGTGTGCTAACCACTGAAATCTATAAGATTCAAGCAGCATTACAACTATAGCACAGATCTAAAGGTTTGAGATAAAATATTGAATCAAGCACTGGCATTTGAATTCTTATGAATTTTGGAAATTGTTGATTTCTTATACAAGTTATTTATTCATAACAATTGAATAGCATAAAACTGGTTAAGAATAGCTCAATAGATCAAATCCCACTAACTCTTGTAAAATCTCCCACTAATTTCCTATTTGCTTACTATAGGCAAGTTGATACAATACTAAGTCAACATTAAAATCAATAGCACTCACCAATAATATGCTCAGACGTCTACCAGCCGCCTACTTGCTTATATCTATATTGTAAACCCTTGTTATGCTCTCACTTATAAACAAGTGTAGAAAAAAGAAAACAAGAGGCCCACTTTTGCCTTAGATTGCTCACCCATCAATATACACCTCAAAAACAGAGCAAGAGAAATCTTAATAAGCAAAATCATTACTGTCAAAAAAATTTCACATACTGTTTATTGATTATGAAAATTGATTTTTGCAGTAAAATATGGTGATTCAATATGTATTAGATCATAATAGGTTCAGAGTCCTTCCACTAATTGGGAATGGCAGCATCCTGGCACACACCACTTCCAGCTTGTTTAATAATGCTAATATCATCTGCATACTCAAACAAATGTCAAAGAAAAGTGGTCTCCTCTTTCATAGAGGGATTGGTGCAGAAACCCATCAATCATCAGGTACTACAGGACAATTGGAGTGGAAGTGAATTTCCAGGGATGTAAAGGCATTGGTGTGAGTGGTCTATATCATGATGGGTAAGTATTATCATAGAAACATTTTTTTTAAGTTCAGAAATTAGTTTCTCCTTCAAAGATATTGCTTGATCACAATACATTAGCAGAAGAGATAAGAAAAGGAGGGAGCAATATCCCTTTACTCTGGAGTTAACCCTGGCTTTGGTCTCCTATAAGCTCCTTTGTGTCTCATGTGAGAAAAATGCAAAGAATAACACAGATTGATTAAAGAGACACAGTGTAAAAGAAAACATATCTGTTCTTAACAATTCTTGACAATCCTGCATAATTATACTTACCCACATTGTAAAATCCTGCTACAGGACATGTAAAAGAAGACTGATAATACTGATATAGTCCTGAAGAAAGCTGCTAAGGGACATAGGAATGTAGCCTGATGAAGTACTGATATAGCCCTGAAGAAAGCTGCTAAGGGACATAGGAATGTAGCCTGATGAGGTACTGATTTAGTCCTGAAGAAAGCTACTAAGGGACATAGGAATGTAGCCTGATGAGGTACTGATTTAGTCCTGAAGAACGCTGATAAGGGACATACTAAAGTAACCTGATGAGGTACTGATTTAGTCCTGAAGAAAGCTGCTAAGGGACATAGGAATGTAGCCTGATGAGGTACTGAATTAGCCCTGAAGAAAGCTGCTAAGGGACATAGGAATGTAGCCTGATGAAGTACTGATTTAGTCCTGAAGAAAGCTGATAAGGGACATAGGAATGTAGCCTGATGAGGTACTGAATTAGCCCTGAAGAAAGCTGCTAAGGGACATAGGAATGTAGCCTGATGAAGTACTGATTTAGCCCTAAAAAAAGCTGATAAGGGACATACTAAATTAACCTGATGAGGTACTGATATAGTCCTGAAGAAAGCTGCTAAGGGACATAGGAATGTAGCCTGATGAAGTACTGATATAGTTCTGAAGAAAGCTGATAAGGGACATAGGAATGTAGCCTGATGAGGTACTGATTTAGTTCTGAAGAACGCTGCTAAGGGACATACTAAAGTAACCTGATGAGATACTGATATAGCCCTGAAGAAAGCTGTTAAGGGACATAGGAATGTAGCCTGATGAGGTACTGATATAGCCCTGAAGAAAGCTGTTAAGGGACATAGGAATGTAGCCTGATGAAGTACTGATTTAGTTCTGAAGAACGCTGCCAAGGGACATAGGAATGTAGCCTGATGAGGTACTGATTTAGCCCTAAAGAAAGCTGCTAAGGGACATAGGAATGTAGCCTGATGAGGTACTGATTTAGTTCTGAAGAACGCTGCTAAGGGACATAGGAATGTAGCCTGATGAAGTACTGATTTAGTCCTGACGAAAGCTGCTAAGGGACATAGGAATGTAGCCTGATGAGGTACTGATTTAGTCCTGAAGAAAGCTGCTAAGGGACATAGGAATGTAGCCTGATGAAGTACTGATTTAGTCCTGACGAAAGCTGCTAAGGGACATAGGAATGTAGCCTGATGAAGTACTGATTTAGTCCTGACGAAAGCTGCTAAGGGACATAGGAATGTAGCCTGATGAGGTACTGATTTAGTCCTGACAAAAGCTGCTAAGGGACATAGGAATGTAGCCTGATGAGGTACTGATTTAGTTCTGAAGAACGCTGCTAAGGGACATACTAAAGTAACCTGATGAGATACTGATATAGCCCTGAAGAAAGCTGCTAAGGGACATAGGAATGTAGCCTGATGAAGTACTGATTTAGTCCTGACGAAAGCTGCTGAGGGACATAGGAATGTAGCCTGATGAGGTACTGATTTAGTCCTGAAGAACGCTGATAAGGGACATACTAAAGTAACCTGATGAAGTACTGATATAGTCCTGAAGAAAGCTGATAAGGGACATAGGAATGTAGCCTGATGAGGTACTGAATTAGCCCTGAAGAAAGCTGCTAAGGGACATAGGAATGTAGCCTGATAAGATACTGATATAGCCCTCAAGAAAGCTGCTAAGGGACATAGGAATGTAGCTTGATGAGGTACTGATTTAGCCCTGAAGAAAGCTGCTAAGGGACATAGGAATGTAGCTTGATGAAGTACTGATTTAGCCCTGTAGCCTGATGAGGTACTGATATAGTCCTAAAGAAAGCTGCTAAGGGACATAGAAATGTAGCCTGATGAGGTACTGATTTAGTCCTGAAGAACACTGATAAGAGACATACTAAAGTAACCTGATGAGGTACTGATATAGTCCTGAAGAAAGCTGCTACGGGACATAGGAATGTAGCCTGATGAGGTACTGAATTAGCCCTGAAGAAAGCTGCTAAGGGACATTGGAATGTAGCCTGATGAAGTACTCATTTAGCCCTCAAGAAAGCTGCTAAGGGACATAGGAATGTAGTCTGATGAGGTACTGATTTAGCCCTGAAGAAAGCTGCTAAGGGACATAGGAATGTAGCCTGATGAGGTACTGATTTAGTCCTGAAGAACGCTGATAAGGGTCATACTAAAGTAACCTGATGAGGTACTGATATAGTCCTGAAGAAAGCTGCCAAGGGACATAGGAATGTAGCCTGATGAGGTACTGATTTAGTCCTAAAGAAAGCTGCTAAGGGACATAGGAATGTAGCCTGATGAAGTACTGATATAGTCCTGAAGAAAGCTGATAAGGGACATAGGAATGTAGCCTGATGAGGTACTGAATTAGCCCTGAAGAACGCTGCTAAGGGACATAGGAATGTAGCCTGATGAAGTACTCGTTTAGACCTGAAGATAGCTGCTAAGGGACATAGGAATGTAGCCTGATGAGGTACTGATTTAGCCCTGAAGAAAGCTGCTAAGGGACATAGGAATGTAGCTTGATGAAGTACTGATTTAGCCCTCAAGAAAGCTGCTAAGGGACATAGGAATGTAGCCTGATGAGGTACTGATATAGTCCTGAAGAAAGCTGTTAAGGGGCATAGGAAATTCACTGTAGCCTGATGAGGTACTGATTTAGCCCTGAAGAAAGTTGCTAAGGGACATAGGAATGTAGCCTGATGAGGTACTGATTTAGACCTGAAGAACGCTGCTAAGGGACATAGGAATGTAGCCTGATGAAGTACTGATTTAGTCCCGAAAAAAGCTGCTAAGGGACATACTAAAGTAGCCTGATGAGGTACTGATATAGCCCTGAAGAAAGCTGTTAAGGGACATAGGAATGTAGCCTGATGAGGTACTGATTTAGCCCTGAAGAAAGCTGTTAAGGGACATAGGAATGTAGCCTGATGAGATACTGATTTAGTCCCTCAAGAAAGCTGCTAAGGGACATAGGAATGTAGCCTGATGAGGTACTGATATAGTCCTAAAGAATGCTGCTAAGGGACATACTAAAGTAGCCTGATGAGGTACTGATATAGTCCTGAAGAAAGCTTCTAAGGAACATAGGAATGTAGCCTGATGAGGTACTGATATAGTCCTAAAGAAAGTTGCTAAGGCACATAGGAATGTAGCCTGATGAGGTACTGATATAGTCCTGAAGAAAGCTTCTAAGGAACATAGGAATGTAGCCTGATGAGGTACTGATTTAGTCCTAAAGAAAGTTGCTAAGGCACATAGGATTGTAGCCTGATGAGGTACTGATTTAGCCCTGAAGAAAGTTGCTAAGGGACATAGGAATGTAGCCTGATGAGGTACTGATATAGTCCTGAAGAAAGCTGCTAAGGGACATAGGAATGTAGCCTGATGAGGTACTGATATAGTCCTAAAGAATGCTGCTAAGGGACATACTAAAGTAGCCTGATGAGGTACTGATATAGTCCTGAAGAAAGCTTCTAAGGAACATAGGATTGTAGCCTGATGAGGTACTGATTTAGCCCTGAAGAAAGTTGCTAAGGGACATAGGAATGTAGCCTGATGAGGTACTGATATAGTCCTGAAGAAAGCTGCTAAGGGACATAGGAATGTAGCCTGATGAGGTACTGATTTAGCCCTGAAGAAAGCTGCTAAGGGACATAGGAATGTAGCTTGATGAAGTACTGATTTAGCCCTCAAGAAAGCTGCTAAGGGACATAGGAATGTAGCCTGATGAGGTACTGATATAGTCCTGAAGAAAGCTGTTAAGGGGCATAGGAAATTCACTGTAGCCTGATGAGGTACTGATTTAGCCCTGAAGAAAGTTGCTAAGGGACATAGGAATGTAGCCTGATGAGGTACTGATTTAGCCCTGAAGAACGCTGCTAAGAGACATAGGAATGTAGCCTGATGAAGTACTGATTTAGTCCCGAAAAAAGCTGCTAAGGGACATACTAAAGTAGCCTGATGAGGTACTGATATAGCCCTGAAGAAAGCTGTTAAGGGACATAGGAATGTAGCCTGATGAGGTACTGATTTAGCCCTGAAGAAAGCTGTTAAGGGACATAGGAATGTAGCCTGATGAGATACTGATTTAGTCCCTCAAGAAAGCTGCTAAGGGACATAGGAATGTAGCCTGATGAGGTACTGATATAGTCCTAAAGAATGCTGCTAAGGGACATACTAAAGTAGCCTGATGAGGTACTGATATAGTCCTGAAGAAAGCTGCTAAGGGACATAGGAATGTAGCCTGATGAGGTACTGATATAGTCCTAAAGAATGCTGCTAAGGGACATACTAAAGTAGCCTGATGAGGTACTGATTTAGCCCTGAAGAAAGCTGCTAAGAGACATAGGAATGTAGCCTGATGAGATACTGATTTAGTCCCTCAAGAAAGCTGCTAAGGGACATAGGAATGTAGCCTGATGAGGTACTGATTTAGCCCTGAAGAAAGTTGCTAAGGGACATAGGAATGTAGCCTGATGAGGTACTGATATAGTCCTGAAGAAAGCTGCTAAGGGACATAGGAATGTAGCCTGATGATGTACTGAATTAGCCCTGAAGAAAGCTGCTAAGGGACATAGGATTGTAGCCTGATGAGGTACTGATTTAGCCCTGAAGAAAGTTGCTAAGGGACATAGGAATGTAGCCTGATGAGGTACTGATTTAGTCCTGAAGAAAGCTGCTAAGAAACATGGGAAAGGAGCCAAATGAGGTACTATTAGAGTCCTCACCAGGTCCAACTGAGGCCCATATGTAAGCTTTATTACTACTTCAGGAACATTCCAGGATAAATGCAAAAATCATGGGTTAACCAAATTCTTCTGGGTATTTTTTATGACCCATACCAAGTATAATCATCCACTCTTTCGATTACAATTTGCAAGGCTTCACAAGTTTCAATCTTTATGATTAAATAATTTCAATTTTTTGGAATGCACAACAATTTTATTTTGATACCTCTTCTTTAAGCAGACCAAAATACAATCATCTGTTCTGTTAAATGAAATTAATGGAAAACAAACTGTTTGTGAGGGTGTAAGTGTGGCATGATTGGGTAAGTATTCTTGAAGAAACATATTTTAAAAAGAAAAATTGGTTTCTTCTTTAAATACATTACCCAATCATAATACCTTATGTGAATACACTCTTGGTTAAGAAGTGAAGAAAGGCACATCCCTTTAACCTGGAGATACCATCGCTGTCGTATGAGGTATGTGAAACAGCTTCTTAAGCTGTCAATCAACCTGGAAGGGGGGCCTGTTCAGCTGCAGATATACATCTCAGCGGATTGAATTGGTACCTTGGGATGATAGATATCAGAGATAAAATCTAGAGAATGTGGACACCTTACTCTATCCCACAGTTTGAAAGATGTCAGCTATATAACAGTTCCTGTTAAATGTTATGCTGGTGGCAACTGCATGTACTTAATGAGCCAAAATGCATGACTGAAAATTGTTAAAGCTACAATAAAATAATCCAAACCCAAATAACATGAAATGCATAAGAAGTAAGCTACAATAAAATAATCCAAACCCAAATAACATGAAATGCATGACTGAAAATTGTTAAAGCTGCAATAAAATAATCCAAACCCAAATAACATGAAATGCATGACTGAAAATTGTTAAAGCTACAATAAAATAATCCAAACCTAAATAACACGAAATGCATAAGAAGTTCACTGAGCTCAGGTTATTTCTGGATACGCAGAGCAAATATCTCACTTAATCCAGAATGAGATAGTTCATGTACTTCTTGAGATAAAAACTGGTGTAAACCCACTTGACACAACAGCTCTGTTCTATTACTGGATCTTGTAGGTGGTCTTCAGCTGATGTGTCTATACTAGACAAAAGTTTCATGATGAAGTCTGGTAACCATTGGAAAGCAGACTGTTCTTGGTGATAGAAGAGGACACCAATTTGAATAAGACTGACCCATCTTGTCGGAACTGCATGTAATTCGGGTCTGCTGACATTGCATTAATTTGCGAATTCCACCCTCGATAGTTAATGCCATGGGGATGCAGGTCTTGCATGAACTGCACCAGAGATGCCCTAGAGAGTCGTTTATAACATGTCTTGTTCATTCATGTTAATACCCAGGCACAGGGTTAACATCTTTTGTCCAAAGATGGAGAGAAGATTGGATAAGTCCTTAATTTTGTCTGATATCTATCTTCCATGGAGATGAAAGGTGTCAACGATCATAGAGCAGTAGCATTTTATCATAATCAATGCAAACTTTTTTCTCTCTGAAGAGCAGAAGATGAGTGAAAATGTGCCATTTGCCTTAACATGCTTTTAGAGTGGATGGCTTTCTTGCTGGAGCAATTCTTTCCTTAACTGGTTGTGAGAATTGTTTATTCTGAGACCTGAGGTGTAGTCCTTGGATCATTTTGTTGATTTCCTGTACTATCCCCGTATCAATGCTGTAGTTGCAGGGAAGGGAAATTCGCTTGTTTGCAGACATCTTCATTCTGGCCACAAAGCAGAAGGTTACATGCAATGAAGTCTACAGGTAAAATATAATGACAATACACATGTATGGAAGAGAAAACCTGTGGGCCTGAACCTGTGTAGTTTGAATACAGAGTGGACACACCAAATAATGGTTACCTGGAAAATAATAATAGCATATGATCTTAATTACAATTCTAACTGCAGGGAAGGTCACAGGAAACATGTACAAGTAGAATCAATGAAGCATGGTATAACAAAGGCTAAGAATGCCAAGGTAAAGGAAATATATATAAAGTTTCTAAAGGGCATAAAGACATGCATACATTTAAATATTGAAGCCTTTACCTATCTTGTGTGTAAACCGCTCCGGTGGCATAGTGGTTAAAGAGTCTGACTCAAATGGAGGTCATGGATTCGATCCCCGGCCATGTCATACCAAAGACTTATAAAAATGGTACTAACAGCTGCATCACTTGGTGCTCAGCATTAAAAGGTTACTGTTAGGACTGGTCGACCTGGTGTCAGGATAATGTGACTGGGTTGGACACGATGCTACATGTTTGTGGCATGATGCAACAGTGCTAGACATCACTATAAACTGCTACATTGCAGACATCATAGCGATATAACTGAAAAATTGTTAAAACTACGTTAAAAATCCAAATCACACACACACAAATATCTTGTGAAGTCACATAGGCTATACATGTGAGTGACTAACTGATCTGTAATTATGATGGAGTGCTGATGCAGATAAACATCTCTCAAGTGTTGCCTATAGAAGCATGCATGAGCAAGACATGACTGAGTAAACCGTGTATAGAAAGCTGGCCTGTACTTATCCAACCAGAGCAGAAGCAAGACAGAAATGTACACAATTGTCTATATTAGACATAAAAACATTCATCAAAAAGGGAACTGTGGCATCATTATAGATACTTGTAAAGTAGGTGTGACAGTATCCATTTCAAGGCAATTATGTGAAGAGAAAAAGGCTCACAGAGTGCCCATTTTTTAATATTTTTTTCCAGGTTAATTTTTTGAAGTTGGTGCCAGGACACTATGAACAGCTTGGAAGAGAAATTCACCAATACATTTCCATTTGTAATGGAATTACACATACATGAGGAGCTTTTATAAGTGCAATAGACTTGCATGCATAAAATAATTGTAGCCCAAACTAGATATGAAGTCTCCTCATGCAAGTACCTACATGTGTGATGACAACAAAGTGTTAGCAAAGATGGAAATATAGATGGAACATGCTTTCTTCAGAAGTAATAAACTCCTCCAACTTGTAATGGTACATCTTCCACATAGATTCTGGCTTTTGCAAGGGTCTCTTGTGATGTGAGCATGCTTCTTGGCACAAGAAGAAGTAGTAACTGGAGGTTTCATGCCAATACTTATACCTATACAAGATCACTCTGCTCGACCACCATCTATATCAGCAGACACCTTTTAGCTCCCTTTAGCTAAAAGTAGTATCTGGGAGGGAGGTATTTGAGAGGCAGTAGTAGTTCTCCTAAGGAATTATCATTGGGTAACATATTTAAAGAAGAAATGTATCTTCCTTATTATAATTTTGTCAAAGGAATGAAATAATAGTTTCTTTGAGACCCTAGATATACTCCCAATCAAAGCACACATATGTACTTATCATTTCCAAGTGGGCAATATGGTGTCATCCTAAATTATTTTACTAGATTACAAACAAATAAAATAATGAATTTAAAAAATGCTTACAATGGCTATTGGAACCGAAAAGCCCACAAAATAGAGAGTAAAGGAGGTTACTGTTGAATCCTTGAATGGGTGTTTCAGACTTTCATCATCACAGAAAAATCCTCTTTTAAAAGGGTCTCCATACAGCCTGAACATCAACAGACATATCCCACCTGAAAAAAAACATACATTCTCTGAAAAAGCTGACTTGCTAAAAGTGATGCTTGTTATGGTCACATGATTTATCAGATGTTCTGTATACAGCATGATACATAAATGCATCATTTGCTATTATTATCACATGGCTTACTATGTGTTGTATATCCAGCAGGATACATAAATGCATCATTTGCTATTATTATCACATGGCTTACTATGTGTTGTGTATCCAGCAGGATACATAAATACATCATTTGCTATTATTATCACATGGCTTACTATGTGTTGTATATCCAGCAGGATACATAAATGCATCATTTGCTATTATTATTGCATGGCTTACTATGTGTTGTATATCCAGCAGGATACATAAATGCATCATTTGCTATTATTATCACATGGCTTACTATGTGTTGTATATCCAGCAGGATACATAAATGCATCATTTGCTATTATTATCACATGGCTTACTATGTGTTGTATATCCAGCAGGATACATAAATGCATCATTTGCTATTATTATCACATGGCTTACTATCTGTTGTATATCCAGCAGGATACATAAATGCATCATTTGCTATTATTATTGCATGGCTTACTATGTGTTGTGTATCCAGCAGGATACATAAATGCATCATTTGCTATTATTATCACATGGCTTACTATGTGTTGTATATCCAGCAGGATACATAAATGCATCATTTGCTATTATTATCACATGGCTTACTATGTGTTGTGTATCCAGCAGGTCATAGAAATGTATGTCACTTGATATTATGATCACATAGTTTATCAAGATCTCATGATTTGGCAGAGTGTGAATTTTTGGGTGTTGTGTACTTGTAAGGTCCAATATGCATTATAGGTCAAGAAAATATCGTCACAATTTAGACTATAATTATTTTCAAGCAGCATCATCAATGGTACCTGGTGCTGCATTAAAAATTATATTATAACAAACAGCATATCTAATAGACAAAGAAAGTTCCTATAACATGAGCTTCAATAATTTCGTACTTTTCTTTTAGATCTTAATTTGAACTGGATGTAAGAAACTCAGCCTTAAAGGTTCAAGGTTCTTGTAATGTTAAAACTGCCATCATTCTGTCAAATTGTTTTTGTGTTTTTTTCTGCAGGAGTGCTCTGACTTTAACCTCCAAGCTGCTTTCCAGTCAATAATTATTTAATAAACTGTCTTCAAGAGTTTATTTGGATTTAAAAAATATAGTAATATTTCAAGAAGGATCTTTTATTTATCATTTGCGCATGTCTTGGCTCACTAAGTTGTCAACTCGTATTGATACTATTGTTAAATTTCTTTAGTCATACTATACTTACCTGATGATGTTTCGCAGGCAAAATCAAGTGGTTGAGCTTATTAAAATATGTTGACCACCATTTCTGATGATTCAGGAGTGGTGGTAGTTGAGAAATAAATAAGTCAGTTTTCTTTTAATTCTTAAACATAATGAACAGACCTGATCTGGATAACTGGAGATCTCAGCATATTATATAAATGGGCCATGACAGAGTTGGCCCATTACAGATTTGTACCAGATAAATTTAATTAAGAAATATCTCGACAACACAAAAAAAAAACATTACAGAGTCTGCCTTACCTATGACCTTAAATGGTTTTCATAACACTGGTTATTATTAACCAATAAATAATAGCAAACAAGGTCTATTTTGGACCAAACTTTGAAGTTTTTTGGGTGATCCTTACCTATAATAATGTATGGCTTCATAATACATGTTATTAGCGAGGAAGAAATATGCAATTAAAAATGTTATATATATATATATATATATATATATATATATATATATATATATACTGTCCCCCAAAATTTAATGATCACATTAATGGCATGCATCCCTAAAGTTTTCAAGAATAACTGTAAAGTATCATGCACATGCTTGTGATTACTGTAAATCATGGCAACAATGAGTTTGTAATACAATTATCTTATAATCATATTTAGACCCAAATTTCATTCACAATAACACTTAAAGTATCTATTGCTCAGGGATATTTTTTTTATAACTAAAAATATTGTCTTTTATAAATGATTAAGCAGTTAATACTTATGTATAGTAAATGTTTTCATACACATTTATTCACTATAAAACAAACTCTTTTACTAGTAATTTGAATGCCTCATTGCACAAACCACATGATATATAAAAATATATTTCTTGCTGATAATTGATCTTTGTCTAACGTTAAAGCTTCAGCTCTTCAGTATATTTAGTACCCCACATGACAGACAGTGGAAGATGAACAACATCAAACTGATGATCCTAACCTGCCCAAAGTCAACAACCTAAAAAGACTTGCCAATAAAGTGCATGCAGACTTGAGACCTGATGAACCTACCACTCCTGATTTTAAAGCAAGTTAAATTATTATAAGCTTTTATATAAAATAACTGGCCTGGACAACAAGTATCTACTATTGTAATTGTATTGATGTATTTTTGTTTCATTTTACAGATTGATACAAAGCTTTTCAAGTGCAATGACTTTCTCACTGAAGATCTGCATGTGGACACTAGATGGCATCTCATCTTTGTAATGCCATCTCACCTTTGTAATGTCATCTCATCTTTGTAATGGCATTCATCTTTGTAATACCATCTCATCTATGTAATGGCATCTCATCTTTGTAATGCCATCTCAACATTCTCATCTTTGTAATGGCATCTCATCTTTGTAATGCCATCTCATCTTTGTAATGCCTTCTCATCTTTGTAATGCTTTCTCAGCTTCAAATCCTACAGAATGCCAAGCATTGGTTTTGTGATGGCACATTTAAGATAATCTTCTTGCCTTTTGAGCAGATGAGGTCCATCCATGCATTTATCTGTAAAGGTGACTACATAAAGCATATTCCTTTGGTGTTTTGTCTAATATCAAGATAGAAGAAAACAAATCAATATGTAGTGGTAAATACAATTTAACTTTCTTCATGGATATAGGGTTTTAGTCATTTTTCTTTTTTATTAAGCAATCGTTGATTGCAAGATAAACTACAAGAAAATTGCTCATATTTAAAAGAAGCTCATGTCATTGATGTCAAATATTTTGGATACCAGACATTGCTTAGTTTTTAATTATTTATTAAAGTATGTTTTAGAGATCAGAACTGATCAATTGTCTTCTCTTTTAGGCATTTCAGAAGCTATAAAAGGTTATTCCAGGTGTACCCCAGGTTCAGGGCTTTGTTATGGACTTAAAAAGGTAGACATATACTATAATTAATAAGAAGAAAAAGAAAATTTCAGATTTCTGTTTTTATAAAGAATAAACATTACACACAAATTATATGGAATTGATAATGATATTAAAATAATGTTCATTTACATATAACATACTTATTTTTTCTTCCTATTGTAAAATAATATTATCTGTTTTATAAGAAATTCAATAATAATACAGGTGTTTGGAAAGCCCTTTCCATTATAACCAAGCAATTTAGAGAAACACAGCATATGACCTGCATGGTCTGAAGAACTAGTACACAATGTCCCATTCATTCCAGCAGCACACATATAACCAGTTTTGGACAGTTTGGAACCATGGGCAAATTTTCCTGAACTGCAGTAGCTAGTATGATATATATATATATATATACCACTCCTTCTAGCAGCAGACATAAAACTAGTTTTTGATAATTTGGAACCATGGGCGAATTCTTCATGTTTCATGGACTGCCACATACCAGCTGCCTTGGCACATTCCGTGTTAACTTCAATGATACAATATTTTAGATTTAGGTTAGCAATAAACACCAAACAGGGTCCTTCCAAAATAACATGCAAGTGACAAGGCATAAACTGTCTTCATTAGCTGGGAATATCATCATCTCATCTCCGCCTGTGGCCCCGTTTGGGACATAGGCCGCCAACCAGTTCCCTCCAGGCGTCTCGGTTCTGGGCGAGTCTCTCCAGCTGTCCCCACGTCTTGCCCATCTTCTTTGCGTCTGCATCCACATCACGGCGCCAGGTGTTTCTGGGTCTTCCCCTCTTCCTCTTTCCTTAAGGGTTCCATGTGAGGGCTTGCCTGGTGATGTTGGGAGCAGGCTTGCGGAGGGTGTGGCCAATCCATCGCCAGCGTCTCTGAAGGATGTCCTCCTCAACGGGCTGTTGCTTCGTTCTCTGCCACAGTTCGTCGTTGCTGATTCTTTCTGGCCAGCGGATCTTTAGGATCTTCCTGAGGCAGGTGTTGATGAAGACCTGGATTTTCTTCATGGTGGTAGCGGTGGTTCTCCAGGTCTCTGCTCCGTACAGCAATATTGGCTTCACGATGGTGTTGAAGACCCTGATCTTAGTGGTGATGTTAAGCTGCCTTGATATCCATATGTTCTTCAGCTGATGGAAAGCTGTCCTTGCTTTGTCGATGCGTGTCTTAACGTCTGCATCCGTTCCTCCCTGCTTGTCCAGGATGCTGCCAAGGTAGGTGAAGCTATCCACCTCCTCCAGCGCATCGCCTTCCACTGTGATGGGTGTATTGCTGGATGCATTTGTCTTGAAAGCTGGGAATAAGAATGGCAAAAAATATACTTACAGTTTTACAACTAGAATTTCCTCAAAATGTACTTTTTTAGTTCTGTAAATCCAAATTACATGAGCAATGTCTTGGGTTCTCAAGCTTGATTACACATTTCGAAATTGTACTGTAATTTCAACTATATTCCAAGTGCAATTACTTTTTCCTTACTGTACTCAAAATGAATTGAACATCATATTCCACAGCATCTTTTTGATAATTGTAATTGAAAGACTTCATATTTTTCCCACATTATGATTCCAAACAGTCAATGACGAAACTGAAACACGTAGATTTCATCACGCTGCTTCCTAGCTGCAGAAATCTGATGTACTTCATGTAGAATTGGAACAGATAAATACAGTCCATAATCACGAAATTTCATTGAATCAACAAAAATACCCAAGTCTATTCATTCCAGATCAAATGGAAAAATTGTTGCTATGCACATTCATTCATGTTACAACTCCAAATTTCAATTTTAAGTAGACCAAAATACCATTTTCTTTTGCAAGTTATGTCTAGCACACGACTAAATTCAAATTTATTTGGTTGGAGTTATATGTGCATAAATAATGTTGTTGTTGTGTAATGATGAATCTGCGTTCGTGTATTTAGTTTGGAATATGGCATACATTCAGTTAATTTGTTTCTAATAGTGTATTTTTGCTCATATAATTAAGCCTTAGGTAGAATAAGAAAATGAGCATACAATAAAAAGGTTACTGCATTTGTATGGGAAAATATGAACTGTTTTTTGGGGGATGGCTATACTGCACTCTTAAGGTCGTGCAGTATTTCCATCTGAAAAACTTGTTCATATTTTCCCATATAAATGCAGTAACCTATAGATACCATTCCTTCCAGCTACAGACATAAAACCAGTCTTTGACAATTTGGAACCATGGGCACATATTTCCTGAATGACAGCAGCTAGTAAGATCAATATACAACAACTTGTTGAACCACCGTGTGTGGAATGGCCATAAATAGAATATTTTCCAACACAGCATCGGAACAAAAAACAATGTTGACGGTAAATTAATATGAACAAACTAGTCAAAAAGTGATCAGATTCAAAACAAGAATACAATTGCTCATGAGATATAAAGGCAGACTTTAATGTAAGCAGTCTATCAACATTAATAATTTAATTGCCCTCGCTACAATTTATAATGTAAATTTTACAAGTTTATATAATCATAATATAATCATAATTGTTGTAATGTCTTTATAACTGTATACTGTATTTCTTAAGTATTTTCTTTAGATTCCCACTTTCAGTTGGCACACCCTTATCAATCTAGACAGCAGGAAAGCCAACCTCATATTGTATGTGCTAGTGCCACTCCTACAGTGAAACCTTGTCAACATCCAATAGAGACTGCATATGAAAAATAAAGACCTGTAGGGTCAACTGCAGCATTACTGGATGGAATATTCTCAGGGACAGATAAATGCTTCAGAACTATTGAAGCATCTACTTGATTGGTCAAATGATCTCAGAAAATGTTAAGCAGCAGCAATTGTTTATGTAGTAAAACATCTACTGTGCCAAAAATGGTCCATCAATATAAGACGTTTACTCTTATATTTATGTTCCTTGGCCAATGTCTTACTGCATCAATATGATATTGTATAGATTGTTTCCCTGTTGACTGACAAGGAAATAAAAAGCCAAATTTTCAGGAACAACTCACATCGGTTTAGAGTCTTATTTTAGCATATGAATTCTAGGTGATCTAAGGATTTGAACATTCCACATCATGGTCTAAATCTTTTACCTAAATTGGCATATGTGATCTGAGTAGTAGTTCAATATTCAAAGCAAAAGAATGTATTGTTTTGATTGACATACAAATGTTAGTCTTATATTTGATACTCTCATGGGTTCTTTGTGGCTTGGCTAAAAAAATTTTCTTCCAGACATGTGAGTAACCCATCTTCTTTAAATCTATTTTTGTGTTCATTAACAGTTTAGTCTACTTACAGGGGATACTCACAAATAAATTTAAGACTATCGTTAAATGGTTATAGTTATTGGGGTCCAATAGTAAAACAGTGCATGACATCAACCATGACAGTTATGATGGGAGTGTAGAGAGATTTCTGTCCCACCCCCCGAGTACTACATGAAAGATGTATCACATGTTATTTATGTTTTAGTGCTAGGACTACACCCCAAACCCCCGCACTGTAACTAACAAGGTTGACATCTTACATTGTAGGACTATGAATCCATATGTTATAATATTTTTTCCCCCCCCCCTTCTTCCCAATCCCTTTGTTAATTTACCTTTAGTTCTAAATTTGTAACTAGCCACATTGAATGTGCTGTACAACAGAGCCACAATGTTCTTCTTAACAGATTTTAAGTCTCCCAGCATTATTTCAAACCTAATCAAAGAAAGAATTTTTTATCTTTTGAACAGTTATAAAAATTTGTTACTTATTCTGTCAAATAAATTTATTAAATTTTCCATTTAAAAAAAATAAAAATCCACTGTTTATATTTCCTTTGAATTGCATGTATGCTTTCCGATTCAGTGTTTGCATTAGTTACTTACAACATGACTCTATTTATATAAATTTGTATAAAGTAGTTCTCCGTACAGTTTATTGAAAAATAAACACAACTGAGTCTGATTATATTATGACCCATGGAAATCTTCCCTACATTTATCAACTGCTGCAACTGCTATTATTTATTTTAGGCAGCAACTTGCAGGACGTCGACCCAGAAAAATATCAGACGTTTACATTGTATAACTACTCCATCACCACCATCATACATATCAGGGTCGATATTTAACATAATAGCAATATACTGTCATTAAAGTTTCTCTGTGACGGCCCAAAGTCCAATCACGGGAGTCTTCCGTTTTTTTTCAATAAAATACGGCGATAAGTATAACCAATATGGTGATTTCATGTTTTCAGAGATTTCGCCGTACTTTATTGATAAAACATCATACTCATGTGGTCCAATAAATAAATATTAAGTTAATACTCATTATACAGTACAGAGAAGTGAAATCGAAAACTTGTTTCTCGGTTGAAGTGCCACTTCAAATTTTATCTTTGTGCTTTCAATTTCAATCATATAGGTTCTAACCAATATAACACTTAAGAGGGAAAAATAAAATATAATACCAGTCCCTAAAACAATGGCATCAGAAATCACTCTGAACATAATTAGATATTTGTATTTCCTCAGCAACTCCATCTTGAGGTAACAGCGGTCCTACTAAACATCGCAAAGACGCGCAAAGACAGGTCAAAGACGGACAAAGACAAGGCAAAGAGGGTACATATACATTTTAAACTGAACACATAGTGGAGAATATTTACTGTTACTATAAAATGTATTTTTAAAAAAAATAAATATATAAGAAATTATATATGGTTGCATTGTCGATGTGTTTTCGTTTTATTCTTTCAATACTCTCTATTTTTTCTTACTGACCATGACAAATTCACTCTTGTAACTTTCTAAAAAAAATATTTCATTACGGTAAAGTGTTGAGAGAAGGAAGAAGACACGCAAATAAATAAATAAATAAATATTTTGACATATGGAAGTTGAATTTTCTTAACTTGTTACATCTGCTCTCTCTCTCTCTCTCTCTCTTTCTCTCTCTCTCTCTCTCTCTCTCTCTCTCTCTCTCTCTCTCTCTCTCTCTCTCTCTCTCTCTCTCTCTCTCTCTCTCTTTCTCTCTCTCTCTCTCTCTCTCTTATTGACCATGAAATGCCCTCGTGTAAATTTACAAAACTATTTAATTGTTAAGAGAAGGAATAAGACATGCAAAGACAAGACAATGACATGCAAAAAATTAACAAAGGAATGGTAAATATTTACCAAATTGGAAAATGTTCAGTATTAAACCGTAGTGCATGTCTTTCCTCGTCTTTGGGTTGGACTCAAACTTCAAAACTATCAACACACAGATTATATACAGATTTTTTTTATTTCTTTAGATGATACATGTTTCAATAACAACTTTCACTTAAGTAAAGTCTGAAAATATATTTACACACTATCGTTTTCCCAATAGTCACCATATGTAACTTAAAAATGGATAAACCTAATAAATGTACAACATTATTATTAAATGAAATCAAACATTTACACGTATTTAAAAGAAAATTGACAAAATAAATTTTTGAATATTCAAAATAATTCATTACAACTGTGAATGCAATTAGACATATTTTTTAAAAAAAGTGAACAACATATCGACAATAGAAACATTTATATTTTTTTCAATTGGAATCAACATTCAGTATTATCTACTGATGAGAGTTTAAAATGTTTATAAAAAAAAAAAAATCCCATTTGACTTTTGTCTTTAATGGCAAAGAAATACATTCTAGATGGCTATTGTTTTTTTTAAAGCTAAATATTTAAAATCGACAACATGTTTAAATCTATTCTCAAGATTTCCTCAGATTCATTTTCAGAAATTATATGATCATGAAATTAAATATTTGTAAGGCAAAATAAAGGATAAAACCCGAGTTTAATAAAGAAAAATGTTTTCCCTACCAGATACAGGCATTAAGCTTGTTGTAGCCTGTATGAAGAAATTATCAATAATGTGACTTATTGTTTAATAATTAAAGATATACATATATTTGTGAACAGGCAGGGTTCCGGAGTGGAAGCAGCACAACAGAACAAATATTCAATCTTAGGGTTCTGTGTGAAAAGTACTCACAACATCAACAAGAAATCTATCATGTGTTCATAGATTTCCAAAAGGCTTTTGACAGCGTGTGGCATGAGGCATTGTGGGCCACAATGAAGAAGTACAACATAGGTAAAAAAATGACCAACACTATCAAGCAGCTGTATGCCAAGGCTACCAGTGCAATAACTTCTCAAGGTTCTGTGGGGGACTGGTTCAAGACTACAGTTGGAGTATGGCAAGGCAGTCTCCTGTCACCCACGCTTTTCAACATCTACATAGAGTGCATCGTGAGCGAAGCCCTGGAAAACCATTGTAGGACAGTCAGCATTGGAGGGCATAACATCACCAACCTCCGTTTTGCAGACGACATTGATGGGCTGGCAGGCAGTGAAGATGAGCTTGCCATATTAGTGAAGAACCTGGATGAAACATCTTCCAGATTTTACATGAAGATAAGTGCTGAGAAGACAAAGCTGATGACAAATAGTGGCAAACAAATCTCAACCAAGATTAAAGTCAGAGGACAGGAACTGGAAACAGTGGGCCAATTCAAATATCATGGTTCCATAATCACTGAAGAAGGATCAAGAGCAGAAATTTTGTCACGAGCAGCATAAACATCGGCAGCTATTTCAAAGCTAAGATCCATCTGGAGAGACAAGAATATCTGTCTGAAAGCTAAAATCAGACTATTGAGAGCACTAGTTATCTCAATCTCTCTTTCTGTATTCATGTGAGGCCTGGACCCTGACAACAGAATTACAACGAAGAATCCAGGCACTTGAAATGATATGCTACAGAACCATCATTGGCATCTCTTACATGGACCATATCACAAATGAAGAAATGCGTAACACCATTAGGCACAAAGTAGGCCATTATGAAGACCTCCTCACCCCATCAGATGTTCAGCAGCACAGTGCCTCAATGACCACACTAGGTCAAGAGACTGGTGATGATGATGATATTTGTGAATTAGGTGTGTCGACTTGAGTTGTTCTTGAATTGATGCCAGGCAGACACATTTTCCATAGTTACTAGATAGTATCTAGACAGTGAAATATAAATCATAACAGTAAATACCGAATGCATCTTTGAGGTCAGGCCTATGGATTATAAATATACTTTTTGTCTCACAAAATTAGCCGTGATGGTTCTAAATTTTGCAGACATGCAAGTTCAAGGCAGAATATCTTAGAAACGGCCCTGATGGCAGCATTTTAAGTTGCATCAAGTTGTTTGGTTTGCTGCTTGCTTTCTCCAAAATTGTTACATAAGGATAAGGCTAACTTTTTCATTGTGTGCATCACTTTGTGTAAAATATTACCTGTGGACATGAAAGATGCACAGGTGCTCGATGCAAGCTTGATGTTGTGAAGAAGAAAAAAACAATAATCCTAAGGAAAAAAAATCATACAGAGTTTTACAAATATCAAGCTCGTGTCGAGCACCTGTGGAAAGATGGATGTGTAAATTTGGGCTGTGGTGCATACATGTCTTTGTTGTGAACTTTGAATTGATTTGTCAGATCAAATGAATGGTATTTTTATGTTTAGAGTTATTATAACTACCCCACCAAATTTGACCTTTTTAGACTCTACTGGTGTATTCAGTTTGGATTAATCAGTTTTTATGTTCAGTAGTTTGATGCTGTATCAGATTTGTGCACGTAACTGATCAATACACCATATTATAGTACTGGTATAAATGAATCAGAATGCGATTTAAAGGAATAGTATGAGGGGCCCTGAGTGTCCAAGTGGTCCCAAAGTGCTCTCCGTTACAGATTACTGCTATCTCACCTCTGCGCGGTTTGAGTCTCAGATTCGGCCAATGTGGGAATATGAGAAAGCTTGCCAGTAACTTCTTGTGGGTTGGTGGTTCTTTCTGGGATTTTTCCTGGGTTTCTTGTGCTGAAAATTTACATTAAACCCTACAACTTTTCAAAAGAGTAGTATGAGAGTGGGAGTTGGAGACCATACACCGATGTCTTCAACCTCGCTGCAAATGCCTATCAATGTACAAGGCATATAAACACGTGATCACTTGACTCACATAGACAGAAAATCCTCAGTGGGAAAATGTCATGGGTTAGGGAGCTGCTTTCTGTGAACTGCCAGGCAGATCACTATAAACATTACATCCATTTACTTGATATTTCCTGCCTGTAAACCAGGAACTTGTTTGGGCTGTTACGAATCTATGCACTTAAAATAAGTAACAGAAAAGAGTGAATACAACAAGCTTTGTAAAATTTAACAAATAATTTTTTTTCACTAGATTACAAAGTGAAACAAGAAAAGAAGAAAAGAAATTACAGTATTAAAAATTAAAACCAAAAATTATCAGAGAATAAAAAACACAAGTCATTGTATAGGTAATAAAAAGTCCTGAATGAAATTGAGTTAAAGTCCTGATGATATCAAATTTTAAAGGCGATGGCATCTGTTATAATCAGTGAAGTGTTGATATGTCAACAGTCTCTTGTTGAATAATAATATATTATTCCAGGTTTGAATTTAATATAAATTCCAGTGAATGTCTTTATCCAAGAGTTTTGTCAGAGCACTTTTGTATTTCCAGAGAAAATAATCATTTATTTTCAATAATTTGAAGAAAATATAAATTCATCCCAAACGGTGCACAACATTCCACAAAGTGCTAGGTGTTAAAACATGACTTATATAGTTCTCTGTTTGAATTCGGGTCACAAATTAGCATATCTAAAAACAACCATTACCAAATGGAAAATAACTTTCTAGCATGAATTAATGAGCCCTGTTTATTTAAAATATAAAAGCTTATACAATTCACATTGGTTTCTCTAAACCCTGAACCAAATCAACATGTTTACATAAATGAAATTAAAAAATAGTCAATCAGGTCAAACAGAACTGAACTCAGTTTTGGACAACGTCAAGTCAAGTAAAAAATTTTACATTACAATACACTGTAACATGTAATGGAATAAGTAATTTGAAAACTAACATACAAATAATTAAATGTACATAACAGGGATCCTTATTGCTCATGGTTCCATATTTGTACGAATAGATGTCATTGGATTAACATAACTAACTTTGTCTCCATCTCCAACTCATTCTAATCATTTTACCTTTAATAACCACTGAATATTGTTTACTGAATGTATTGAGACTGCTTCGGTCACCATGAGAAGCTTTCAATAGACATGCATCTGCATATGCATCCGTTACAAAATTGTTTTTTGCAACTTCACCATCTAGGTTGGTTATTATCAGTATAATACCAAGAGCATATTGGACTGGTGTACCGATGATAGTTGCTGTTGTCACAATTCCAAAAACACCAAGGCAAACAGTTGTCATATCGATGATTTATCAGATAGTATCTACGGTCTCAAACACACACACACACACACACACATGCACAAACACAATTTATATTCCACAAGTAGAAAAGGTTTCTTAGCGATTTCTTTTCCCAGCTGTTGCTCTGCTGCAACTATTTTCTCACAGTGTAATTTTAAGGGTCCATCAGAGATCTTTTTTTAAAACTATCACAGTGAAGTACCATTGCTTGGCAGGTTTAGTTTGTCTTGGTGTAAGATGCACACGCACTTTCAGCCAAATATTTGTCTTTATAGACAAAACCGTCATTCAGTTGTAGAAACTACTTCTCTTGGAAATATTTAAGTCTCAGGAAATTCGGCATTTCAGAGGTTTGGCACTACTTTCAGCAAAAGCTACACTGATGAAGCTGTTGCTTTGTGCCTCTGATGGTTGTTTTCATCTAAGAACTGTTATGCATACAAGTGTGTCTTTGGTGAATATAGTTGATCAAGTCTTTCTTTTCCTGACCAAGTCACCAAGTCACTATTGGTTCGCATACATTTAGGTAAATGTAACAGTAGCGAGTTTGCAGGAGAATTTCACATACCGGTAATCATTGAAGAAACAGTCTTTGACTGATTTAACACATGATGGTGAGGTCTCTTTTTCACAGATGTTTTCATGCACTAATGCAAGAACTCCAAGCTGGCCTCGAGTTGGTTGTGACGCATCAGGCAGTTGGTCCCAATTTCTGTCTTGCCCTCGCATAGATTATACCCGAGTGTATATGAGGGTCTGGTAATATATACCACTCTGAAACTGGTATTTGTCAACACGTGGAACAAATGCCATCATCAGTAAATTTTACAATATCATCATTGGGTCCAGACAAAATCTATCGCTTATATGCAGTGATAAATCTTTATATATAAAAAGCACACCACAAAACACCCAACAAAGATGGTCAAGTATCCATCATGATAGATGTTAATACAGCTAATGTGAAACATTATTTAACATGGTCAGGTTAGCTGATGAGTGATATTGATGAGAAGAAACCAGGATGCCGCTGACCATTTATCGACTTTGACATTCTAGCCTACCAACTTTATGTTCCGGTTAAGATAAACCAGTATGGTTCAGATTCATGTACATTTTTAAGCTACGGTGTTTAGGTCCATCAAAGCCTCTTTCAAGAGAATGGAAAATAAGTTGACCATGTGCTAAGCTACATCATTCTTCTGTTTCTTTGGTCAATATTCCATTGATATGATGTTAATTATGCTGGGCTTAGCGTTCACGTAATATTAAAGATAAAAGCAAACAACCCATCAGAGTCTCTTATTCCCTGGTAATCATTGATTTCAGCTCTGTTTTTGCAAGGACGCATTGCAGCCTAAAACCCAAGCTTGTCCAGATCAAGGTAAACAACAACCTGGCTGGTAATTAAGTCAAATCGGCTTTGGTAGCAAGCCTGATCGAATCATTGAACCTGTGTCAATTGGCTAAGCTTGCGGTCTGTAAATATCAACCGACATTTCATATATATTTAAAGTGTAGTCTGTAAGTGAAAATGTAAAATCAATAAGTGCTTGCGGGGTTGGACTTTCTGCAAGTGCAAGTGCTTTCACAACGACATGTCCACATATAGGACCATCCATTCAACTGCAGCATTGAATACAACACAATTAGAAGACACTTTTGTCCATAACATCAATTTCCAGAGCTGACAATCCATGACCATCATTTAAATAATTAACCAAATTAGTTGGGGCTATACCATGCTTGTGACCCAGTGAGTTCTAAATCCAGTTGACGAATCAAAATTGACAATGTTGGACTCCAATGTGCCTGGGACCATCGATACAATTTCATCTCATCCAAAGACACATTGGAAATGCTTGCCTTAATTTATTATTGCAAGTGAAAATTAAACAATGAACACTCTTATGTGACCGTCAACAGCAAGACCACAACTGAAGACCATTTGGAGTAGTACCGGGTTGTCAAAGACCTTTTCCTAAGGATAGTTTGGAAATCATCACAGGTAATCAAAGACCTTATTCTTTCTTCTTTTTGTCTTCCTTTGCCAACCACTTTTTTCAGAGCCATTTTGGTTCCAACAACCCCTAGTGAAGCTGCTTTTGCAACCCCGGGAGCTTCAGCTGTCAACAATGTTTTAATCACAATGAGAAATGGAAATATTCCATAGTGTTTGCATTTTGTTGTCACCTATAACAACCTGAATGTGTTTTTTTTTTGTTTGGTCTTCTGAACATGGTTAAGTTGAGTTAACCACTGAGTTATTTCCAATAAACTTGACTGAAGAAAGCCTCCATGTCAGCTCATAATCATTTTTGCTCTTTATTTTCACATGTTTGTTTTCATAAACTTTATGATCCGACATTATTTTGAATCATGATTTTAATCATGCTGTTCAATTACAACTATTACGTGTTGGAGAAGACCACTGTAAAGTTTTATACACAAGCTTCAAAAAGTCTCATCAGGCCTCCTGTTTTCTCCAACAACAGCATATATTTGGAGATAATCAAATCTATGCATCCGTAACCGGCAGCGGAAATCGCAATATCACATGTTTTAAAAGTCACGGATTGCTTCACTTGGTCCTAGTTTTCTGTGAAAACAATAAATCGGGTACAATGTAGCAAATTATTTACAGAGAATATGCAGACCCATATAAAATGAGGTTGCGGAAAAAGTTGCTCATAGTCGCTTGAGAGTGGTTTGCCAGGCAAGCATTGTGGCAGATTTACATGGGCGGTTTTGATGTGAGAACTCCCAAAGAAGTTCACTAGGCTAATTTTTTTGTTTCCTCTGGATGATCAGGTACATATGCATACATACAAATATTAGTTGACTGTCATGGATGTTGCAGGGAAGCAGAGCCATTGACATAAAAAGATTCAACAATCATAGCCATGGATTCGTAGAGGTGGATCCATACAAATTACTCAAAATATCTTGCTAATGACCCAGTATGATCCGTCAATGCATTTACTCTCTCTGACCGGACTAACATTCATTCACAACTAACCCACTACCATCTGGGGTAGAAAATTAAGATTCTGCAGGCAAACAAACAGCAAAGCCACTGAGCCGCTATTTGTCCAAGAAAAAGCAAAGTCAATCCTGCGAATACACAATTTCCACCAAGATTTTTTTTTGATCATGCAATGCTAGCATGTGTAAGTGGTGATTCCATTGGGGGAAAATCCTTCACTTGGTATCCAGCAGAAACTCGTGAATGTTATCCCAGGCATAATCATGCCTGCTAGTGAGGCAAACTGTCATCAGATCTATTTCACGATAAATCTCAAATCATTCAGGTTGTGTATGCGTATTTACTCAAATATAAGTTGTTTAAACATATAATACTAATTTTGCGTAACCAGTCTCATCAATCCTGATTATAGATTTATCTTCATCTTAATTGTTATCAAGAAACTTCCAGGCAAAAAGCACTAGGTTTTCATTACAGATTTATGGGAATCATTGTTTAAAAAGTGGAAATACAATGCCGAGATAAAGAAACTTAAAACTATCCATCAATAACAATCGTTTGAAGTCTCCTGTCTGATCAAATTTAGTACACAGGCTGAATGAACTTATTTCTAAAACATTTACATAATTCAACATGTTCAGCGACCAAATGAGTTTAACATCAATGATAGAAAAGCCACTCTTCACATGAAAGGCATTTAACAACTAAGACTCAATGGACCACACATTTCTTTTTAAATTGGTATATGAACTTCGCAATACCAGATGTAGTATTGCACAAGCTCATAATGATCATGACAAATTTAGCGCATGCCATTGTCGTTAGTCAAACTTACACTGATAAGAACAATAGAGCAGAATGGAAGAGATATTGTGGGTGTTTAGCTTCCAAGCATTGCATTCAAGAATGAAAAAAAATTCGTGCATGACTTGCAAAGGAACTTTTGTTATGAACAACATTGTATGAAGCAAGTTCAACAACAGAAAAGTTTAAATTTTTTTCTACATATTTATTTATGTAGTTTGTTCTACTTGTCGACAGCATGTTAGAATGATGCCTTTTTATGACCAAGTCATTGAAGTAGAACATCTGTGTTACATTATAAAATATATAACGAACTGTAGAAATAATTAAATGATGACAAGCACAAGAAAAAGCACCAAGACCATGAAGTGGATTTTTTGGACTTTGAATGTTCGTAAGCAACTGAAATTCACACCCATGAATTTAAACTATCTGGTTCATGAGACAGTAATGTAATTTCACTTGCTCTTCAAAGCGAAAAAGGCCAAAGAAAACTCAGTAGATACTAGTTTTGACTTGTATGTTGCACAGCAGACATTAGTGAAAGCAAAAACAATCCTTGTTAAGAGGTCAAGCCATATAGGGACACTAACATCTTTCCATTTGTCACTACGTTTTAGTTCCTCAAATATGTTTTCTACCAGGAAATGTTTTTGTTGTCAGTCCATGAATTTGCCTTATAGATGTTATACAATAGCACTCATGTTAGTGCAAACTGTGGAGACTGCATGCTTTTCTTACAGAAAGGTATGCTATAAAGTTAGCTAAGTGATCTGTCTGGACTGAGATACAAAATTGGGACGGAGGAAGCTGATACATGCATGAGCAGTCTGGTAG
Organism: Unio delphinus; assembly: GCA_029339505.1. NCBI lineage: Eukaryota > Metazoa > Mollusca > Bivalvia > Unionida > Unionidae > Unio > Unio delphinus. The sequence continues at coordinate 1,873,251 of JAQISU010000219.1, forward strand.
GTTCTGTACATTTTTGCATGCAACAGAGAGGAAGCTTGCAAGTTAAGTTCTGCCAAGCCTGGTCTGGAATCTTTGCAGGAGTTTTGACAGCTTTTGGTGCTAGTAACTGCCTGAACCTCTGAATCTGTTCCAAGGTGAATGAGAAATATCATCAGCTAAAGAATTTTAGAAACCACAGATATGTTCGGCTTTGATTATTATGTTATTTTTGAGGGTCAGGAAGACTAATAGTCTAAAGACATCACTGCTGGCAACTTTGAAGTTTTCTAGTTCAATATATATAAAATTGCTTCATTGTCATCATGGAGGAGAAGTCTTTCATTTCCATGTTGTCCCCCAAAAAAACAGCTGTTGCTATAGGGACTAATTCTAAGATGTTAATATTCCCCATAAGTTCTAAAGTCTACCAGAGGGCCCAACTTTGTGTGCCCAATAGCCCAAATAATAAATAACAAAGTCCCTATGAATGCCCCCGACATTGTATGAATGTGAAAAGTGGCATCTTTTATATGAATGTGAATGGCAGCATCTTTTATATGAATGTGAATGGCAGCATCTTTTGTATGAATGTGAATGGCAGGGTCTTTTGTATGAATGTGAATGGTGGCATAGTTTGTATGATGTGAATGGCAGGGTCTTTTGTATGAATGTGAATGGCAGGGTCTTTTGTATGAATGTGAATAGTGGTGTCTTTTGTATGAATGTGAATGGTGGCATCTTTTGTATGAATGTGAATGGTGGCGTCTTTTGTATGAATGTGAATGGTGGCATCTTTTGTATGAATGTGAATGGCAGGGTCTTTTGTATGAATGTGAATGGTGGCATCTTTTGTATGAATGTGAATGGTGGTATATTTTGTATGAATATGAATGGTGGCATCTTTTGTATGAATGTGAATGGCGGGGTCTTTTGTATGATGTGAATGGCGGGGTCTTTTGTAAGAATGTGAATGGCGGGGTCTTTTGTATGATGTGAATGGTGGCGTCTTTTGTATGAATGTGAATGGCGGGGTCTTTTGTATGATGTGAATGGTGGCGTCTTTTATATGAATATGAAAGTTGTTGAAGGTAAGACTCTATAACCATTGTCCACATATGATAAAATAGTTTTGGAAAGAGAGTTGTTCTATGATAGTTTATTATATATTATTAACAATGGTCATAACTTATAGCATAGTGAATAGAAATTGCAGGTATAAATTTGGTAACTTCAAAAATCACACTGTTGCCATTGGAATAAACCCTAACTCAATTATGGTAAATCATATCCAAAGAAACATTCATACAAAGATATAATCAAAGTTAACAGAACCAAGTTGGAGACAGAAAGCTGTAGTAGAAGTAAATAACTAGTTGTTTTCTAATCGGTTGCCTAGGGAGGCCACACTTTTGCTGGTGACACCAACCCTGAAATTGGTTCTTTTGTTTGTTTGATTAGGTTTTTTAATGTAGCTTTAATAACTTTTCAGTCATATCGATACGATGTCTGCAGTCAAGCAGTTTATAGTGATGTCTAGCACTGGGGCATCATGCCACAGACATGTAGCATGATTTCCCACCCAGTCACATTATCCTGACACCAGGCCGATCAGGCCAAACACTAACCTCTTAATGCTGAGCGTCAAGCGAGGCAGCTGTCAGTAGCATTTTTGTAAGTCTTTGGTATGACTCAGCCTGGGATGACACCCATGACCTCCCGCTTCTGAAGTGGATGCTCTAACTACTAGACCACCGGAGCGGCTCGAAATTGGTTCTACCAAGTTTAATAAAACCGGACTCTGCTGTTCTGGAAACAAACTGAAAATAGGCTTGGCAATACTTTGCAAAGCAAGCTCAATTGCTGGATTTTTGCCAAGCAGATTTTGATGGAAATAACAATTTGGATTGATGATGCAGGGTCATACCACAAGTGCAACTGACCTCATTGGCATGTCATCTAAAACAAATTGTATGACTAACACAAATTATGCAAGATCCAGAAATTTTCATCTCATTTTATTTTGCAAATTTTACAGATCTTGAGATTGTTATGTATATATAATTTATATTATGTGCTTGACTTTTATCAATGATTATGGCTAGAGTTTTGGCCTACATGACAAATTGCCATATTTTTCTTTCATTATTTTTGTCATGATTATGAAAGGTAAACAAGATGTTTATTAAAATTTAAGATCAAGGCCTAAATATGTTTACAAATTTAATGGAATTTTCTTTTTAAACTGACCTACATTCTCTGCATTCAATTAGTCAATCCTGTTTTAAATTCCTTCTGTGGAATCATTTACAGATGTGTTCAGATATAATTTGCGAGGATTCATTTACTTATATTATTCATTTGAATAATGAAGTGTTCATTGACTTTTCAGTCTAAAACACTGCTTTGTGATTATTATGAATTCATTCAAACACGTTCTAGATTATATCATTGTAATACATCACGACTATTGGTACATCAGCACATTCAATATTGGAATTCATTCAGAATATTCTAAACTTTGAACTTGTGATAGAATATTAAAGATTATTCAGGATTTAATTCACAATACTTTAAAGTTCATCTTAAATTTTCATATTGTAACTTAGAGAAATAAATTTTCTGTTAATTTTTATAAATTTATTGGTTTTACTTCTTTCTGTTGCTTAGTTTAAAACCATAGAGTCATAACACTTTATCCAATACACAACTGCACAGATTTTGTACTGCTAAAATCAATTAGAAGGAATATAATGCTATGTATGGCTGATTACCATCTGAATAATAAAACTACAATGAACACATATGGACCTTCTAGTCTTTTAGCAGAAAAGCAATATAATATATATGTGTAAAAGAAGAGAAAAAGTTCAAGACATACAAATTGTCCTCTTAAGATTTCTACCATTAAGTGTATTTATCTATAAACTATTTTCAGATTTTGCTTTTTTATTTTTACTTTTATTTATTTCTACATCTCTTCATAATATTTATAACTCTGGTTATACGCATAAAAACTTCCATTTACTTTTCAGTATTTTCAAAAATGTATTTATTAAAAATTTGACAGAGGGGGACTCTGGCATCAGGTAAAGCCAATATGTCCTCTCCCTACCAATAAACACATGAAAATAAGTGCATGTAACCTGTACAAATTTGCTACTTAATCCAACACGATAAGTATGCTTTCCCTTAGATCTTTCTGTATGCAGTATTTGACAACCTTGCTATCTTACAACAATTTTAAAAAAAGTATAAAAGCAAGAAATTCTTATGAACTTAAGCTGTCCAAAAGAAGTACTACCCAAAGTCTAAAACATCCTGTCAGAAAGCAGTACTACCGGAAGTTATAAAAAATCCTGTATGAAAGCATTACTACTCAAAGTCTAAAAATTCCTGTCTGAAAGCAGTACAACCCAAAGTCTAAAAAGTCTTGTCAGAAAGCAGTGCTACCCAAAGTCTAAAAAATCCTGTCCGAAAGCAGAAATACCCAGCGTCAAAATGGGCATGCAGTCACTAGAAACGCGATTAGACAAGGCCCTTTCTACTGCCAAAGATAACGGCGATGAATATTTTAAGGCTTCAGCCGGATGGTGTACGCGATTTATGCGACGGCATGGACTTTCAATTCAACAACATACACACATAGCCCAGAAATTGCCTGTTGATGTTGAGGAGAAAGTGGAGAGTTTTTTAAAATTTGTTATCAACGAGAGGAAACGGAATGATTTTGATCTGGCGCACATAGGAAATATGGACGAAACTCCTGTTTTTTGATATGCCGGGAAATTCAACTGTACACCCAGTTGGAAAAAAAACAGAGACTATAAGGACTTCAGGAAATGAGAAACAACATTTCACAGTAGTATTAAGTTGTTTAGCAAATGATACAAAACTGAAGCCTCTACTTGTGTTTAAACGTAAGACGATGCCAAAAGAAAAAATGCCAAGTGGAGTGGTTGTAACTGTTAACCCTAAGGGGTGGGTAGACGAGGCAATTTGTTTGGTGTGGATCGAAAAAGTATGGAATGCTAGACCAGGCGCATTGTTGAAACATAAGGCATTGCTTGTGTGGGACATGTTTCAGGCGCATTTGATGCAGTCTGTGAAACAGAAGTTGCGGCGACATAGAACATACCAAGCTGTGATCCCTGGTGGCACCACGTCTGTACTGCAACCACTGAATTTTTGTCTAAACAAGCCATTTAAGGCAAATATGCGTAAACAGTGGCACAAGTGGATTGTAGATGGGCCCAAAGAAAAGACAAAAGCAGGAAATCTGGAGCGTCCAGAGATTGAGTTAGTAACTCAGTGGGTGTGTAATGCATGGGAGGAAATTCCAAATGAGATGATTGTGAAATCATTTAAGAAATGTGGTATTTCAAATGCAATGGATGGGACGGAGGACGACAAACTCTTCAGTGATTTAATTTGTGACAAGACTAACACCAAAGCACCTACTGATGACAGTAAAGACAAAGAATCGTAGTCGGAAGAGGAATCAGAGTCGGACGATGTTTACGATGACGGAACGACATTGGAGGAATTTAGAACTTTATTTGGTTACTCTGATGATGAGGATGAATTCTTGGGCTTTGAACCAGAGGACATTAGACAGTGACATTTATAGGATACCAATTTTATACCTGTATGTGACCTATAATCCAATTCATGGATTTATCATATAAATGGATTAAAAATGTTAAGCTATATGGATTTCATTACACAAAGTTGGGCAAAATGTAAGTTGTAAATTTAATTGTACATATTCAACTCAATAATACAATTGTATTTATTCTACATTGGTTTTTGTTTTTATTTTTCCTATTTATCTATATATCTATCTATCTATCCAGTTTGTCTCATTTATTTTCCTAAGTGCAGCTCTGACTCAGTGATGACATGTCACCCCTTGCAGATGGATTTAAACCACCTCGACTTATAGGAGGGTCATAGCTGAACTGGCTTTTTGATGCTATGACAAGGGGGGAGGGGTCGACTTATAGTCGAGTCGACTTATAATCGAGTATATACAGTAGTTCTCTGAAATCATAACAGCCAACAAAAGTGTTCACCATATTTGACTATTTTAGCCATACTACTTCTTTTTCGTTTATCACATTATTGAAATGAACAACAGAAAAAAGCACACAATTGAATGTCTTTAAACAAATATATGTAGCTTAATTAAATCTAAAATATTGTATAAATATATAATATTTCAATATTGACTGTCTTGAAAAGATAAAAATTATTGGAAATTATGTCAAGTGAAGCTTGGATAAATCGAACATGATACATCTTAAAATTATCACCAACAATAACCTTATAAATGAAGCCAAAAAATAAGCATATAAATTATTATATTTGCCTCAAACTTTTAAAACTATTTAAATGGCTACCTTGTTATTATGTGTCCTTTAGCTTCTGTGACAGATAGAAAATCATTGCTTTAATTTTTCCTCTTTCACTAAAATGTAGATTTCCTAGCCCAATTATGTTATGCTGAAAAGATATATCTTGACTGCAAAAACAACTCTAGTGTCTTTTTCAATTCTCAAGCTTTCCTAATCGGACTGTTTAAAATTACCTGTATTATATTTTATTATACTGTAATCTGTAAATCTAATAATAGACAAAATCAGCCAAATAATGAAACTGAAATAATAATGTGTTGTATAAGTAAGTGTATACCTCACACTATCTTTTAATATCCATGTATTATGATCATTCTAGTTAGTTTTATCCTTTTGTGAACTTTCAATACTGGAAAACGCTTTCAAAATATTCAAAATCATAAAACCCACATTCCTACCAATGTATTTATGTGCAGAAGCAGCTTGAAATTGGGAGTTATAATTAATCTACTACTTACTAAAACCAAAAGTTCTAGCTGATCAATGAAAATCTGGTGGATGGGGTGACAGTTGAGCACATAACCAATTTTGATATATTTATTACATATAATTTTAATGGTCTTCTTAACGCGAAATGCTCGATTTGTGATTGATGGACTTGCTATCATGCATCAACCTTCTTGTGAAATTTAACAAATAATGAACTTAATGAGTTAAAAATAGATGTGACATCATTATAAAGATTTAAAAGTATTGAAAACACGTGTCTCTGAAGGCAAATCCTAAACTTTAGTTTGATAAACCATCTCTATCAATTAGCGGAGTCATGTGGCTAATGGGTTTTCCATGTTACTAAATATATATATATATTAAACTTCAGAAAATGATGATATTTATTCCAAGTTTTTGCTGAAATCATGTATAGGAACTCGATAAATGAACACACATAATAGTAACATTTTTCTGCATATAGCATCATTCCAAAATTTGAAGTCTGCTCTAATATACTTCATTTTTGGTGAAACCTTGAAAAAAAAACTGGGCTTGTTCACAGGATCGCATATTCCCATGTATATTATCAAAAATCTTTAATTTAAACTGTATAATTCAAAATTTGAAATAACTACATGTTGCAGCTTCAAAATGCAGTGCACATGTTTACAAATGGCAGATACACCATTACATCCAATAGCTGAGTTTAGATTAAACTGTGCAATTGCAAATAAAATATTGATTTACTTATATTTATTTTCTAGATTCAGCCATATAAGCTCTGCTTTTTCCTCCACTTCAATGCTTTACAAGAGGTCTATAAATTCTGAGGACCGTATTTAAACCCTTTCACTTTTACTCATTTTTCCTTCTTGTTTTTTCCTATCTAGATTTTTCCTACCTATTTTTTTGGTCATAAGAAATGAACACACAAAGTAGTAACGTTTTTTCTGCAAATAGCATCATTACTGTGGTTTGTGGGATAAAACTGAATGTATTGCTGATTCAGCTTCTGAACTTAACAAATGCTTGACTTTCTTATCAGGGTAAAGTCCACTCTCTTTAAAAGCTTCAATTATGTTTGATTTTGTCATCTGAAGATCCCAGAATTTCTTGAACACCTGTGCAAAATTAACTTTTGTAACTTTTTCTCCCTGGTTTTGTTCTCCAAATTTTCTGACCACTTTTGACCAAGAAGACTTCAGTGGAGAAAATAGGCATAGGTCTAGTGGTTGCTGAATGAGAATGGAAAATATTTTTATACAGTATAGAATAATTCCTTCCCCTTTGCAAAGTTCATAAATTTTCAATGGGATTGGGGTATTACATCCATCAACAAACAACAGTATTGGAAGCTTAACTCTGTCCTTCTTGATCTTTGGGATAAATGTTTCTTGTAGCCATGTAGAGAAAATGTTACTATCCAACCATCCATCTTCTGTGCTCCCCATTTTGGCTTCTTGGAACCCTAAAAGTGGGTCATAGAGAAAGAGGACACCAGGATAGACTATCAGTGGTGGAAGACAATGACCTATTCCATTAACACACCCTACCACCGTAATCTGAGTTTCACGAGTACTGGGGTTCAAAAAAAGATTTTTCGGGTCTTTCACTTTAATTATGTCCCCTGATTCTGGGTTTATAGCAAATCCCCGCTGGGTGATGGTAAACCTGCGAGATGGATCACTTAAAAGGTCTGCTTTTTCCTCCACTTCAATGCTTTTCAAGAATTCTATAAATTTTGATGACCATATTTCAACCCTTTCACTTTTACTCATTTTTCCTTCTTGGGGTAAAGCTAGATCTTTCCTACCAATTTCTTTGTCATGTCTCTTGTAAAATTTCCAACACCAATCATGTCCTGGAATATTGTTTTTAAATTTTGTCTCTCTTCCTGCTGCATCTAAAACTTCCTTCATGGACTCTTGCATTATTGAAACAGGAATAGAATAGCCAATCTTTGTGGAATGAACATACCATTCTACTAGTCTCCTCTCGTCTTCCAGGGTAAAAATGGAAGAATGCATTTCACCAGTTACAAATGTCCCACACATTGTACTATATGTAGCACTGTGCTTTGCTTTTCTCATTCTCAAGATTTTATTCTTTGTCACACTAATAGCAGTTTCTAATATTGGTTGTGTGTGTGTCTCACTATATGTTGATTTTTTCCTTCTGAAAAGAAAAGACAAATAAAAATTATACAAGTTATTTTATTGTTGTAAATCTGTATTGAAGTGTGGTGAAAATGTATATTCTAATATTTCATGTATTTATTTTCAACTGACCAAGTCAATTTTCTAAACATGAATAAGAAAAATGGACTGACTAATACAACAACAAAAAAAAAGAAAAAAAAGTGACTTAATCTTGCAATTTCATGTCCAAAGACCTTGACATTTGATCTATCAATTGCAGACTCAAACGTAAGTGCTTTACCACAGGTATAATTAAATTATGAATTTGAATTTTTTAAATTTGGTGCAGAAAGCTCGAGGAAAGTGAATTTATAACTGGAACTAAAAATGAATTGGTGGTTGGGGGAGTTAAAACTAATTTCAACCAGAATATAATAATAATAATAATAATAATGAGGACTTTCTATAGCACTTAATCTTTAGAATCTTTAATCTTTAGGGATGTATGGGGTATCCTGGGAAGGGTAACACCTAAGCTAGCTAAGCAGCCATACTCCTTCCAGGGTAGATCACCCAGCTTGGGTCACCACTTGGCAGTTTTCACCTGTGGCTATAAGAAGCTGTGGCATGTGCAGTGGCCACAACCCAGAAAACTGCCTTGACTGGCCAACTACACCAAACTGAGGGTAGCTGACAGGTCTTAAATCCTCGGCGAGTTAGGCTTTGTCTACCTAGCATGTGAAGACTGGATTCAGAAACATTTTCCTGTGTGGTAGAACCACCCACTGGTCAACAAACGGAAAGGCTATTCCCAACAAAGCGCCATGGAACGTTAAGAGCTCGATGAGCCATGTACTATATCCTGGTCATCCACTGCACTCAACTTCGTCTCCAGCCATCTTGACATTGTCCCATTTCATCACCCACCAAAGTCCTATCGCAACAGGCAAGCGACGAAGCAATAGGTGTGGGTACACTGGCAGCTGTAGTCGCAAACCTGCACAGAGGCATCTCAGGCCATTAGGGTCATTCACCACTGACATGGAGCAGCAATGGAGTCCAGCAGCCCTCTAAGCAACAGAGTAGCACTCTTCAGGAATGTACTACTCACCTCCCAGGCATGAGGAAGGGCTAGAAAAGGTTAAAATACAAAAAAGAAAATGAGGATTGTTCCTTTCACACTTGGTGCATGGAATGTGCACACCTTACTGGACAGAGACAATGAGGAAAGACCCCAGAGGAGAACTGCCCTAACAGGAAAGGAACTCACCAGATACAACATGAACATTGCTGCCTTGAGCAAGACCCAGCTTGCAGAAGGTGAACTCTGTAAAAGGGGCTCGGATACACTTTCTTTTGAAGTGGCAGAGAAGTCAGAGTGCCATGAGGCTGGTGTTGGCTTTGCAGTGAAGACAGCACCGATTGGCAAATTGGCTGGACATCCCAAAGGAGTAAATGACAGACTCATGACCATGAAACTCCCCATCTTGTCTGGAAGAAAGCACCATACCATCATCAGTTACTATGCTCCAACCATGACCAACCAAACTGAAGTGAAGTTCTATGAGGATCTTCACTCCATCATTGCTGACGTTCCAATGGCAGATAAGCTCATCATTCTTGCCGATTTCAATGCTAGAATATGTTGTGATCATGTTGCCTGGGATGGAGTGCTATGAAAGCATGGAGTGGGTAACTGTAACAGCAACTGTCTCCTTTTGCTCCAGACTTGCGCGAAGCATGAACTGCTGATCACCATTACAGTCGTCCACCTTGCTACCCATAATCCGATGTCATGGATGCACCATTGTTCTAAGCACTGGCACCTCATTGCTACATCATTGTCAGGAAAAGGAACAAGCAGGATGTGCTTGTGACCAAGTCCTTGTGCGGAACTCACTGTTGGACACACCACTGCCTCATCATCACCAAGCTCAATATTCGCATACAGCCCAAAAAATGCCAACAGGGAAAGAAGGCTCCTAAATGACTGAACATCACCAAGCTGAAATGCACCAGTACCAAACAGTCTCTTGTGGATGCCCTGGATGAATGTCTCAAGTCCACCCCTCTCAACAATCAGAACATAGAGACTGACTAGGCAGCATTCAGAGAGCTGGTCGACAGCACAGCTTCGGAAATCCTAGGACCCGCAACCAGAAAGCATCAAGACTGGTTTGATGAGAACTGTGACTTGATCAATCACTTGCTGGATAAGAAACACTGCCTCCTTCAAACATATCTCAACAACCCTAAGTCCACCTCTAGGAAAGATGCATACAACAACATACACAGAACTGTACAGCAGAAACTCCATAAAATGCGAGACACATGGCTGAGCAACAAAGCTGATGAGATCCAGTGCTACACAGAACAGCATGACATGAAGAACCTCTACAATGACCTGAGCAGACCTACATCCTCTGGATCATCACACCTCCTCACCATAGATGGGAACACACTTATCACTGACAAGGATTCTTCAATGATGGGCTGAACACTGACAGCTTCCTGAATCACCCTTCATCCATCAATGATGAAGCTATCAGTTGCCTACCCCAATTACCCTTCAACAAAGCACTGGATAACCCTCCATCCTTGCTGAGGACACAGAAAGCTATATGTCTGCTTTCCAATGGCTAAGCACCTGGTTCAGACTCTATCTCAGCTTAAGTCTACAAGAAAGGGGGCACAGTCCTGATAGAAAGGTTCCACCAACTGTTATTACTGAAGTGACAGCAAGAGACGATCCCCCAGGAATTCAAAGACACTTCCATAATCCACCTGTTAAAGCACAAACAGAAATGCCAGGCCTGCTACAACCACCAGGGTATATCCTTACTCTCAATTGCAGGAAAGATACTTTTCAGAATACTGCTGAATTGCCTAATTACGCACCATGACCAGGGACTACTGCCCGAAAGTCACTGTGAATTCCAAAAAGAATGTAGGACCATCAACATTGTGTTTGCTGCAGGGCAGCTTCAAGAGAAATGTCGAGAGCAAAACACTGACCTTTTCTCCATCTACATCGACTTGACAAAAGCCTTTGATACTGTCAGCAGAGAAGGCTTGTGGAAGTTAATGGATGGCCAAGTACGGGTACCCAAGACAATAGAGTCATCTGAGCCATTCCCAGTAACCAGTAGCGTCAAGAAGGGTTGTAGTCTGGCATGGACACTGTTCAGTCTATTGTTAGAAAAAGAAAGGTTGTAGTCAGGTACTGTACAGATAGAAAACTATTCAATCCCAGTAGGCTTCAAGCAAAAACCAAGGTTATGACAGACACCATCAGGGATTTCTTATTGCTGATGACTGGGCCCCCAATGCTGGCTCAGAAGTCGACCTGCAATGTATCATTGGCAAGTCCTGCATCAGCATATCCCTGGAAAACCCTATGTTAAGCCCATAATCGGCCAAAACCAAAATGTAGTGAATCGCTTCACCTACCTGGGAAACACAATCACTGAGCATAACTATTGACAACGAGGTGAACCTTCTCATTGTCAGAGCCAGCACAACTTTTGGCAGATTGTTTGCCAATGTCTGGAATAGAAAAGGCATCAGCATCCAGACCAAACTAAAGGTCTACAGAACAGTTGTGCTCCCTACACTACTTTACGCATGCGTAACATGTGTACCATCGTCATGCAAGGAAGCTAAACCATATTCACACCACAAGTCTCAGGAAAATCCTCTACATCAAGTGGCAAGACAAGGTTTCAGACACTGAGGTACTCACCCAAGCAGGTCTCCCCAGCATCCACACCATCCTGATACGTGGCAGCTATGATGGGCGGGACATGTACGCATGCCAGACCACCGGCTGCCTAAGAGACTCTTCTACGGCGAGCTATAGCAAATAAAGCAATCCCATAGAGGTCAGAAGAAACACTTCAAAGTACATCTGAAAGATTCATTGAAAGCATTCAACATAAACCCTGATTCCTGAGAGCAAACAGCAAGCGATCAAGTCATTTGGTGTTCCTCTGTGCTTAAAGGCTCCAAGTTGTGCGAATCTAGCAGGACAGCAGCTGCAGAGCTGAAGAGGAAAGCCAGAAAAGCATGTGCTATCAACCATCCTGGAGATGTCCCACTCATCCCCTGTCCTTTGTGCAAATGAACATTCCATGTAAGGGTTGGTCTCATCAACCACCTGCGCACACACAGAACAGAACAAGACCTTCAAAACCTCGGATGACTATAGAGGTAATTGTCGAAATCAACGGACGACCAACAAGTTTTAGAATCTGAAAGAACTTTACAACATATATAAACACTTTGAAAGCAGAAAACATTAAAGCATGCTGAAAATATTTAAAGTAGGAAACATTATTAGGTCTTTAAGTTTGTTCTTGCAGTCAAAATAGATGAGTTTTAGGAGCACTCTTGAAAGGGATCACTGTGTTTTTGTGGCTAAGTTCAATGGGCACTTCGTTCAATGTTGCTGGGTCCATATAATTTCATTTTCATAGTGGAAATAATGAACACACAAGTGTTTCAGTGGCATCAACTGAAAGATATCTGCGAATGGAGCTGATGCATCTCAGCTCAAGATATGCAGCCTTGCATGTCTTTTGGACATATTGGTGCATTGTGAGAGTACTGTCCTGAGTAACACCTAGGTTTCATGCTGACTGTGTGAATATAATATTGGTGTTGCTGATATTTAATGTTTGAGGTAAAGGATGTGAATGAGAAAGTCTTTGTGCTGTGATAAGAATAGCCTGGTTTTATCATCATTCATCTGCAGTTTGTTACATGTTATCAATGATTTTACATCAGAAATGCACCTCTCTATACCTTGGGTGGTAGCATCAACTTCAGTTGGGTGGTTAGATTTGTACATTTGGGTGTCATCAAATGTACAATTGATGAGACAACAGATGAGTATCTATGACACTTGAGAGCTGCTGAGTGTCTAGAATGAAGAGAACATCTCCAAAAACATACTCTTGTAGAACAATACAACATAGATCAACTTGTCTGGAGTGTATTCCATGTGTGGACACAATTTATGTCCTGTTGACTAAGTAGGACTTGGGCCACCCTTCAAAAAACCCTAATCAGTACTGACTGCATCTGAACTGTGCATTTCCACAGTCTACAACCATTTTAATCCTGCAAATTTTTTCTCTCCTGAAAATGGAATAGCAATATAAAATAGATAATGATTGTAAAGAATGGTCTGAGACCTCAGAAACACATCTAATGAGTGTGTGAAACCTCTGAAGAGTTTCTCATATATTTATCATATCATATTGCTCAATGAACCATCATAACATGTAACAAAACATATATGTTCAGACATTGTCACAAAAATTATGTGAAAGAAGACCACAATAATCTTTAAAATTCTAGAACCATTTTATATAAGTAAAACTGCTGATACAATGAATATCAGTATGAATAACTATTAATGATTATAAAACTGCTGTTTAATTTTATTATGAAGAGACTATATTATGGCAGTGTATTATTATTTTGTTTTCAATTCCCTTATAATGCTTGGAATTAATGTGGATGGAAAATCTTATTGATATAAAATTTATCAATATTGTCTGGTATTTGTGTCCTTGTTCTGTGAAACACTTTGTCAGAATAATTGATGAATTAAGGACTGATTTCTATTTTACCAGTGAATCCAGCAATGCTCAGATTTTTCTGATGTAATAAATAAAATGAACTCTGATCGTTCAATGCACACTAAACCATCACCCAATTTTCCCTAAAATTCCAACAGATGATAGCTTTTATTGGTGAAAACAACTGTTGCTTACTTTGGTGTTGCTGTTGTATCATCAGCTGACATATGTTCAGTGAATCTCATTATGGTGCTTCCATGTTCTGGGAAAAAAGAAACAAGATAATCAACAGTCCCTAAATGGAATTTTTTTCCATAAACCATTATTTAACAGTCCCTAACTGGAAAGATTTTCCATAAACCATTATTCAACAGTCCCTAATTGGAAAGATTTTCCATAAACCATTGTTCAACCATCTCTATGGCTCTGCATAGCAATAATTTCCTACCCAATCCAGGTCGCAATATTTTCCATCTAACTTATATATATCTAGGTCACAATACTTTCCATGTGACTTATAGATCTAGGTCACAATAATTTCCATAAGTTGTCATCTCACAAAAACCTAAATTTGATAGACTGTCAATGTCTTACTCCACTTCAACAAACACTGACTGTAGCCAGTCAAATAAGTTGTGATCACTGGCAGATCATCATCACTACTACAAGGCCAACCCATTCATATATACCCATCATGTCAGCCAATTCTGCGCAATGATATACAGTGGGACCCCGCTATAACACAGTAGTTGGGAGCCATAGAATCCGACCAGGCTATGAACCGAACCGTGTTATAAGCAACCATGTACAATACCAACACATTTTTGGATTTAATTGGGGGGGGGGGGGTTTACATAAAGACGGGTACGAAAATGCATGGCACAATTACCATTTTTGATCAATATATATATTAAATGAGAAAAACATTTGTGGTAACAGAAATTGCAGATATAATATATTACTTTATTCAGAGAACCATGCATTGATACATACACGTGTCTAATTTATGTATACATGTATAATCTATTGCATGAAAAGAGTATCAACACCGTGTACTCACCAGCGAATCTTGTAACATACATTGAATCCATAATACAAATATTTCCATCGAAAATATCCACACACGGATGTAAAATATTCAATAATTTTGTCACTGATCATTATGTGACTGAATTCAATGAAAAAAAAAAAATTACGTAACGGGTGTACGTAATGAATGATGAAATAGTACATGTCCATAGATTAAATAATGGAAGCTACAGTGTATTCTTATAATAACTACATGTACATCTCAGGATCTCTCTGTCTCTGAATTCAGTCATTGTAAATTTCAGCACATTTTCCCACCCAAGCTGCTAGTCAAAGTCCTTTGAACTTGCCGTCCAGTTATTGCGTCATGTTCTTTTGATGTACTCTAATAAATACAGCAGGCAGAACTGGCTTAACCACTGAATTATGTCACTGTTTAGCTCGGCAGTTCACTTTGATGATAAACAATGTACTTAAATTAATTGATTTATACATTCTGGTGAGAATCTTTTATCAACCACCACATTGGCTGTTGCTTAGTTGTGTATGAAATTAAGAGAACATATATCGGAGATTATTTTGAGCAACGATTGTATTCGGAATGCATTCAAGACAAACACAAAGTAGACACGATGGCTTCATTACTCAGGAATCAGTAATTATAATATTGACACTTATGAGCTGTAATTTTTCAACAATAAACAAAGATCAAAGTTCTCAGTAGGCCCAGCAATTGGTTCGTATTTCCGACGTTTATTTTGGCACAAAACTAGAAGAAATTTGATACACGTTCTTTTTCGCACTGTTTAGACGAATATGAGAATGATAATTAAACTCTTAATTTTTTTTTTTCATACTTAATTTTTTTCTTTTTGGTCTTTGAGAAAAATACCTGTAATAAATTACCCAAAATTTCGGGAACCATGCCACGACCGGGTTATATCCGAATTCGGGTTATAGCGGGGCAGGTTATAGCGGGGTCCCACTGTATCATTGCTATGAACATTTGGATCATGTGTTATTTTGATTCAAAAATCCATTTTGTATCAAGAAAGAACAATGGTACTTTAAGCAAGGATAGTGATATTTATAAAGTGTACAAAAATATCGCACATTTAGACTCAAAATGCACATGAAAATGTGATTGCTAAATGTCAACATGTAGACCCACTCCATGATCTTCTTGAACCTGTAACCCAGAAAATACGATTTACTATGCATCTTTTAGAATCAAACAAATAAATACATTATTTAAAAGATGGAAATGTAAACCTTAAAAAATTCTGCATCTTTATCCAAGTTTCCCATTTTGCAAGAAGTTGTCCCACGTACAAAATCGTCTGCTACCCAATGTACCGCTAGAACGAAATTCCAAGACGTCTAGGCTGTTTATAAATCCTTTAGCAATTTTCCCCCATAAACAAGATGTTGTAAACACATTACATCCTATTCATTGTTGTTTCTCTTCCACATATTATCTTTTTTTTTAAAATAAAATGTTGAACTTTACTAATTATTTTACAGGATCAGTTTAGTTTGCTTAATAGCATTGATGCAAGCCAAAATATCAGATGAGCCCCTTAAATGGAAGACATTTTCAAGCCTTCCTTTTCCCTTCAGAAACTGCCAAATAAAAATCAAAACACCAAACTGTTCATAAAAGTCAATCTTGATTATCTGCAGACCAGAAATAGAAGAGATGTATATATCAGCTGAGAGTAGAGCAACCAGTGGAAGCTGTTTTTTTGCTGGAAAACAAATCTGCTCGGCAATGAGAGAAACTAACTCATAATCTCCACTGAACAACAAACAACCTGTTGCTATAGGTAGAGCATGAATCTCACTAAAGAGAGCAAAAAACAGTCTTGAGTGCGAGGTTCTAGAAAGAAACTTCACTCAAAGGTTCCTAGCAGGGGTTAAAGTTAGAGATTATAAGACCAAGAGAGATTCCATCTAAGCATTAATGAACGAGACACCAGTCTTTGCAGCTTGAAATACTTGATCAGGTCTGCTTTGTGAAAGTCTGCAACAATGGATGGGCCTTTCAAAAATTTAAATTGTTGGATAGAACTGTTTAATAACCCTTGACAGAGGAAATGGAGCATTGTCTATCAAAAACGAATAGAAGAAATGCAGTCATTGTACTCAGAGGAAATGGAGCATTGTCTATTCAAAAACGAATATAAGAAATGCAGTCATTGTACTCAGAGGAAATGGAGCATTGTCTATTCAAAAACGAATAGAAGAAATGCAGTCATTGTACTCAGAGGAAATGGAGCATTGTCTATTCAAAAAAGAATAGAAGAAATGCAGTCATTATACTCAGAGAGAGACAGCTAGTATTAACATGTTTCCTACTTGAATATTCGCAAAAGATTCTCACATCCCACAGATTGTCTCCTGAACTAAATAATGCCATTGAAATCATACTGAAGGGTGAGAAGGCATAACTAAACAGACAATCAAAATTCAAGCTGCAATTAGCTATGTAAAATAGTCCCAATCAGACCACCAAATAAGATGAGGGTAGAAATCCAGACCTAAACAACAAGAGAAATGATGGAAGAAATACAGACTAGAAATCCAGACCTTGAGAAATCTCAGCAGGCAGAAGGTCCTTCACAGACCCGAGAAGCTCAGTGACTAAGAAAAAAAAGTGAGGAACAAGAGGATTGCTATTTGTTCCACCTTTTACAAGTTTGTCATTTTTCAGTGAGGTCCCATACCTCACCTGACCAGAGTCTGTAAATAAAACAGTCAGCTGTCCTTTTACAATCTGTACCATCAAAGCAGGTGGGGTGGGTATTCCAGGGGGCTTGTGGTGCCCACATCGACCCACACTCCGTTAGGCATTGCTGTATGAAATTGTGAAAAAAACTTCTATGAAAGTAATAGATCAGTGTAATTTCTATAATTAAAACTAACAAAGTAGTGTTTTAATTGCGATAAAGTCAGCAAAGCTTTGTTTTCATTTTTTGATAACACTTATTCTGAGCAGTGAATCAATCCACAGGACCGTAGAGCCTGGAAGAAAGCTTTGAATACTCTCATGACGAAACAGACAGGCCTACCCTCGGTAGAGGATTGATAAAAGGCCTGGATAATCAAAATGGATGATGATGATGATGATGATGATGGTGATGATGATGATGAAAATGAACAAAATCAAGGTAGGTAATAAAGTAATAATAGTTATAATAAATACAATCCTAAACTGAATTAAAGAATGAAAGGCATTCAAAGGACTGGTTGTGATCACCTTCCACAGCATAAAAATGACAAAAGTCAGATTAGACTGAATATATATTCCAATTATTTATTTCTGTATTAAAACAATAAAACAGATCAAGAAGAGCCCACAGATCAAACTGGCAAGGACAGGGAGTTCTAAATACTACCAAAGTTAGAAAATATGATAAAATATTTCCCAAACATTATAACTGTTATGCTGACACCCATGTGTGTGCTTTTATTTTCTTCATAGTATTTCAAGCTGGCAGCAATGGAAAAAGAATGAGGGCAAGTGCACAAGGGCAAGGGTCCAGACATTCATCTAATTGGAGAAAGATTTCTAATCATTCAAGGGTATTTTCCATCTGGAAAAAGAGTAAGCTATGCAATGGCAACAGATTAAGTAATACTGATATTAAAATGAGACTTACACATGTCCTTGCAAAGATACAACTCTGTATCATGATAAAAGTTTTATACAAACTACTGTGCTTGAGTTCCTTGTGTACAGACATCAACTGCTAAAATAAGCCATGATATGGTACTAACTACAGTGCCTGAGTTCCTTGTGTAGAGACATCAACTGCCAAACTTAGCCCTGATATTATGACTGCATAAAGCATCAGCTGCTTGACACATCATACTTTCTCTTGAAAGAGATCAAATTTCAGAAAGGATTCAACCTTGTTTTCCATATGAGTAAATTTTATAAATTATGAAAATTAAATATTAGACAAGAAAACTTGTTTGAAACTGGTAGGCATTCATTCTTCAAGGAGAACAGTTACCACAAGTTCCACATAACATGTGGAAGGATTGAGGGCAAACTGATTTAGTACACTCCTCATTCATACCAAACCATCAAATAAACAATTATCTCCCTTGCATACACCTGCTCTTGATGCATTTTGTCTGAATTTTGGTATCAGCAACAATTTTTAAAAAAAATCATAATTTTAGCATTACCGGTATTATTAAAAAGCTTCCCTATATTGGACACTGTAGAGACCACATCTTCTCCATTTTATAAAGACGATTAATATAAGGTTTTATTAGTAACTGACCCAGAACTATCTAGAAAGACTGCAAAATAGGTTGGGTTACAAATGAACAGGTTTAGAAAGTTTCCTTTTAATGATAAAAATAATATTGCACCTGCAGCATCCCAATTTTTAACTGTAGTTACCTCCCCTTCATGCTAAGGATTACCTTTGTACAGTAGGTAGATTACTAGAGAGCACTGAGCTGAAACAAGATATTTTTACCAGTTATAATTATTTCTAAGAAGTCACCTGATATAAAGTTGTATACTGGTATAAAAATATAGTTTTTCATAACATAACTAATATAAGCTAAAAATGAACAAAGATGACATACTGCACTGGGTACTGTTTAGCAAAATACCCAAAGTGGGAGGTAATTCCTTGAAAAGAAGGGATGCAGCGTATATACCACTGAAATATAATAGAAGTGTCAGTCAGACTATGAATTTGACCAAATATTAAGACTGGTTTGCACTGGACTATTCACTATCTAATTCATTACTAAAACAAGGAAACCTGATTAGCTGCAGAATAAAAATAATCCACCTGGTAATTCTGATTTTCTGGATGTCTCTTTTGTATTTAACCCTGTGGCTGTTCCAGAAAATTGTGTCATCTTGCTGGTTGACAATGTTGGATAATAATCATCTTCAGGGTTCCAGGACAGATCACTTTTTTCAGACCCACCAAATCCATCTTCACTGAAGGGAATATCTGCATTCTGCTCTTCATAAGACGCTAAGTCTGTGGGGTTGTGCATTTCAGGGGCAAACTTAATAAATTGATTATCTGATCCCTGTGTTGTGTGTTTTAGGTCCAAAGAAAGAGAGGACCTCATTTTCTCATTAATCAATTTTCTAGGGATAGAATTAGCATCTACTGACTCAACAGGTAACATGGACTGATAAAGTCGGCAAATCTCTAGGAGAGTAGAGTGATCAAAAAAGGTGGCAAGTTTTATCAGGGACATTAGCAAGCTGTATGATATAAGCAGTTCCCCTGTGTAAAGGAACTTCACAAATGCAATTAGTGCAGATGGCTGAATTTCGTCCAACAAGTCAATATAGTAAATGCTTTCAAATGCGTCCCGTAGAGTGAATGGTCTCAGCTGAGGAAAGGTCCATGATTTTTTGCTGCCGCATGCTACCTGTAGTATCACACTATGCACCTGAAAATAAATGAATCCATTAGTAAACAATAAAAGAATAAAAGATAACATATGACCTTGCTTGTGTAAAACTTGTACTGAAACTAGCCCATGGTCCAGCACCCCCAATTTATATACATGTACTACTTTTGCTACACTTTGTTTCCATGGCAACATAAAAAAGCTGAATGTGATAAATTTGAAGCATCAAAAGACACCTCAATGCAATTTGCTTAACATATGAACAAGGTCTGGTGGAAATATCTTTAACAGTTTGAAAGTTATGCTCCTGAAACAAAACTGTTTTTGGACAGACCAACAATTAAACGGACACAGTGATTGTCATATCTCCCATATTATATATTAAGATGATAAAACTGATCAAAACTAAAGACTCTTCTACATTCCTTAATGTAAAGATAATGGATGGTTGGAAGGAGAAAAACAAGAATAAATTAAAATTCAGCTGTGAATTTCAAAAGGTGGATCACAAATGCAATATGTACACTGAGTTTCATAGATGCCTTAAATGGCTTGTGTGCTATGATCTGGAAAAGATTTTGTAGACAAACATAGTGATGGCAACATTTTTACCCAATCCCCAACCAAAAGGGGCCCCAAGTGGCCGAGTGGTCTAAAGAGCTGTCCGTTACGGACCACTGCCATCTCACCTCTGTCTGCATGGGTTCGAGTCTAAGATTCGGCTAATGTAGTTAAGTGAGAAAGCTTGCCAGTAGCTTCTCATGGGTCGGTGGTTCTTTCCGGGTTTTTCCAGTTTATTCCTCCACTACTAATACTGGCCGCCATGTATAGCCTATATATTGTGCTGAAAAATGGCGTTAAACCATAAAAACAAACAAAACAATCCCCAACCATTACATATGGAGTGGGTGGGGTAAAAAGGGTGCGGTGCAATGTCATGTCATGGGTCACATGCAATGCATACTGTAACGTATCCCTGACATAAAATTATTCATGACTTTCATGAACTCTGACACAAAACTTTAAACACACTCTTAACATCCTAGAAACCCATGCAAATGCTGACACTGCAGGAACCAGAGTGTAATAAATGAGTACACCTTAATACTGAAAGTAGCTGTAAATATTATTATACAGAAAAAAATCATCTTACAGTGATCTTTGATCTTTTTCTAACTAAAAATGATTTTTGCAATCTTTAACCTTAAAGTTTACAGTTGAACTTACAATCATTTAAAAATTTGAAATCTGGACTATCAATTGACACAAATTGACAACAAATTAAAGAACATTTATTTTCTATCATGTCAAAGTAAACTTACTTGATAACTTGATTTTAAAAAAAAAAACAACAGTTAGTGTTGTTTATGTATTAGACATTCTATTTTAAAACTATTTTAATTGTCTGCCCCTGATAGTCAGATTTTACTGGTGAAACATTTTGGGTGGGACATCATTCTACATGTCTGTGGCATGTTTCCCCAGTGCTAGATATCACTATAAACTGTCGTGCTGCAGACATAACAATATAACCAAAACTGATATAGCTACATTACATCCCACATCCAAAGCAGATCTTCTAACCACTAGGCCACGAGAGCGGTCAATTTAAAGATATAAAGTATTCAACTATGTGTAATACATTACAAGTGAAACAAACAAAAAAACAACTACACCACTCACTCGATAACACAGCCTGATAACTTGTGAACCCACTTATAACACAGAGTCAGGCATAGACCTCATTTTTAAACAAGAAAAAATAAAAATATTAGCCCTATTTGTTGAACTTAAAGAAAATTGCAATCATAATTGGTAAATGAAACATTGATATATCACTCGTTTTGTCATAAAAAATGGTAGAATGGACCTGGAAATTTAAATCAACAGTAATAAATTATCAACTTTTAAAGACTTCTTAGTACACTTAAAAATAATGATATTCAATGAAATTTTGATCAATGAAAATGTCACTTATGCCTGCTGGAGGCTCTACTTAAATAAATAAATAAAAATTAAATAAATTTTTATCAAGCAAAATTTGTGTTGTTGTTCTATATTTTAGTTTGGTTTAAGTGTAATCATCATTTTTGCAATATGTATTCAAACAAAATGTGTCCATCAA
Source organism: Unio delphinus (assembly GCA_029339505.1). Lineage (NCBI taxonomy): Eukaryota > Metazoa > Mollusca > Bivalvia > Unionida > Unionidae > Unio > Unio delphinus. The sequence goes on from JAQISU010000219.1 coordinate 1,895,356, forward strand.
TCATAACAGCTCTGTTTGCGAGAAGTTTAGCTAAAAACATAATTAAGTGACAATTGTGTTTTGATATCTGACCTATGGAAATATTTGTTGTATTGATGCACCGAAATAAAAGCTCGCCTCCTTTGTATTATCACTTTAATTGCATCTTTGTATCAAATAATGAAGGCTGAATATAAAAAATTTTAAAAGGCATGTGAATTCTACATAATAAAGATCCAGCAACCCAGGTCATAAATCAATTGAACTCATTCCAAATGATCAATCAAACAGTTAAAATTTGTATTGTGTATGTAATTTAATTAAACTACTCTAAATAAATCTACTCATTCATAAGTGTAATCAAAGATAGCAAGGACACAAATCAAAATGAATTCTTTGTCAGATAAAGAGATTTGTTTTCGATAGGATCATTGGGAAGAAACAAGTTTCAGAAAATTCCTGAAATGGCACCTTGAGATATCCTCATGGATCAGAAGTATCACTAACATTTGCAATGAGATCACTGCACCAATATTTTGCAAATTGTGAAATACAAATTTTTTATATTTTGACATAACAATTATTTCAAGAAATAAATGTAGCTCGGTTTTGCAAAAGAAATCTTGGTTCTTGGCGTGTCACTGGTTAGTCTGGTCCTTATCTCGGAGATTCAATGCTTTGAACTTCGTAGCCATTTATGAAACAGGAAACTATATCAATTAACAACACAAAGCATGATGTAATGCACAAATGTTCTTGCACACATGTGAATGTTATTTGATACCAGTTGGAATAATGTTAACAATCTTTCACAATAACAAAAAACTTCATTAGAAAAAGTGCTTTATTGATAAGTATTCTTGATGTGGTTATAGAATTTGTTGCCACCAATTAAACAGTACATTTAACCCCTCCTGCAGTTTGCTCAGTGTCCAGTGTGGATGGATCACTTATTTTTGGGAAGTCCCTTTGTAACTCATGCTCTTATTTATAGTGTGGTCTATGTTTTTGGAACCTATTTTGTACAAATAATTGAGGGACAGGTGTGTGAGTAAGATGCAATTGTACATTGATAAAACTTCTGCTACATTGATTTTAAAAAAAATTGAGACTTTACTGCACAGTAAATACAGTCACAACAATCACAGATACTTGCTGCATAACTAATTTTGGATAATAGCATGGAACTTCTATTCAATTTTAAAAGTAAAAAACAAAAATTCATTTTCTGTCTTTAAAATCCACTTGACAATGCAAGACAGTTTTAACTATACAGTCTTTGTTGCCTTCAGTTGGTCAGTAGGGGGTTTGAAGGTAATGTTAACATCTTTTGTGAATCATAAAAGCATTTTGACTTTTTGCTTTCATAAATGAATCACACTCCCATTGTTACACTGCTCCTAGCTATATCATTTCAGCTAATGAAATAATAATATTCTGCACTGTATGTAGTCAGTATATCTAACTCAAAGAAACTTTGCTGTTGATCACAAACTTGTCAATAACCTATAATTATAATGGTTAAATAATTCACATTTAGGCCATGAAGTGTAATAACTTTTGTTTCTATAAAATCCATCTCTGATTTACTGGTTTGTACCACTTGTGTTCTTTACCTATGCAAATAAGCTGCAAGTACTCTCTGACAGCAATGCTGAAAGGACTATCAAACACATAATCATCCTAGCAACTATTAGCCAATTAAGCTATATCATTTCAGCTACTGAAATAATAATATTCTGCACTGTATGTAGTCAGTATATCTAACTCAAAGAAACTTTGCTGTTGATCACAAACTTGTCAATAACCTATAATTATAATGGTTAAATAATTCACATTTAGGCCATGAAGTGTAATAACTTTTGTTTCTATAAAATCCATCTCTGATTTACTGGTTTGTACCACTTGTGTTCTTTACCTATGCAAATAAGCTGCAAGTACTCTCTGACAGCAATGCTGAAAGGACTATCAAACACATAATCATCCTAGCAACTATTAGCCAATTAAGCAATTTGTGTAAACCTGGTTGTTCATCACTGACCACCTTCATCTTACTTCCAGGACAATTAACTGATTGAAACTTACCATTGGTCAAAGTTTTCCATAGCATTAGGTGTTATGTTACCATTTTACAAGCTACAGGTTACAGGCACAAACTGAGTAGTCTAGATGGCCTCTCACTTTTTTTCCTCAAAGATTTACTGGAAATCATTTTTTTCATAAACAAAATATTTTTGGGAGTCCAAATTTTTTTGAATGTGACACATTATAATCTGGCAGACAACATAGTCAGGTAAGCAATCCCTCTCTTGCCTATACTTGACAGGTTAGACAAATCAAACCTGTGATAAAATATTCTATTTTCTGATGTAACATCACAATCCTATTTGTTTTTTAAATTAAAAAAAGAAACTAAAATAAAAAATTTGGATTTGAAAATTAATAATTTTATAGCCAAGAACTGGTATATTACATCCTGTTATTCACAACCCATTTAAAACTAAAAATGTTGATACATTGCTCTTACTAATGTTTTATTTCATGAAAAGTATGCATAAATTCAAAACTACAAGTTTCTCACAAGAAAACTAATTTTATTTTCTTCTGTATGATGTCTCGCAATGTTCTGTTCTTTTTCAGCAAACAAATGAAAGATACCGGTACTGAAAGATTATGTTCATCGTCGTAAAAAAGTTCCTTTTCCATGACACACATAAAATATACACTCCACTTTTATACCTTTGTCTGCATGTGTCCTTTAATACTAATGGCAGTGTCACACAGTATATCTTTCTGCCAAAGTTCATACAGTGCCTGGACCAAACTGTCTGCATGTCCATCCACAGAAAACTGCTGGACATCTCCATCCATATTGCCAGGTATATCAGATCCACTGAGAGCTGCAATAAATTCAGGCAAAAAATAATGTTGTAATTTATCCAGTTGCATCAAAACAGTGAAATATTACAATTCTTTTATTTTTCTTTTTGTCTTATGACTGATTGGGTTCAATTATTTGGTGTTACATTTAATACTATACAACACATTTTTAATGTCTAAAAATGTATTTCTCAATATCTCACTGTATCCTATAGGAGATTACTGTCCCCAATGCAATATCAATTATCTTGTTTCTACTCATTAAAAAAAAATAATTTTAAGAAATTGTTTGAATTTTTTTTACTTTAACCAAAAAATGTGTCACATAATAAATCATCTTAGCTTCATGATTTTAAGTATGAATTAAATCTATATTTAGCAGATATAAGCATATTAGAAAACTTTAACTAAAGCTTTCATGCAAATTTTCTTTAATGTGACCTTGAATACAAATTCAAAGGGTTGAGTGAATATGATATAGAAACAAATTGTCTTTGCTTCATAAAGATTCAAGCTAGGCACAAAGAGAATGTATCAAGGAGTTTAGAAGCATATGAATAAAAGAACATCTGGCATTAAGAGTAAAGCTGATGTTCAAAATTAATTCCATCACTGTTATCTCAAGGATGCTTACCAGAGAGTGACTAAGATAATAATTCCATGACTCTGTTGTCTCAATTAAGGATGCTTACCAGAGAGTTGCAACACTTCCACCATCTGTTCCAATAAATATATATTTCATGGTCATCTTTCGATATGTTACATTTTGTACAAATATTTTGCCAAAATATAAAGGATGTGTGAAGAATTGTGTTCAACTGAATATTAAAAATTTCATTTTACATTATAGGTAACGATACTAACATGATTTCTAAGTTTTGAATACACTCACTTAATCTAACTACAAACCGCCAAAATCTTTCATCACATAATGTACTGGTAGATCTTGATCTACACTGTTTGCAGGTGAACTAGACTTATTGTAATGCCAACAACAAAAAAATCTCAAATTATATAGAAACATTCCAACCATTTCCAATATTCAAAGTGATTCAGTGTTTGGTGATTATGTGAGTAATATAGGGTTTGTAGCTATGGCAATGATCAATGACTTCTTGTTATTCACTAAGTTCATTCACATTTAGAAATCTACTTTTTATTAATGCCAGGTGTTGACTCATGTAATTAATTGCTGGAAATGGAGATACTAGTTTGTTGTCAAGAGAAAATCTAAAGCATTCAGTGATCATTCTTGGAATTTAAGAAGCAATTCACTACAAGCAAAGCATGTAAAGCACAGCTAAAATAAATTTCTGAACTGGTTAACAGAGATGTACTTTGCGAAGCTAGCCATGAAAGGGTGGGCATTTAACTCCTAATCACTTATCTTACCTTGCAAAGTATGATTGTACGATTTTCAGATAAAATGTCATTAACAAAATTTCCTTACAAAACTATTATTACCTTATGCTTCTATTAGAGAGAGAGAGAGAGAGAGAGAGAGAGAGAGAGAGAGAGAGAAATGGTTGAATTTGATAATGCATTTATTTCAGGTGACAACAGTCAAACTTATGCACTAACGGTGATGTGAGATGCAAAAACCATGGAAGTAGTGCAAAGCAGTCATGTAACGATTTATTTTGTAATATTATGTCTGTATTGCTTGTTGTCAATAAAGTAATAACAATTCCATTTTTCAATTTTCATTGCATATTACACTAGCAGACTTTAAAAATTATTCACTACTTGTACTGGTAACACTTTTTAAAAACTGGCAATAAAATATTGAGGTTGACGATTTTTACAACTTTTTAAAGACAGGTCCATCTCTGATAACACACACAACATTATAAAAGGACATCTTATCTTTGTCTTATTTTCCTCAGATACTTCCGTTAATGCAAAAAATGTTTTCTCATGTGAACAAGTATTCCATGGAAATATCAATGAATATGAGCTATACCATTGAACTTTGTAATCCAGATCTTGCTTTCATTATTCATTTTATATTAAATACCCATATTTTCTGAACTACTCTTTCAAAAATTAAATGAAAATTGTGTATTTGCATAAATGACCTTTTCTTCATCATTAGTTAAGACTTTTAATGAATTTAGTATTCTGAAGTGAATGTTTAACTTAAGAGTCATCAGAATATGTCAGTTTAGCTATGCAAACCCTTTCATCCAATTTAAACAACCACTCAATAGATAACCACCACCCCATTCCAGAAAAACAAACAACTACTACATATACGTGCACAAATCTAATTACTATGATTCATGGAACAAGTAGTCTTAATAAGCCTTTTATGTTGCTGTCAATGGATCAAAATATTTGAAATAACTTGAAGGTAACAATACTGTAAGCTACTCGATGAGACACCAACTTGGTTCCAGGTATATCATTATATAGAATATTCAGCTTTCGCTGGGTTGAGCTTACTACATGTTTTTTATAACCAAAACAGTACTAAAATTTGATTAGAATAAGAGTTCACGATTTTGTAATAAAACATGTTTCAGAAATGTAATGCCAAGTCAAGCAGTTGTATTTGATATGGGAAAAACAATGAAAATATTGAATGAAAGTGACTATTCAGACAGCAACTTAGTAGTAACTTCCACAAAGATAATTCACATGGCTAGTTATGTAACTACAGCAAAGACAATCCACACAGTGTACTGAAGAAGCTGTATTACATTAATTTAGCAAAGTTTATAATGTATCATGTGTACTAATGTTATAACATCAAAATTATATCATAATGCCACACAAAGGTGTAATGATAAGAATATAATTCAAATTCATTTCATTACACCATCCTGCAGCTGTATCAAATAAAATCAGTATTGTTATCATGAGATGTCAATTAAATCTATAAAATTTATTTTTAACAAATTTAATACATTGCTCATTAATGCTGACCAACGTTTAAAATTTGTCATCTAAATTTGATTTTTGAAACATGCACTCATGTAATATTCAATGTGGAACAAATTATCCACTTAACTTAGACACAAAGACAGTGATCACATTCAAGAGCGCTCTTAAAACTCACATATTTTGACTGCAAGAACAGACTTAAAGATTTCTAATATTAATAATGCATCCTTACCTTATATATTTTCAGCGTGTTGTGTTTTCTAAATTCATGGTGTTTATTTTGTAATCATGTTTTTTCTTCGTTTTTTAGGTGTTGTCTGATGTTGTTTAGCGCTTATAGCTTCTAAACATTAGGCGCTATATTAAGTCATCATAATTTTTTTTTTTCGTAACTCTCGAATATACATTACAAAATATATCTCGGGCATGTATGACTAGTCTATGATATATGATATTTAATCATTCATTTCTGATGAGATTTTTTCTTTTCTTTTACTCTTTAATATTACATTAAAAAGTATCATCAAATAGTACAAATCATTATATGCAATTTTCTAAGAATTAGAAACCAAAATTTGAACCAGGCCATTCCAAGTGACATTAAAACAAATATCCAACACAAAACACGAGCCGGCCTCATTTATAAATGGTTGTGAAGAAGAAGAAGGAAGAAGAAAAAAAAAGAAAGAAAAAAAAGCACCAATAAAAAGTAAAACAACGCAATTAGCATTGTTTAGTTTTAAAATATGTTGTCACTTGCTGCTTAATTTATTTCTAGTATATTTCTACGAGTGCAGTCAAAAATAACACTATGTACTAGACGTTTTGATAATCACAATGCTACGTAATGGATACATTATCAAATCTCTCTACACACACACACACACACACAAACACACACACACACACACACACACACACACACACACACACACTAAAATAAATAATTTATTTTACATCAGAAATAACTTTGCAATCAAGTTATCAAATACATTATAAAATTCATTTATTCTGAAAGAAAATCATTTATAACATAGTATACGAAGGTATGCTTTTTTAGCAAAAGAATAAATAACTTTTAATCTACATCTTATAAAATAAATTATTTTTTGAATATTTTTTAAAAATTTATTTATATCGGTATTTAATTTGTATACATTTAGATTGGACATTGAATCCAAGAACACGCAGATTGAGACCTACCATCGGGATGTTTTTTGGCGGCATATTTAAGCATCATTTCCACTAAAAAGTCACCGATGTTTCGGGTCCAATACATGTGAAATTCTCAAAGACATACCGTTCCTTCCTGTGGAGTGTGTTATTCAGCCGCCCCCCTCCCCCAATTTTCCCCCATTTTATATTCTGGTCAACTGTGCCCAAACTGCATAATGGCTAAAGGTTAGACTCAAGCCTTTGGGATATGCATTTGGGATACCCCGTCCCCCTCCATGCGTACGTGCTAAATGGGCGTCCCTTTAAATGATTGTCATTTGTCAAGTTGACAGAGAGAGAGAGAGAGAGAGAGAGAGAGAGAGAGAGAGAGAGAGAGAGAGAGAGAGAGAGAGAGAGAGAGATTATAGTAGCAATGGAATAAATGATTTAACTTGTAATATAGCAGATACGCATTTTTTAATTATAAAATATAACATGTGTTAAGTATGAACAACAAACAGCACTCAAATTTAATGAAATAACTACTATTTTTTTTCAAACGAACATGAGATATAAGATATTTTAATCACGGCAAACGTATCGTTAAAATTGAGCAGTGTTACAATACATTATGATCACGGTAATCTTAACGTTAAAATGAGAAGAAGAAAAAATGTTGCAATACATTATAATCACAGCAAAACTAACGTTGCAGCAGAGGGGACGAACTGTACAAACGTTTTAGGCAAATATTGTTAAGCTAAAACCTCTTACGAAAAACGAAAAAAAAATCTTACAACCTATATGCCACAGTCGTTGTCACTCACCCCCTCTTCTGCTATGGGTTTAACAATCTTTTTTACGATGAATGTTGCTACGATTTCAACCGAATATTTTATCAAGTCCGATACGATATCTTGATCTAGGATCATGCAAATTTATCGTTACAAATCCATATGGGATTGACTGAGCGTGACTAAAAAAAATTCTAAAGAGATTATAATCCATATCACCGCCGCACCAAGTTTGCCAAATATTTCGTAGCGTATGTGTATCAACTCCGTTGAACACAGCAAGAAAATTACAGTTATCTATGAATACTTTTGGTATTTGAGTGTATCGTTGAGTGACATATATCACGTCAGTGTATTTATGCCTGCCTCTGGAAAATATCCTAGCAGGATTCTTTCGATTGTTTAACATCACATCATCATATACGACTAAGTTGTTAATATCTCCATCAATATCATCAATGCTTGGTGCTTCTTCAATATCGATTATAAATTCAATAGTACCCACCCCAGTGATTTCTGTTGCCTTTTCGTTGTAATCCTTTCACACCTCGTAGCATCGTTGATCATCTACACTCGGGGCTATTAAATACAACTTATCCCATTTCATCAATCTCGTTATCAAATTAAGTAACAATTGTGTCTTGCCAATTCCAGATGGTCCAATTATAATCATGCGAATAGAATTTGGTAGTGCTGCATGATGCTTAACTTGTTCTCGTGGCAAATAATCACATTAGAAATTTTAAAAAAAATGATTTGAGTGGTTAATCAGTTATCGTCAGATTCCTGATCGTTCACAATTTTATTGTGTTCTTCCACCGCTCCCATTTGATCACTAAATAATACTTTCGACACCTGTAACTAGAATATTAGCTGATTTGGTACTATTATCTAATTACATTTTTGTTTGATTATATGCGAAACAATCATGGTTGTGAAAATAGTATCAACGTGCTAAACTTTTCAATTCCAGGATTAGGAAAAAAAATATTATCGTCGTTCTTGGTATCGTAAACATCATCAATTATTATCAATTGAATATAATAAAAAATTTCCATGGTTGTAAAAATAATATCATATGGTTGAAATTTCAGGATTAAAAAATAATGTGATTGGTTGTAATAAAAATTTTCACTAGTTTAATTATATCATTAAGTTCCATAGATAAAACCTAATAATTAGTACTAATATACTAATATTTAATTTTGTATCACTTTTACCTGAATTAATAAGATTTATCTCGGGATTTGTTATATTAATAATATCGCAATGTTCACCATGAGTAGTGTTTTGTTGTACAAAATTATAGGTAATAAAATTATATGGTTCACAATCTTTTATTCGAGTATTATTTTGAGTAATATAATTTATATTACTACAATTAAAATAACTGAGTTCTGGAAAACAACACATCCAATTATTTAAATTTGGTTCTCAATATAAATCCATACATCCCATTTTAATATCTGTTAAATAACCCATTTTAGATTTTGACAAGCATTGCCATGTTGTCTGTATATATTCAACATGCGTATCATATTGAATAGTAATTGTGACATCTATATCTGGAGGAGAATTATAAGTAAATGATTGATAACACTGACCGTAAAACAATCCATACGATACTCTTTCACATTTAATCCATTATGACTGACATGCTAATCTGAATATTTCATTTATTGTTTCCGGAATATCATTTTTATTGTAAATGGATTTTATTTTACAATCTGACGAATTCTTACACTCTATGGAATTATCATATTTGGATCGATAAACAATAATTTTTATAGTGTTTCGAACATCAAGAATTGAATTTAATAAATTCGTCATTTCCCTGATGCCTGTATCATCTATATTATGTACTTCATTCCAGTTATTGAATATGCAATATTCAACAATGAATTAATTAAAACACAGCAGAATTTTACTGATTTTTTACATTTGATGAACAGTAAAAAATTAATATATAACAGTATAAGCAGCAGAGAGGGTGAACCCTACAACTTTATGGAGGCGTCGATTCGATGATCTGAGGCTTCTACCAAATAGTAAAAAAAATTGCGTCTATTCGATAAAATAAGATTTCCTTATATACGCCAACGTCGTTGTCATCCACCCTCTCTGCTGCTACAGGTTAACCGAATATTTGATCCAGTCCGATACGATATCGTGTTCGAGGATCATGTAAATTTATTGTTATAAATCCATACGGGGTTGACAGAGCTTTACTAAAGAAATTTTTAAATTGATTGAAGTCCATATCAGAGCACCATGTCTGCCAAATATTTCGTAACGTATGTGTATCAACGCCGTTAAACACAGCAAGAATATTACAGTTATCTCTGATCACTTTTGGAATCTGAGTGTATCATTGAGTGACATATATCACGTCGGTGTTTTTATGCCTGCCTCTGGAAAAGATCCTAGCAGGATTTTTTTGATTGTCTAACATCACATCGTCGTATACGACTAAATTATTAATGTTCCCATCAAGGTCATCCACGGATGGTGCCTCGTCAATATCAGTTATAAAATCAATGGCATTCTCACCCTTAATTTCTGATGCATTCTCGTTAAAATCCTTTAACACTTCATAACATCGTTGATCATCTACGCTAGGGGCAATTAAATACAACTTATCCCACTTCATCCATCTCATTATTAAATTGAGTAAGAATTGCGTCTTGCCGGATCCAGATGGCCCGATTATTATCATCCGGATAGAGTTTGGTAGCGCTGCATGATGCTTAACCGGTTCTCTTGCTTTAGTCGCTGAAAAATCAATTATATCCATATCTCTATACATAAATTATGGATCTATATTGTGTGAAGTGTAAAACGCGTACTGGCACAGATGACTTGACGACGATTACAACTAGAAATAACCGATCAGCGCTTTCTGGTAAATGCGTGCAATGTGGTACAAAAAAATTTAGATTTATTTCTACAAAATGAAAGATTTTACAATCCGGAGATGTTTTTTAAAAAAAAGAGGAGGTGATATCGCAGCCAAATTGGCAAAACTCCCTGGAACCCCATGGGCAAAGTACCCCGGAGAAAAGCACCTTCCAGGATATAGCTACTGTGGCCCCGGAACACGATTAGATATCAGACTTGATGATCAAAATCAACCCAGATCCGGCGAGTATCCGATAAACGCCATTGATAAGGCCTGTCACGCTCATGATGTTGCATATAAAAGCAGCAATCTGCAAAACAGACATCTCGTGGATGTGAAATTAATTCATGCGTTAAATGCTATTCCTGATAAATCTTTGAAAGAAAAATTGGCTTCGTGGTTGGTAAAATCGGCTATGAAAGGCAAATTGATGATGGGTGCTGGTAATTAATAATATGGAATCTATTTATTATTGTCCAAAAGGATACTGGAAGGGTAAATCAGCAATCAGTAAGCTCGCCAGCGCCGCAAAAGTGAAAAAGGCTACTGCGGCTAATTGGTTATCCAAACAGGCACTATGGCAGATTTATCTACCACCGCCTAAACAAATCAATTTTTCGCATTTTGATGTTACCGGACCCAATGAAGTTCATCAAGCTGATTTATTGTTTTTACCACATGACAACGGTTACAAATACGCGCTAACCGTAGTTGACGTTGCGAGTCGATACAAACAAGCAGAACCGCTAAAAACAAAGTCAGCTACTTCAGTAGCTTCTGCATTTGAAAAGATTTATCGAAAGGGTCCTCTGCGTTGGCCGAATCTGTTACAAGTTGATCCTGGCAAGGAATTTCAGGGTGCAGTGTTATCAGCGATGAAACATCATAATTTCACCATCAGACGAGGGCATACTGCGCTACATCGCGATCAGGCAATTGTTGAACGATTTAATCGGACTCTTGCTGAGCGGTTATTTGGATATCAATACGCGAAGGAGTTTATTCAGGATAAAAGATCCCGTGAATGGGTTAAGAGATTACCAGCTGTGATTACCGCGCTCAATAACGAGATTACTCGAACAATTAACATGAAACCTGTCAACGCGATTAAGAAAGTGTCCATACCAAACATGGAAATCCATGGAATTTCACAAAAAGATTTCAAAGAACCAATTCTTGGTAGTAATGTCACTGTGAGATATTTATACGAACCAGGAGAGATTGAAGGTGGCAGAAAAAGGGCTACTGATCCTATTTGGAGTGTTACTGCACACAAGATATCTACTATAACACGATCAACTGGTAGACCTCCAATCTATAAACTGGATTCAACTGCCCCTCAGCGGGGTTTTACACGCGAACAATTACAAGTGATTCCTGACGATACTCAATTGTCACCTCATGGTGTTAACTAGCACCCCTTCGTCTGTTGCACTCAAGACAAGTCAGCATAACATTATCGTTGGTATGACCAATGCTGCTATTCTTTCTGTCTACGGTAAATTGGCGAGGATCTTTATCCGAATACTGCCAACGCATTATACAATTGCAACTCGCGCAGTGATTATTCTGTTGTTGTTTCAGCGTAATTATTAATTTAGCATCAATGTCAAATTCTCTATTATTTTTTTTATCCTGTTGTTTATAACCGGAGAGTTTTTTTTATTAATGATGCTAGCATCATCCATTGTAGTGTCATCATCGTCACCAATGATTTCATCATCGAAAACAACTCTTCGAAGTTGATTTAATCTCCTCACTCTGGATACTGCAAGATAGACTAAATTCGACCATTCGATGCGATTATCTACCATCCAAACAATTGTATCCGATATAGTCAATCCCTGTGAAGAATGTATCGTCGCTGCGTATCCTAGCGTCCACGGGGATTTATTAGCACACAATGCATCTCCAACGACATTGATATCAACCAGCACAATATCATTTAACACGAGAATCTGCTTTTCACTCTTCCCTGGAATATCAACTTCAATATTCTGCTTTCGTGTATCCGAAGGCCTATAACACAACGGTACTGGAAGTGTTGCAAATTTTTCTTTATGCGTTTCAAATAACTTCATCTGAAGTGTGTCTCTGACTATTTTTCTACTTGCTACTATCAAATCATTTGGTCTCCACGTTTCCCAAAAATCATTCATGGGAGTTTCTGAAATTATTTCACGCGCTATTTCACATTGGATTTTATCCGGCTGTAATCTAATCAGTGCTTTGAACTCGCGTAATTGTTCATCAAGTGATCTATAATCAGTAGTAATTTCTTCACAGTAGTCTACAAAACCCTTTAGCCATTCATGTGGAGATGCACCGACAAATGGTGGTGGTTGGCCGTGATCACCGCACATGACGACTTTTGTGTTTTTGTTTAACAACCATTAGAGAAATGTTTGTAATACTCTCAACGATACCGTGCATATTTCATTCCAAATTATGATTTCAGGAATGAATTTATCGCCCATTCGATCAGGGGTCCATTCATCGCCTTTCCATCGAAAGAAACTGTGATAAGTACAGGCATTTACCCCTCGCTGTATCATCTCTCTGGCGAGTCTGTGAGTCGGTGTTAACACAATCATATTTGACCGGCGATATAATTCAATTGCACGAGTTGTCTTTCCTGACCCACCACAACGGTTTAAATAAACTGTCTTGTATCTACATATTGGATCAGATACCGGTGGTGCATTAGAAAATTCTGATTGAATCTTATCACACTTTAAGTACTTTTCATTCATGGTAACATCTGCCGATTCACAATACTCATGTAGTTTTTCCTTTTTAAATCGCCAACGTCCCCAGTTTTCCTCGGGATCTGTGAATTTAGCTACATCTGATTTGTATTTCTCGTGGATATAAATAGAATCAGTGGCTACTCTAACTGCGTTATTAGGAAATCTATTTATCATCGAAAATAAATTGATAGAAGCATAAGCTAGCACAGAACTTCTCAGATGTGTATATTGTTTAATATATCCATCACAATAGGTAACAACCGTACCTAATCGTCTTCCATCGGATAGGAAAGCGTCTTTACGATTTACAAGTTTTCCCTGTTTCGTTAAATCCGTTACAATAAAATCGTATTTAGCGACGTCTATGATCAACCGCGAGGAATATTTTGCATTGTCGTATCTTCCACCCTGGGTAAATTTACCGATTATTCTTCGTCCAAAATCTTTTGCTTGTTCTTTTTTAATTTCAAATAACTTCTTAGACCAATTCATGACTTCTTCCTCGCTGAAATTTGGAAACTGTTTTCGCTGTTCGCTAATTATACGATCTAGATCGGGTTGTGGTAGCCAAACTTTTTTCTGAGCTCGATAGCATATAATAGCTTTGGAAACAATCAACGATTGTAACATCTCACAATCAATCATATATCGTAGTAACACTATTGGCATCCAGGCCTTTTCAGATATATGTCTACCAAGCCAAACATAACTACACGGATGTAACCCTGTAGCGAGTTCAAAAGATATCACACGAGCGAATACGGTTAAAACACAATCAGGCAATGGCCCATTAATCGCAACACGAGTCATTTCATGCGTGGGGTGTCCAAATTGTTTAAAGTATTCAGCGTTTTCTCCATATCCAAGAAAACTCCCTGGATAACACGCAGCTATATTAATTGAAATCATACCATCACGTGAGTATTTTGTATTCCACAGTCCTCCATGACCAAATTCGACGCAACTCAATTTAACATCCTCGAGAAAATCACTTCGTGTTGGACGCCATGAGTTTTTTTCTCTTGCGAAGTGAGCTACCACTGATGGAATAGTAAAAATATCCGTGAGTAGTTTTTCATGGAAACTCTCCGGTGAAAATTCACTAGCGATTTTTCTCATTCTGTTATCTAATTCTTCAATGCGATATAATTCACCATTTGGTCTTACAAATTGATCAAATCCTATTTCGGGATCTTCATCACTTCTAAGTAACCACACTGACACAGGATCATCTTTACACAACGCATGAATAGCATCGAATAATTTCTCATTATAAAAAACATCTCCGACGAACTCCCCGGAAAATTCCTCGGGGATATATCTCACGGTTCTATCTCGTGGAAATATTGTTACTGCAGGTGTCCACGCGTGTTCGTTATGATCAATAATTTGTATTGGAGCTTCATTTTTGTTATATTTCGGTTCGTATAAAACTTCTCCGGTTATCGTCATTACTGATATTGGGAATCTTAATGATGTTTCTAATTTAGCTATATCAGAAATCTTTGCACCGTGCTGTTTCACTGTCAGTTCCCATTCGGTTATTTTCCTCCGTCGCAGATCAGTTAGTTTATTTCCTCGGGATGCATTTGTGAAGTGTTCCATTACCCGTGTTGCCACACAATTCAGTGAACTAGAATATTTCATAGGAGCTAGTTTTGCGATATCGGGTTTATCATTTAGCGGGTATATCCCATATACGATTGCTGTTACAGGATAAGATCTCTCGTAGTATGGTTTGTCGATTCCAGTTAGAATTCCTGGTTTCGAATCTCTACTCACAATGACAGTTTTTTATCCTTGAGGATTGGTTGAAATTTATCCCTGATAATCCATTTACCTTCGACTTCGATAATGAATTTTATTCTGAAAAAATTCTTCCTTGGAAATCCCTTGGATTTCCCGCCAAGGTGTGAAATGATCTCAGCTGCTCTTTCATCATTCATGGTAGCATCGATGTTAGGTACATTGACATCCTCGTGTATAATTCGAAATGTCGACCAACAGTATGCTGCACCGTCTCGGTAGAATTCATTAAAACACTCCTTGATTTTACTTAGTATAGTTCTGTCACCGATGAGACGTTTTGGTGTATCAGAGACTCTATCGAGATTGAATTTAGCATTTTTCCAAGGTTCGATTTTCGATAATCTCTTGAACTCTTCCATGTTATAATTAAAACAAGTATTTAAATAGAAAAATATAGTATAATGAATCACTGCAAGTGGCTTATGATTGGATCAACAACTCCGTGTAACAAATCATGCAGAAGCGAATTCTGTGGGCGTCATTTACAAAGCGTTCGGCGAGGAAGTTTTGGTCCTCTCCCATGCCTCCAATGTGGGGCTGGGGTAAGGGGAAAATCACAATTATGTCTCAGTTGCGGCGGCAAACGATACAGGGAACTAAAACGATATTATGACAAACGAATAAAAAATGCAGTCATTGATCCCAACGATTTTGATAAAATTAAGGACAAAATCATAAAAAACCCTCAAGACTACATTGATAGACTTATAATTAAAGCAAAAAATAAATTAGACAAATAGTATTATTATACAAATGAGCCAAGATTTCGGACCTCACCCAGTGCTTGTTAATTATGAAGCATCCCGTGATGGTGTTATTAGAAATTGCAGACTAAAAGAACCGGTTGGGTATCTGAATAATATGGGGTATTTGATGTTTTCAGCTGAGAGGAAGAAGTATCTCTGTCACAGAGCCATCTATGAAGCATTTTACGGATTAATCGAAGACGGCCTTGTGATTGATTACATAAATGGCGTAAAGACTGATAATTGTCTTGTGAATCTTCAAGCCGTCTCACAAAGTCGGAATGCAAAATTAGGTGGAACTGGTAAACATGCAAAACGCCCTAGGGGGATCAAATCGTTTGATTTAGAAAATAATCAAGAGAGAAGCTTTCAGTCGATAAATGAAGCCAGTAGATACTTTGACATTTGTGGGACTTCAATACGATTTGTTGCAGAAAATATAATTAAAACTGCTCTGTCGAAAAAAAATAGTCATAAAATTAAATTCGTATACACCTAAAACTATTCAAGGGAGATAAATCCCTATGGATAAATCCGCCGCAACTCACTAAGTTCCCTTGTATTATGACGTCAAAGAAATTTGTCGTCTGTTAACTAGGCGCGCACGTGACTGTACATAGTTTCGGTAGAATTTTATTTTTTAGCAATTTCTAAAACGTTTTATTGTCGCTTGGCTACACTGAGTGCAGGATAAACCACGCGGGGAAAATAAAAGCAAATGCACATCCTTCCGATAAGAACCATATGTACATCGCGAGTGGTTTCTATTCATTGAAGTAGGTGGGCGTGGTTAAAATTCCTGTATACAGCTCTTTGTGATCTAATCGATAATGTATTTCTAGTCACTGACGCAGGCATGTGTGACTGATAGTTACATTATATTTTAAATTGCTCCGATTTTATGTTTTCACTGTTTTCTGGATAGTTACAACAGTTAAATTATTATTCGTTTTCTTAAATACGATAGTAAAATTGTCTATTTTAAAAATCTCTTAATCAGATATATATATTAACAATCTCTATTTTATATGACGGCTCCGTGGTGTAATGGTAGCGTGTTTGTCTTGTAAACATAGCTATCAACTACTACGTGTTCGGTCCCCATAGCAGATACATTATTTGATGGCGAAACGGAAGATGTTTTTCTATTAATTGTGGGGGAAGGGGCGGACCCCCTCAGCCAAACCAACATTGTAACTGATGCTATCGCATTCTCGGTAGCGTGGGTTGGTGTTTTTTCCAACTCATGCAACCATGAATTTGATTTCATGGGTTGCCATGTTGGTTTGGTTTACCACGCCCACACCACATAACATCCAATAAACATATACCTTCTGAGAGATCTAATTCAGCCTTTGCTGAGTTAGACCCCTCGCCGGAGATTATGTGTTTATCAAAGTAGTAATTGGATGTAAAATAAATGGTATAAATTGATGCAAAAGCTCTACATTCACACGAGGAACCCCACAGGGTAGCACAAAATGGGCTACCGGCTAATAGAAACGGTGTTAGGGTCACAAAAGGGCATCCAAATGGATAGCCAAAAGAAAAAGGCATCTGGAATGGATAGCCAAAAGAAAAAGGCATCTGGAATGGATAGCCAAAAGAAAAGACCCTAGCAAAGACACAAAGGCCTGAATAAGGGACTCATGAATGAATAACCGCTCATAATTGATATTTTGCATTTTTTTTAATAATTAGAGATACAGTATACTATATTTATATAAAAATATAAATAATGGATATCAAAGATGTAAATGCTATAATTGCCGAAATCTCAAATTTAAAAAATAACGGGGTAGTATTATCTGAAGGTCTCGACTGTGACAAAATTACCTCGGAATATGAAGATATTGAGTATCAGTCTAGTAAGGGTCGTTATGTTTTACCTATGTTTTACCTAAAATGTACAGACTCGTGAAAGGAATTCAAAAGTCCATCTATGCTTGTTTGTACGGTAACGATATTGATGTATTTATAACGCTATTTAGCACCGTTGAAGCAATACGTCAAAAGCTCGGCCAAGAGTATCAAAAACGAGCTGAAATTAGTTCTAAGGTTCGTGATCTTAAAAAAATGTTAAACGAGGAAAAACCAGTATCTTAACCACGTGAGTGATAGACTTTCAGTAAATAATTTAAAAAATAAATTTTTTTTTAGCGTTTTTTGTAAAACTCACATGGGATTTTCTCCTGAAAAGATACTCAGCAGTTTGGGCCTGCTTATGCAGTTATGTGCATAATGGATGATCTGGTTGTGATAGCAAGTAATCACCGCGACGCCTCCATTTTCACGTACTTGTTGTTGTTGCCGCGTCGTTAACACAAATCGTTCATCGCCGTTCTCAAATATTACAATTCTGAAACCCCCAGCGATGTTATTTCTGAAACATTCGCGGATAGCGTCGTACAGTTTAACCCTGTCGGAGATGGATACGTTAGCTTGATAGTACATTTTATTTAATAACTCATCTTTTAATTGTGATAGTTTCACATTTGAAAAATTAGTTCACAAACAATATATGGTAGGTGAATCACTTACAACTAGATTAGCCCGAGAGCGGCTAGCAGCAATTAAAAAGTTTATACCGGTTCGAGACAGACTTCGTGAGAAACTTCAACAACGACAACAAGCGCAGACTGACTTTTCTGTGTCAAGTGAACAACTGTTCGCCCCGATAACAAGTGCGACCAGCGATGTGAAAACAGCAACTGAACGAGCAATATTTGGAGATATTCCTGAGGAAGGCAAGCGACGAGAAGTGCCTGTTCTTGGTGTGCTTGAAAAGATAGCAGCGGAAACTGAAAAGACATCAGCGTTGTTACAAAAAAACCCACCTGGTCCGAAAAAGACCAATGATAAAATAGTAGATTAATTACGCGCGCGATTTAACGAAGAAGGGTTAGCAACAATTGATAAGACTGACCCTACAGAGTTTCCTGCACTTGTTGTTACGACGTATGAAAACAGAAAAAAAAATGTTAAAACCAGAACAGCACAAGTATGTTAGAGGTATACAACATTGGGCAGATATATTTTACAAAATTAAAACTGAAAAAAGTCAAATTAAGACAGATAGTGCATCATACATTGAATATATCAATGCGGTGGGTATAGTGTATAAACAATATGAAGAACAAAAATCACAAAGAAAACCAGAAAGACTGCAGCGACGGCGACAACAAACTGCAAAAAAAATATCTTTTTCACCTGCTAAACAAGAAAAATCTCAACAACAACTACCACCCCAAGCTTCGCTTGGACCTTCGCCTGAACCATCTGATCGAGATGATGATGATACTTTTAGTTATTTACAAAGTACGGATTCAGAAAAACCGTGGGAAGCACCTGATTATAGTAGTGGGAAGGGATTTTCTAAATTGCCAGTAATTTCAGGTAGTGGTCAAAACGTCTTGACGTTTCGTAGTTGTCCTGGTAACATTCCCAGTGATATATCACGACTGGAGGTTCTCATCGGGGGCAAGCGAGCCGGAAACAACTCACCGGAAATAATTAATGAGGCCGCTGATATCTGTAGACGATTATTTGCCTGCGGTATCATGGACATTGATGTATATCGAGAACTCATTGCTGAATTAGTTGAAAATCACAGAGACGCCCATGGTTATTACAGCGATTGATCACTAATTGAAAAATTACTAGTTTTATAACAAGATGATTATACACTACAACCATGATAAACCCGTAAGCGTCTACGTGGTGAACTCACGATTGCCTGTTTATAGAGCATATTACGGAGATGGTTTCGGCAATACCATTGCAGGGTTATTTACAAGAATGGCTCCCAAGGTGGCGCCGTTAGCTAAACAATTATCAATGAAAGCCATTGATGTAATTCGTGATAAGGGTATTGGTGCTGTTGGAGATCTCGCCGGAAAAGCGTTTTCAGCTGCGAAGAATAAAATAACATCATTAGTGAGACGAAAAAAGAAACCGTTACCGTCTACAGCGGAAATGCCTGCAAGTGTTAGTAAAATTATAAATAACGCAGTAGATGAAAAACTAGCGTCGTTGGCTGCTTTGGTGACTCCGTCGCCACCGGTAACAGATAGCGCTATCATGAACGCGATAGCAGGAAGTGGTTTGAAACGAAAACGAAATTCGAAGAATTTTCAACGACGATGATTATAAAGAGTTAAAACGCTAGCGTTAAACTCTTCGAGTTTCACAATTGAAAGCACTAAATAATAATAATAATGTTTAAACGAACAGCTGATCCCGCGCTTGATATGGAAGCCAAAGTGGGCAAGGACGATTACGTCCGCGATTATCAATACTATTCCTATCATGCAATACAACCCGACCTACGATCGCGAATTCAACTACAAGTTCAAGATACCAGTAAATACTTTTTGCCATGTGAAGCATTTATTGAAATCGAGGGAAAACTCGTAACAAATGTTGCAGCTGATACCCCATATGCAGATAACGCAAATGTCCGAGTCGGTTTTGTTAATAATGGCATCATGGCGCTATTTGAAAGTGCAAGATATCTCATTGATGGAAAAGAAATTGAATCAATAGACCGTGAAGTTGATGTTGCAACAACAATAATCGGGCTAGCAAGATATTCTGATGATTATACAAGATCGGCTGGTCCGTCTATGATGTTTGCAAAAGATACTACTGATAACGCTGACCACCTTCAATACATTAAAGTGTTGACAGCACAAGATACTGCAGAAGGAAATCAACAAGAAGCAGCTAATCCAGAACGTCGAGCTAGACCAGGAGCTGCGTTTGATATTCTCGGAGGCGTTAATGGTAATTTCAATTTAGGATTTGCAACACGAAAAGGAGCATTGCAAGGACAGCAGCGATATTTTTCATGTGCGATTCCACTCCATCACATATTTGGATTCTGCAGAAATGTCAGAAAAGTCATCTATGGAGCCAAGCACACAATCGCGTTAGTGCGAAAAGGCAATGACAATGATGCAATTTGGCGTACTGGTGCCACTGATGGTAAAGTTGTTTTGAGTAAAATAGTATTGTGGATGCCAGTAATGACCCCATCAATTACCACGGAAGAGCGGCTACTTTCACTTATGGACACAGGTGGCAAATCATTGATAAGTTGGCTAACAACAACTGATGCCAAAGAGGATAATGTTGCTGATACATTTACATGGCACCTGGCATCAAAACAAGGCGTTTCAGCTCCACGTCATATATTTATAGCGCTGCAGAATCGGGATCGATTAGGCTCCCAAGAACGCAGTCATATGATATTTGATCGGTTAGGAGTCAAGGAGGTTTCACTGAGAATAAACGGACAAGAACCATCTGAGGATATTCAGCTTGATTACGACACTAACCACATAGCACGTGTGTATCATCGGATTCTGTCATATATGGGTCGTGATCAAAATGTTGATACTGGTTTGCAAATATCGCAACTTGATTTTAAGAACTTGTATCCAATTTATTACTTTTCGCTGGAACATCTTGATTTAACAAGGCAATCCGTTGTTGACATACATTTTAGGGCTCGTATATTTCCTGGTGGTGTTAATTATAGAGCGATTGCTGTCATTCTCAGTGATAAATCAATGTTGTTAGAAGGGGTTGGTGGACGAATGAGAGTAGTTGATGCACCAGTGGAAAATATGTAAATGAAACTTGAAGAGTTTCCAATTAGATCAATTGAAAGCATAAATGTGTTTTACAATAAAATGACATATAGTGTTGTTAGTGTCAATCTGACTGATGGTCAGGTCAAGAAATTGCGATCAAAATCCGCTAAAGAATGTGGAACAACAATAACGTTAAAACCAGCGCAGATGTCCGGCGGTACACATAAAATATCACTGACGGATCGTCAAATAAAACATTTCAATGATGCACTAAAGAATAAGAAAGGGGTTCAAATTGTATTTTCAAAGGCTGCAGTCGCGAACATGATAAAATCAGGTGGTATATTTCCATTGTTAGCTGCAATACCAGCATTGATTGCAGCGGCTGCCCCAGCAGTGGCGAAAGCGGCGGTGTTTGGAGCCGTTGGGACCGCGGCAGGAATGGCGTTGAAAAAGGCAACTGGGAAAGGATATAAAAAAAGGGAAAGGGTCTAAGACTACCAGGAACCCCGTATTCATGGTACAGCGGGAGATCCGTTCTCGGATCGGGTCTAAGAATACCAGGAACGGTTTATTAGTTGAAAGCCCAATTGTTCCCATGTCCAATTTTGATTTAATTGATGCTGCTAAAAAACTAGCGATAAAAAACTTCAGAGGGGTTTTTATGAGAGATCAATTACCGAGAAAACCTAAACGCGTCGAAACCGGTATCATCAATCTTGATAACAGCAGCGGATCGGGAACTCACTGGGTTGCATACGCGATTGATCCACGTGGAATTGTCTATTTCGATTCATATGGGTTAGCTCCGCCAAGCGAGTTTATGCGGTATATAAATTCTTCGATGAAACTCAAAGAGTTTCCGATTTTTTATTCCACGCTGCCAACACAACAATTAAATGATCCACCGATATGCGGCCGTGAAGTATTAAATGTCCTCGCGGAGATTTCATCGTCACAGAAACCACCTCATCTGGTTGTAAATAAATACGCGAGTGGGAAATTACAAGGTAATTTTAGAGAATCAATAAATTGAAAATACTAGAGTCTTTACAATAATGATTAATATTTGGGGACAATCTCTGTCAATGTCGGAACCCACCGCGAAAACATCTGCGGGTTCTATCGAGGATTGAAAAAAAAAATTAAAAATGAAATCGCTGAGACGTTAAATTTAGCAAGTGTTGACCCGAACGAAATAGTTGTATTTCAAAACAAACAGGGTAAATTGAAAAGCAGTGATGTATCATTGGATGACATTTTGATACGGCAGCGCAACGCCGCTGAAAGCTCTATTGCGCTGTATTCCAACGGTGGACAACTTAAACCAGGCGCACTTGTGTCTACGATCACCGACGCGATTGCCACCCACGACAACACGATTGCCACCCACGACAACAAAATTGCCGCCCACGACAACACGATTACCACCCACGGCCGTGAGCTGGATGATCATATACGAGGTTATAATAGTTTTCGCAAAAATGTCGTACATAAATTCTTTGGAACCCCGCTTGTGGTTGGCATGACTCTCGCTGAAATTAAAAACTATCTATCGCTATTCTTTTTTAACAAGGACGCGGGAAGGGTGATGAATGAAGATGAAATCAAGGCAAATTATCTCAATATTTACAATGATATTTCTAAAATAATAGAAAATCTTGAAAAGGTACAAAAACACACCAACGACGTCGTTAGTAAGTTTTTGGATCCCCACCTGTGGCAGACTCGACTCTCGCTGAAATTAGCGAGTTTATTATCAGGCATACTCACAATGCCTACGTCGCTAATAATTTCTTTGGTGTCCCAGCTACATCTACGATGACTCTCAACGATATTATTAGGTTTATGGTGAGACAATCAACACTTAATACCATCGTGGATAAATTCTTGGGGAGAACACGCGAATCTGAAACAACATCGTTGACAGGCCCAACCCTCGCTGAAGTTAAAAAAGCTATTGACGAACAAAAACTCATCAACGAGTTTGTTAAAAATTTCTTTGAGGGTTCTGAAAGTCACCATAACACGACGACATTTTCTCAACTCCACGGGAATTATATAATCCAAAAAGGTATAGAATCTAACTTACTTTTGATTTCATTTTTTAAACGCCGCGATGGAACGGTGATAAAAGCTACCGGAATCAAAAAAACCTATCTCGACGTCATCGACGATATTGCTAAACTACGAGAAGATTTTGAAAAGGTAAAAATTCCGCATCCAGACATAGGCGTTAAAAATATCGTGTATAAGGTCAATCATGGGACCTTTGATTGGGTAAAAAACTCTAATGCTAAATTGAAAGTCACTAACGTGAAGTGGCCCCATGGTATCTACAGGATGACGGTAATCTCTAACAATCAATTTGATATCATAGTGAAAGGTAAAACCTACTTTGGTGGCACCGCGACAGTAATTATCGCGGGGGGAGAAGAAGAATTTGAGATTATCGCGGTTGATAACACCATTAGATCAACAATAACCTGGTGTTTAGAATTCGTAGGTGAAGTAGACATCCCCTGATCTACTACCCGGAAGATGGCTAATAATTGAAAACACTAGCGGGTTTAAAATAACAATGTCAACAACAATGTCAACAACAATGTCGGTGAAATCAATTGAACCGATAATAGTCGCTGACGGAGTCAGCGGTATCACAATCGCAGATGACGCCGTCATCGCAATATCGATTCAACACCGTGAAAGAGTTTTCCGCGAACTTGAAATCACTTTCTGAGCGTTATCGTGAAAAAATGAAAAAATACCGACGCAGCGTAGCAATCATCGACATCACCGTGTACTCGGTGTCCGGTGTGATGGCCAGCGCTAAGGTTATTATATCGACGGTGACCATGATGGCTCCGATTGCAGTTCCAATTGCTATCTCCGCGGCAACAACAATTACTGCAGTCGCCACCGCGATAACTGAAAAATTATCATCGTGTTCTCAGAAAAAACTCAGTGATTATACAGCTCGTTACAGGGTTGTATTTGACGCGTACTCGAAATTACCCGAGTTGATCTCGCTGTCAATAGATAATTCGTTCATATCCGATGTTGAATTTTCCACGATGACCCAGTTGTATAACTCCGCGATGTTGAAATTGGAAATTGAAGACAGCGTTAACAATAATGTCACTACAATTCAACGAATTGCAACTGCTTCAACGAATCGCGGAGAATACCACTCCGATACGAACAAGCATGATATCAATAACATCAACAACCCCTGAATTTAGTGTGAACTTTCCTTCTCCGATTCCAGTGCGTGAGATCGCGCTGGCAAAATTACGAGTGTATCATAGCTGGCCTAATATTAGATCTGTTGCATTTGGCGGTCAGCAACCCAATAACGCACTGGTGTTCTCGTATAAGAATAAACCCGATGGCACTCCAGCGTGGGAAACTGTTTCGTTACCAACTGGGTCGTACCAAATTGAGCAAATCGATGCTGAAATTCAGCGTAGAATAAAATCAATCACTGAAAAAGAATCAAAAATAGCTATTAAACTTCATGAACCGACGCTCTCGTCGTCGATCGAAATAAGCACAGAGGGATACATTGTAGATATCTATAACAGCTCGTTAAGAACAGTGTTAGGATGGCCTGAAAAACCACCGGAAAATTCCACCGCCGACTTAACCACGGACGTAAAATCATATCATGAAATCAATCCCAGTTATCGAGATAATTTATCTGATATAAGAAAAGTAAGAATCGGCGATAGATTTATATTTACCAACAAAGACACATCGCAATGGGATTTTATCATTAAAAGAACAGCCGACTCATCTGTTACTATTTCATTTACGCTATCTGACGTCCGTGGTTATTTTAATGAAATTAAACAATTATATGGCACACAACTAGAACAACTACGGAAAACAAAATTGCAAAAACACGTTGAAATAATAAATCAACTTATATCTGACATGGAATATATCTATGAACTAATTATTCAAACAATAATTAATGACAACAGCGACAATAAACAACGATTCCTAACCGATTACAATATCACAGAAGACAATCTGCGTAATTTCAAGTTTCCCAAATACAACGCTGATGAACTAGCAAAAATTGTTAAAACCGATATCAAGGCGCTACAAAAACAAGATCCATTTGTCCTCCTCAAATATAATAATGATCCAGATGGTGGCGGTAGGCATATTGCCCCGCATAATGTAAATATTTCAACGGTGATTGCGCTCAATTTAGTATGTGATGCAATTGAAGGAAGCTATCAAATTAATCTAGAGCAATCAAATCAAGCTCAGCAGGGATATATTCTTTATTCGTTTGCACCAACAGCTCCTCCAGGATACCTAATTATTGAAAACCCAATTAATCCTGTCTACATGCGATGCCATAATAATTCGTTAACGAGAATTAATTTCCGACTCACCGACCAGTCAAATAATTTAATTGATCTACAAGAGGAGGTGTTAGCGATTAGTTTGTTTGTGAAATCATAAATGATTTTCGTCCTAAAGACTGGATCAAATATTCGGTTAACCTGTAGCAGCAGAGAGGGTGGATGACAACGACGTTGGCGTATATAAGGAAATCTTATTTTATCGAATAGACGCCATTTTTTTTACTATTTGGTAGAAGCCTCAGATCATCGAATCGACGCCTCTATAAAGTTGTAGGGTTCACCCTCTCTGCTGCTGTGTATATCATTTACGCGATGAGATAATAAACACCGCCAAAGAATGGAAGTGGATCAGAGAAAACTATGAGAGGGATTTATTAGATAAATTTAAATATTACCATTATTATTAAAGTATCATGGTTGTGATTAGGATGAAACTTGTCTCAGGGATCACAATAACTGCAATGAAGTACATAATATAGATGATACAGGCATCAAGGAAATGAAGAATTTATTAAATTTAATTCTTGATGTTCGAAACACTATAAAAATTATTGTTTATCGATCCAAATATGATAATTCCATAGAGTGTAAGAATTCGTCAGATTGTAAAATAAAATCCATTTACAATAAAAATGATATTCCGGAAACAATAAATGAAATATTCAGATTAGCATGTCAGTCATATTGGATTAAATGTGAAAGAGTATCGTATGGATTGTTTTACGGTCAGTGTTATCAATCATTTACTTGTAATTCTCCTCCAGATATAGATGTCACAATTACTATTCAATTTGATACGCATGTTGAATATATACAGACAACATGGCAATGCTTGTCAAAATCTAAAATGGGTTATTTAACAGATATTAAAATGGGATGTATGGATTTATATTGAGAACCAAATTTAAATAATTGGATGTGTTGTTTTCCAGAACTCAGTTATTTTAATTGTAGTAATATAAATTATATTACTCAAAATAATACTCGAATAGAAGATTGTGAACCATATAATTTTATTACCTATAATTTTGTACAACAAAACACTACTCATGGTGAACATTGCGATATTATTAATATAACAAATCCCGAGATAAATCTTATTAATTCAGGTAAAAGTGATACAAAATTAAATATTAGTATATTAGTACTAATTATTAGGTTTTATCTATGGAACTTAATGATATAATTAAACTAGTGAAAATTTTTATTACAACCAATCACATTATTTTTTAATCCTGAAATTTCAACCATATGATATTACTTTTACAACCATGGAAAACTTTTATTATATTCAATTGATAATAATTGATGATGTTTACGATACCAAGAACGACGATAATATTTTTTTTTCCTAATCCCGGAATTGAAAAGTTTAGCACGTTGATACTATTTTCACAACCATGATTGTTTCGCATATAATCAAACAAAAATGTAATTAGATAATAGTACCAAATCAGCTAATATTCTAGTTACAGGTGTCGAAAGTATTATTTAGTGATCAAATGGGAGCGGTGGAAGAACACAATAAAATTGTGAACGATCAGGAATCTGACGATAACTGATTAACCACTCAAATCATTTTTTTTTAAATTTCTAATGTGATTATTTGCCACGAGAACAAGTTAAGCATCATGCAGCACTACCAAATTCTATTCGCATGATTATAATTGGACCATCTGGAATTGGCAAGACACAATTTTTACTTAATTTGATAACGAGATTGATGAAATGGGATAAGTTGTATTTAATAGCCCCGAGTGTAGATGATCAACGATGCTACGAGGTGTGAAAGGATTACAACGAAAAGGCAACAGAAACCACTGGGGTGGGTACTATTGAATTTATAATCGATATTGAAGAAGCACCAAGCATTGATGATATTGATGGAGATATTAACAACTTAGTCGTATATGATGATGTGATGTTAAACAATCGAAAGAATCCTGCTAGGATATTTTCCAGAGGCAGGCATAAATACACTGACGTGATATATGTCACTCAACGATACACTCAAATACCAAAAGTATTCAGAGATAACTGTAATTTTCTTGCTGTGTTCAACCTAGTTGATACACATACGCTACGAAATATTTGGCAAACTTGGTGCGGCGGTGATATGGATTATAATCTCTTTAGAAATTTTTTTAGTCACGCTCAGTCAATCCCACATGGATTTGTAACGATAAATTTGCATGATCCTAGATCAAGATATCGTATCGCACTTGATAAAATATTCGGTTGAAATCGTAGCAACATTCATCGTAAAAAAGATTGTTAAACCCATAGCAGCAGAGGGGGTGAGTGACAACGACTGTGGCATATAGGTTGTAAGATTTTTTTTTCGTTTTTCGTAAGAGGTTTTTGCTTAACAATATTTGCCTAAAAAGTTTGTACAGTTCGCCCCCTCTGCTGCTAACGTAGAAGGAAATAACGTTACATTATAATCATGGCAAAATAAAAATAATGTCCTACCCCTTCCCAAGTCGTTGACCTGGATTGTGAGATATAATTCAACATCGTAGATTATAGGCCTAACAAATAAATAGAAGCATCAAAACCGGTAACCAACCACTATCCTAAAATAAAATTTTAAAAATGGCGTGTTGCTTAATTAGTGATTGCCCATCATATATGCTTATCAAAATATTTGTTGAACGAATAATGCGAATCAGTGTTCCTTGTTGTTTTTGTTGTTGATATTATTATTAGTAGTAGTAATGGTAGTAGTAGTAGTAGTAGTAGTAGTCGACATCGTAATTAGAATGTTGGTAGAGAACGTAAATTCTCGCTACCGGCCTTGTCCTGCTTATTCTCTAATCGCATCTGTTTTGATAAGTAACAGTGGTAAGTAGATTTATCAGTATCGATGGAAATCGTGCAGATGGGGCCCATGTCAAGAAAGGAATTCAGTCATTAAAGTATGGGGACTTTTCGCTATGAAGACGCATAAAGAATTGTGCATTTTATGGGCGGGTACAAAGGCAACATAGTCGTCCCTTTGCAGACTTCGATCTCTCTTTGGCGTAGGCTGTTCCATGAAAAGACATTAGCTCATGTTACTATCAAGAGATACAGCTTCAGTAACTGGCCCCGATCGCTCGTCTGGTTCCTTAAATGGACAGTTTCACGGTTCAACTCAGGCCAGTTTGAGCACGAATAATAATTTTTTTCCAGTATTAGTCTTCTGTCTGATCTCAGATCACAGCTATAATTTTCTTTTATTTTAAAAACGATTATCTAATGGAACGTTTTATTCTGGAAGCTTCCAAATGTTTACAAGATAAAATCGTAGTTATAATTAGAATTTAGGTTACTAAAACTATAATGAAAAACGTAGAAATCACAATGTACTTTAATAAAACAAGATAAAATTATTTATGTTAATTATAATCCTAATATTAAATCCATGCATAGAGGAAATGTTAGTCATTCACGAGTTGTTTACAGAATTTGAAGGAAAAAAAATCAATGATTCAGATTGAAAACGAACAATGATTTTGGACAAGGAAATCCAATTTTAAACAATGTGCTTAATGGTCTAACGTTAACTTGTGCTGATATAGAAATTTAATGTTAAAACTACACATACTATTTAACCGGCGATAAACCCGCAATGGTGGCGACCACATATTCATTTTCCATTGTTCTCCAAATACCACAATATGCAAGAACACATAAATTGACGACTTAATGTTGATTTTCCATTAGATGCTATGATCCACAGACCCTTATTAACAGAAGATTCCGGTTTTATGCTGCATCGTCTCACTATTCTACCAGTCTGAGGAAGTTAAATTTGTAGAAAAATGAGGAACATAACCTGATACCGAGGTTTTACGCAAACCATGACTGATTTCATTCTGATAAGAAGAAATAGAGAATGAGAATGTGGACACAGACGCACGTGTGTGTGTGTGTGTGTGTGTGTGTGTGTGTGTGTGCGCGCGCGCGTGCGTGTGTACTGCTTAAAATTATCATGAATCACTTCTAACGTACCGTCATCGGATGTTGTTTGTATAATAGGTAAAGCCTCATCATTCGTATTTTGTCGGTCATTATCCTAGTCCTTCTCGCAGTAAATCTTCAACAAAAGCTGCAGATATTTTTTTAGACGATTTCATCCGTATTTCAAGCGGAATGGAAGAAGATTGTTGTAGTGTGGTATATATACATGGATAGTTTACAGCTGATAGACATTTGCTATCTTCTTTTCGCAGCTTAAATAGCGAGCGAAAGCTGCAGAGTACAACTTATACGAAGTGCTTTATACACAAATGCTGTAACATTCTACACATTTAATGATGGTAAGTATGCCTCAAAAGGCGATTGTATTTATTAAGTTACGCTGTTTGGATAATATGAATCAGTTATGGTAGGATCGAATCATGACCGTTAATGACATATGTTCTACTGTGATCTTCGTAAAGAGTTGAGCACCAGCACATGGTAGTTCATCATGGTAAAACATCGACCCAGATATTTATGTTTTGGGGGTGGATGTCTTACTGGCTTATTATTATGTCTCTCTAAACACCCCAAGACACCCCAGGACACCCCAAGACACCCCATGACACCCCAAGACTCTCCAAGAACACCTTAAACTTACATAATACTCACTTAAAATTTCAAAAACAGCACAAAAAACCAAAGCCATACAAACAAACAAATAAAAACTGCGAATATTTGGCAATATTTTGTGTAACAGTAAAATTAGTAAGGTCGCGAGTTGCCAAGGGAAACAACTCCCGTTTTGATGAAGAGTGTTCCGGTACAGTAACGTGAATATTAATCTACATTTAATAATTAGCAATACCACAAATAAGTCGTTAAAAAAATTAAACAAAATGGCAAATTTATTGTATATAAAAACAATTGTTTATCTCAATAACAATTTAACTATTCCTTCATTCCTTTTATTTTTGACAAATATTAACATGGAACCTAATCAATTCAACAATTCAAATAAATGTGAGAAGTATGGAACATCGCCATTTAATGACTCAAATGAGGAAATTGTTATATATATATATATATATATATATATATATATATATATATATATATATATATATATATGTATATATATATATATATATATATATATATATATATATATATATATATATATATATATATATATATATGTCATTGATAGTAACAATGTCCGTATGTGTGTTTTCTTTTTTTTTTTTACTTCTTGGTACGTTATTACGAGATTTGGTGCTAATATATGCAATATTGGGGTGTCTTGTGGTGGGTCTTGGGGTGTCTTGGGGTGTTCTTGGGGTGTCTTGGGGTGTCTTGGGGTGTTTAGAGAGACCGGAGACATGGGTGTTTTGATATCGCCAAACATCATAATGAGAAGTAAAGTTTTCAGGAATATCTCACACACTTGGCAGCCATATGGACGCTTTTCTACAAATTAAGGTCATAATGTTTTAGTCAGACTTTTCTAAACTGATGTCTTATTTTCTAATACATTAAAATTCATAGACAAGCAGGTGGACCCGTTGTCGTGCTCCGTTAGTCTACATTTCAGTTGCCTGGAATGTGATATAAGCTGGGAATGCTGAAATTAAAATAGGGGTTGGATACTGAGTGAAATATTTCATGGTGATTTCCATTTATGGTGCACTAAATGATTGTATTTTAATGGCAAAATTTGCAGACTGTTTGTGTCAAACTAGGAAGTTGACAAAACTTTTAAAAACTGAGTGTAATGTCCAACCAGAAATTTAAATCTTGGAATGGTATCAAGTTGATGAACAGCATTCCTTCCAAAGACCATGTTCATCCAAATTCATGGCTGGATGTTGATTAAAACAACAAAATGAAACAAACATCAATACAGTACTGTCAGTAGAATCTTGTTCATCAAAATAATTTGTATTTACATGTCCTTGGGCCATATAAACCAGAATTATATGTATTTTTATGTTAGAGTTGGAAATTTAGTAGGACATGAAGAACTTAAATTTTTTTCAGATTACCTCAGGGAAGTAAATCAACAGCATGTCGACAGCAGCAGAACAATACACCAATAGGAGACACTCTGAGGTCCTAATGAAAGGACTGTACCAACTGTGGCAGCAGGGATATCTCTGTGACACTCAGATCTACATTGGAGGGCAACATAGGGCAAAGGTAAGATGGGGAAATTATAGCATAGCAACAGTATGCATATTTTGTATCTCTGTGGTCCTTGTTTTTTAGCATAATATTGTCAGTCTTTTGACACATCCCAAAACTTCTTTTCCTTTACTCTGCATTAAATGCTTGTAATCTATAGCATATATGTTAAAAGTAAACAGTACTTTTCCAAGCTAAGCTAAACCTGTCCTTAAGGTATACACATACATGCCAACCATTATTCTTTTGGTGTAATCATTATGCTTTTTTTCACTAAATTATGTCTTACGTATAAATGTATTTGGATTTTGTGTTTTGGTATAACCAACTCTCCCAAACTTAATAATTTGTTTTCTCATTTTTATTAAGATCCCATTAACCCTATAGACTGTATTATAGACAAGACGACTTCTATGCAGCAGCAGAGAGGGTGAACCCTACAACGTTTTTAGACAAAATTTTGATTGAATCCTTAAAACGAACCTTCCTACAATCTCATTTTAACCAAAAAAAATGTCTCAGGGGCAAACCCTACAACGTTTTCAGACAAAAAATTGATTGAAATTTTAACGAGCCTTCCCTACGAAATCTCATTTTAACTAAAAAAATGAAAACGGAGACTTTTACGATTTTTTAATTAATTTTGGTCGCAACTTGTTGTCATCGCCCTCTCTGCTGCTATGGGTTAACAAAAAATAATAAATGATTTGATCAAGTCTTTAGGATCTCACAAACAGACTAATCGCTAACACCTCTTCTTGTAGATCAATTAGATTATTGGACTGATCTGTGAGTTTGAAATTAATTCTCGTTAACGAATTATTATGGCATCGCATGTAGACAGGATTAACCGGAGACTCAATTATTAAAAATCCTGGAGGAGCTGTTGGTGCAAACGAATAAAGAATATATCCTTGCTGAGCTTGATTTGATCGTTCGAGATTAATTTGATAGCTTCCTTCGATAACATCACATACTAAATTGAGCGCAATCACCGATGAAATATTCACGTTGAACGCAGCGATATGCCTACCGCCGCCATCTGGATCATTATTATGTTTGAGGATTTTTATTTCCTGTGATGCTGTTTTTTTCCATGCATCATGAATTATTTTAAAACCAACATCGATGGTGTCACTGAGAAGTTTTTTTAGTTCCGGTACGTTATATCCCGGTAGTTTGAATGTCGGAATATCTTTGACGGGGAAATTATATTTTTCTGCAAATCTTGTTCTCAATAGGGGATTATCGTCATCTAATATATCCTGAATAATTTTTAGGTTAAATGTTTCCATATCGTCGATAATTTTGTTGCATGTTTCTACGACGCTGATAAATTCATCTCGGGTGAGAGAGCCGGATTTAAGAGATATTAACAACAGCGAAAAATCATTATTCATTGCTGTGAAATTTTTAATGCTTTTAGGTTCGTCAACAAAATGATATCCCTCTATTCTCTCCCCTGGCTTCTCTTCTCCAGTTGGTTGCTATCCGAGACCAAAAAACTCTATAGTGATTGTGTGATCTTTATAACTCCTTATTGGATTATCGGGTTTTATTCTGTCGGTGATATAATCAGTTTTTTGTGGTTCTGGTAAATCAACGGTTTTCCCCCCTGGTGGTAATTCAGGCCATCCTAGTACGGTTCTAATAGAACTTTGATAGATATCTACGACGTATCCTTCTGTGTTTATCTGAATTGCGGATGATAGTGTCGGCTCATGAACTGTTATAGCGATTTTTGACTCTACTCCAGTAATCGATTTTATTCTACGCGCTAATTCATTATTGATTTGTTCGATTTGGTGTGACCCTGTTGGTATCGAAACAACTTTCCAGTCTGGAGTCCCGTCATCTTTATTCTTATTCGCAAACACTAAAGAATTATTGGGTTGTTGACCACCAAATGATTTTGATCTGATATTAGGTCAACTGTGGTATACTCGTAATTTTGCTAGCGCTATCTCCTTCACGGGGACTGGGCTAGGGAAATTCACACTAAACTCGGGTTCCGTTGATGTTATTGATATCATGCTTGTTTGTACTGGGTTCGTGTTCTCCACTATTTGTTGAAGTAATTCCATCGGTGTTGTCATCGTTGTTGTTGTTATACTGTTGTTGTCGGTCTAATTTTGACACCGCGGAATCATAAATACTGACCATCACTGAGAACTCACAATTTGGTATGGTTGAGATTATTGAGATCATTTTGGTTTTCGGGTTCGTGTTTTCCAATTCGATCGGTGTTGTCATTGTTATTATATTCATGTTGTCGCTCTAATTTCGATATCGCGGAATCAAAAATACTGACCATCGCTGAGAATTCACTATCTGATATAATCGTATTATCGAGTGACGATGATATCATCAATGATAATTGCGAGTATGCGGTTGATACAATATGAAATTGAATTAAGTAATTCTGCAGTTTACTCTGGCTGCATGATGATATCTTTTTTGCTATCCCGGTTGATATACCCCCGATTGTAGCCACCGCAGAAATGCAAATCGGAACTACGACCGGGGCAATCATTGTAGCCGATGCAAGTATTATTCCGGCGCCAGCGAGAACGCTTGACACCGCGTACATAGTAATATCAATTGCGGTGATTCTTCGTCGGTATTTTTTTATTTTTATTTGATACTCGTCAGTGAGGGTTTTGAGTCTAGTCTGAAATTCTCTGACCTGATAATAGCGACATTGCGTTGATGAAATCATTTTTATTGTAAAAACACTAGCGTTTTCAATTGTAAAATCCGAAGGATTTTCCTTTCAATTTAGTTATTTACTTAAATCCGCTACGAATTCCACATACCAGGTTGCTGAAACCCTAATCAAATTTTTATCAGTAGCTGTTATAGTGAACTTTTCAGTTGTATCCTTGTCGATGATCGTTGAAATCGTATTATTGACCCCGGATGAACTTGACGATGATATATTAAATTGAGTCAATGGTGTTACTAGTGTTAATCGATAAATACCTTTAACGGTTGCAGTGATATCTAATTTGTTGTTTGTAGGTGTCCACGCAAATGATCCTTGTTGGATTGTGTATACTACGTTGTTGGTTTTCTCATGAGGAATTTTTGTTTTTTCAATGATTGTTATCATCCTCGAAAAATCACCTTTGATGGCTTCGATGAAGGTTTTCGTCTCATCGATGGATTTTTTAATATCCGGGAGTTTTATTTCTATTTTATACAACGGGGTTCCAATAAATTTCTCGATGATATTTTTACGAAAAACTGAAAACTGTTTTCCGTGTTCTTCAATTTTAGATTTTAGTGTTGCTAGTTCTAACAGAGAATTATCCAACTCATTGTCATGGGTAGCAATCTTATCAGTGATCGTAGACACAAGTGCACCTGGTTTAAGTCGTCCGTTGCTGGAATACAACGCAATAGAGTTTTCAGTGGCGTCTTGCTGCCGTTTTAAAATGTCATCCGCGGATATATTACTGGCTTTAAGTCGTCCGTCGTTGGAATACAGCGCAATAGAGTTTTCAGCGGCGTCGCGCTGCCGTATCAAAATGTCATTCAATGACACATCACTGGATTTCAATTTACCCTGTTTTTCTTGAAATACAACTATTTCGTTCGGGTCAACATTTACTAAATTTAACGTCTCAGCGATTTCATCTTTAATTTTTTTTTTTATATCACCTGTCGCAGTGTCATCGGGTTTGGGTTTCAAAGATCTCCCCCAAATATCAATCATGTTATTGTAAAACTCTTTCTCTCTCTAAAATCTTTGTTGACGACTTCGTTGAAAAATCTTCGATTTTCTCCAGCGATTACTAGTGTATTCATTCACGACAACATGTGGTGGTTTTCCGCTTGGGTTACTCGAGGAGTTAGAAATAGCATTAAGGACATTTAATACTTCGCTGCCACATATTGGTGGGTCAATCATCGTTTGTGTTGGTAGCGTAGAATACCAAGTCTTCATTGGAAGGGTTTTTATATAACGCATAAACTCTTTTGGTGGGGCTAATCCATATGAATCTAAATAAACAATCCCACGTGGATCAATAGCGTATGCAACCCAGTGAGTTCCAGGTCCGGTGCTGTTATCTAAATTAATGATTCCGGTTTCAACGCTGTTTGGTTGATGTGGTAATTGATCTTTCATAAAGACACCTCTGAAGTTTTTAATCGCGAGTTTTTTAGCAGCATCGAGTAAATCAAAATTGGACATGGGAACCATAGGTTCCTGAGTCAAAGACTCTCCAATTAATAAACCGGTCCTAGTCTTAGACCCTTTCCTCTGTACCATGAATACGGGGTTCCTGGTAGTCTTAGACCCTTTCCCTTTTTTTTATATCCTTTCCCAGTTGCCTTCTTTAGTGCCATTCCTGCTGCAGTACCAACGGCTCCTAACGCTGCCGCTTTAGCCACCGCTGGGGCTGCTGCTGCAATCAATGCTGGAATCGCAGCTAACAACGGAAATATACCGCCTGTTTTAATCATATTTTTGATAGCAGCCGCAGAGAGAGAGTAATCTGAACACCCTTTTTTGCTACTAGTGCATCATTGAAATGTTTCACCTGACGAGTTGTCAGCGATAGTTTATTTGCACCACCAGTCATTTGGTAGGGTTTCAACGTGATTGTGGTTCCACATTTTTTAGCTGATTCCGATTGCAATTTTTTGATTTGACCAGGAGTTAACGCAACACTAATATTACTATATGACATTATACATAATTGATTGATTCTAAATCGTTTACAATTTCAATTACATGTTTTCCACTGGTGCATCTACCACTCTCATTCTTCCTCCAACACCTTCGAGTAGCATTGATTTGTCGCTGAGAATGACAGCAACCGCTCTATAATCAGCAATAGCACCACGAGTCACATTAGCTCTAAAATGTATATCAACAACAGATTGTCTCATCAAATCGAGATGTTCCAGTGAGAAGTAATAGATCGGATATAGATTTTTAAAGTCGTATTGTGATATTTGCAGACCAGTATCGACATTTTGATCACGTGCCATAAATGACAACAGACGATGATAAACTCGTGCAATATGATTTTCTGTGTAATTAAGTTGTATATCTTCAGATGGTTCCTGCTGGCCGTTTATTCTCAGTGAGACGTCTTTCACACCTAATTGATCAAATATCATATGGCTGAAGAGTTGATTGCCAACTCGTGCGTTATCTTGTAACGCAATAAATATATGACGTGGCGCAGCAACACCTTGTTTTGATGCTAGGTTCCAAGTGAATAACCCGTTGATATTTGATTGTTTAACATCTGTACTCACGGTTAGCCAACTTAGTAATGATTTTCCTCCTTGGTCCATAAATGATAGTAATCGTTCTTCTGCGGTAATTGCTGGAGTCAACACTGGCATCCACAATGATATTTTTGTTAAATTGACTTTACCAGCATCAGCATTGGGATTTGCATTGTCTGCTGGAATCCTCCAGATTGCGTCACTATCATCACTC
The DNA here is from genome assembly GCA_029339505.1 of Unio delphinus. Classification (NCBI taxonomy): domain Eukaryota; kingdom Metazoa; phylum Mollusca; class Bivalvia; order Unionida; family Unionidae; genus Unio; species Unio delphinus. Next base: position 1,932,823 of record JAQISU010000219.1, read on the forward strand.
TTTCGCACCAGTGATACTGTATGCTTCGCTCCATAAATAACTTTTCTGACGTTTCTACAGAATCCAAATATGTGATGCAGTGGAATCGCGCATGAAAATGATTTACGCCGCCCTTCCAACATTGACATACTTGTTGCAGCTCCTAGATTGAAATTAACATCGTTGTTTATAATCATATCTTCGGCATCAATATTAGCGGTGCCAGCATTATTCTTTGGTCGTCTTACAACAAATCGTTTTCCTCCAGCGGTATTTGTAGCATCTTTTGCAAACATCATAGAAGGTCCTGCTGATTTTGTATAATCATCGGAATATCTCGCTAACCCGATTATTGTTGTAGCCACATCAACATCGCGATCTATCGCCTAAATTTCTTTTCCATCAATGAGATATTTTGCACTCTCAAATAACGCCATGATACCATTATTGACAAACCCGACTTGAGTACCAGCTGGATACTCTGTATCATTTGTTCGTATAATTTCTCCTTCGATTTTGATAAACGCTTCACATGGCAAAAAGTATTTACTGGTATCATGGACTTGAAGATCAATTCTTGCTCGACTATTTGAGTCTATGGCATGATAGGCGTAATATTGATAATCGCGTACAGAATCATCCTTGCGAACTGGGGCATCTATATCAAACGCTGGATCAGGTGACTGTTTGAACATTTTATTCTATTTATCAGAGTCTAAATCGCGATTTTCCATTTCATCGACGTAGTTTTTTAAAGCCACTTCCTGCTATCATATTTGCAATATTGCTTTGGTGGGGGTTTAAAGCCATCGACGCTAATTTTTCATCTACTGCGTTATTTATAATTCTACTAACACTCGCAGGCATTTCCGCTGTAGACGGTAACGGTTTTGAAAATCCTTTGGATTTCATCCGTGATTTCACTAATGATGTTAATTTATTCTTCGCAGTTGAAAACGCTTTTCCCGCAAGATCTCCAACAGCACCAATACCCTTATCACGAATAACATCAATTGCTTTCATTCCTAATTGTTTAGGCATCACTAACAATGGCATCACTTTTGGAGCCATTCTCGCAAATAACCCTGCAATGGTATTACCTAAACCATCTCCGTAGTATGCTCTATAAACCGGAAACCGTGAATTAACTACGTAGACGGGGGTTGGTTTATCATGATTGTAGTGTATGATCATTATTTGAAATCAGAAACAATTTTTCAATTGTTATTTATCTAATCAATTGACTTTTCAATTCAGTCACTATGATACCCACTTTCCACTAACTCGTCAATGAAATCTCGATATGTGCTGATATCCATGATACCACCCTGAAATAATCGTCTACAGATATCAGCTGTTTCATTAATTATTTGCGGTGAGTTATTTCCGGCTCGTTTCCCTCCGATGAGAACCTCTAACCGTGATATATCACTGAGAACACTACCAGGACATATCATGGTAGAGTCAAAGACTCCAGCGTTGAAATCCTTTGGATTTCCAATCGAATATCCTTTTCCGCTTGTTTCCTCAGTTGTACCAGTTGCGCCCTCACTATCATCAAGTAATTGCCTTTGTCGGCCTCGACCTTGTTGTTTTTGTATACCATAACTATCAACTCCTGCTTTAAAAGTTCTGTACTTAATTATATCCTTTTTCAAATTACCAGTAATATCCTTGTTTATTTTATACAACCAATTAACCCAGTCATCTCGGCTTATTTTACTGTTTTTATACTCGTCTTTTAAAAACTCTCCCCTTAAACAATAGTTTTGGGCAGCGAAAACGCCAAAATCCGCATAATCTTCGAGTTTTATTAATTGAGGTTGTTTGTTTTCTGTTATAGCTTCTTCGGTGAATTTGTCTCTAAAGGGAATACCTCTTGGGGTGACGACATCAACAGGTTGTGGTTTAGGTGTGGAAACTCTTTGAGTTTCAGGCGCAGAATCATCAATATCAGCTAATCGTTCATACTCGCGCTGAGTTTTTATATCACTGGATAACTGTTGTATCCCTGCGCGTGTTTGTCCGGTCTCTGCTGCTATCTTTTCAAGCGTATCAAGCAGCGGCGCCTTCTTTACTCGTTCTCGCTCAGGAATATCTCCGTATATCGCTGCTTTAGTTAAATTTTTCACATCTTTGGTCGCACTTGTTATCGGAGTAAACAGTTGTTCACTTGACACAGAAAAGTCAGTCTGCGCTTGTTGTCGTTGTTGCAGTTTATTCCGTACAGAGTCACGAATTGGTACAAATCTCCTGATTGCATCCAGTCGTTCACGAGCCAATCGGGTTGTTAATGCTTCATTGACCATTATTTGAAATCAGAAACAATTTTTCAATTGCAAAACAATTTTTTAATCCGACCTAACACCATCGTGGAAGTGTTTTAACATCTCTATCATTGATGGGGAAAGTGTGGAAATCCTTATAAAAATAAATAATATCACACTTTCCCCACTTTTCCATTGATCAATCTGAACCGTCCATCAATTTTTATTCAGTGTGAAATATTTTCACTGTTTTTGACATTGTCAATCAAAAAATGCTAAAAAAAAATTAAAATCTCTATGAGGGACGGTCACAATCAAATAATGATAAATGGTCAATCAAAATTGTTCATTTTCTTGAATTAACGCCCATAGGTTTCTAATTTTAGAATTAACCTCCTTTTTCAATTTGTATTCGTTACCTAATTCTTTTCGTATTCGTTCTATGATAGTATATAACAGAGCGAACACACTTACGTCACTGGAGAATGCAAGAGAGTCCCGAATAGAATTCTGAATTCTTTTGATGAGCGCGTATTGCTTTGGCAGCATATATTTATTGTTGTTAACTCCGTATTCAATATCCTGAAAATCAGACATGATTTGATCAGGATTTAACCCATCCGATAGTTCAATATCCCAACTTTTCAATTTTGAAATCTCGGATATAATGCTATTCATATTTTCAGAATTCATATTCTATAACAATGACATATTTCTAAATGAAAAATATGACGCATTAGACATAACTAAATCGAATTTTCTGTCCAGTCCCATTTGAAATCGCAGATCGATAAATCCCCTCTGCAACTTTTCGTACTGAGGGTCCACAAATATCGAAATGCCTTCCGGCGCTAGCTATCGATTGAAATATTTTTTCTTCGTTAGTTATCGTATTAAAAGATTTTACGGGTCTCTTCCCAATCGTTTTGCAAGTGCCAGTCTTCCCTCGTTTGGTATTCTCACTTTGAGTAACGGCTTCTAGATTTGATAAAGAATTATTCTTTGGATTAGAATCCTTGTGATCAATAACAAAATCATCCTCGATCAATCCATAAAAACACTCGTACACGAAACGATGGCAGTAATAAAATTTCCTTCCAGCGCCAAACTTCAAATATCCCCCACCATTGTCAGAACCAACTGGTTTCTTCAGTCTACAGTGTCTTACAACACCATCACTAGATGCTTCATAATTTGTGATCACAGGGTGTGGTCTGAATTCTTGGTTCATTCGTATACTAAATACTATTTGTCTAATTCATTGTTTGGTTTAATGATAAATCTTTCGATGTAGTCTTGAGGAGTTCTTATGATTTTGTCAGGGACGTTGTCAGGGTCAGGGACTTTTTCAGGGTCATAATTTCTGATTGATTGTCCATTTTTTATTCTTTTATCATAATAACGCTTCAACTCCCTGTATTGCTTTCCACCGCAATTCAAACACAACTGAGATTTTCCCCTAACCCCAACCCCACATCGTATGCAGGGTAACGGGCCAAGGCTTCCACGACGAAAGCTTTGCATATGATACCCACAGAACTCATTTCTGCATGATTTGTTACACGGGGTTGTTGATCCAATCATAAGCCACTTACAGTGATTCATTATATATAAATCTTTCATTTAAATGCTTGTTTTAATTATAGCATGAGGGAGTTAAGGAGAACGCCTTCGAAAAATGCTGAATTCAATACTGATAAGGAATTTAAGAGATTATTGAAGATTAATCCTAAATTTAATCTCGATAAACCCAAAAAACGTCCAAGAGACGGAAACATGAAAGAGTTTAAGAGATTATTGAAGATTAATCCTAAATTTAATCTCGATAAACCAAAAAAACGTTTAATAGACGGAAACATGAAAGAGTTTAAGAGATTATTGAAGATTAATCCTAAATTTAATCTCGATAAACCAAAAAAAACGTCCAAGAGATTACCCTGGAAAGATGCTCAATTCAATCTCGATATAGTTTCTAATACACCAAAGAATACAATTCTTGATAAAGCCATGATTAGTAAAATCAGAGACTGTTTTAATGAATTCAAGCGTGATGGAGCATCTTATTGTTGGTCAACATTTCGAATTGATGGTGTTGTTGACGCTACCATGAATGATGAAAAAGCAGCAGTGATAATTTCACGTGTTGGGGAAAAAAGGTATTTTTTCCGAATAAAATTCATTATCGAAGTCAATGGCAAATGGATTATTAGGGATAAATTTGAACCAATCCTCAAGAATAAAAAAGCTGTCATTGTGAGTAGAGATTCCAAACCAGGAATTCTAGCCGGCATTGACAAACCATACTATGAAAGATCTTATCCCGTAACAGCAATGGCTTATGGGATATATCCGTTAAATGATAAACCCGATATCGCAAAACTAGCTCCTATGAAATATTCTAGTTCACTGAATTGCGTGGCAACACGGGTAATGGAACACTTCACAAATGCATCCCGAGGAAATAAACTAACTGATCTGCGACGTAGGAAAATAACCGAATGGGAACTGACAGTGAAACAGCATGGTGCAAAGATTTCTGATATAGCTAAATTAGAAACATCATTAAGATTTCCAATAACCGTTATGACGATAACCGGAGAGGTTTTATACGAACCGAAATATAACAAAAATGGAGCGCCAATACAAATTATTGATCATAACAAACACGCGTGGACACCTGCGGTAACAGTGTTTCCACGAGAACGAACCGTGAAATATATCCCTAAGGAGTTCGTCGGGGATGTTTTCTATGAAGAGAAATTATTCGATGCTATTCATGCGTTGTGTAAAGATGATCCTGTGTCAGTGTGGTTACTTAGAAGTGATGAAGATCCCGAAATAGGATTTGATCAATTTGTAAGACCAAATGGCGAATTATATCGCGTTGAAGAATTAGATAACAGAATGAGAAAAATCGCTAGTGATTTTTCACTGGAGAATTCCCATGAAAAACTACTCACGGATAGTTTTACTATTCCATCAGTGGTAGCTCACTTCGCAAGAGAAAAAAACGTCCAACACGAAGTGATTTTCTCGAGGATGTTAAATTGAGTTGCGTCGAATTTGGTCATGGAGGACTGTGGAATACGAAATACTCACGTGATGGTATGATTTCAATTGATATATCCGCGTGTTATCCCGGAAGTTTTCTCGGATATGGGGAATGTGCTGAGTACTTCAAATGATTTGGACACCCCACGCATGAAATGACTCGTGTTGCGATTAATGGACCATTGCCTGATTTTGATTTAACCGGATTCGCTCGTGTGATATCATTCGAATTAGCTACAGGGTTACATCCGTGTAGTTATGTTTGGCTCGGTAGACACCTATCTGAAAAACACTGGATGCCAATAGTGCTATTGAGATATATGATTGATTGTGGTATGCTAATATCGTTGATTGTTTCCGAGGCTATTATATGCTATCGAGCTCAGAAAGAAGTTTGGCTACCACAACCCAATTTAGATCGTATAATCAGCGAGCAGCAAAAACAATTCCCTGATTTCAATGAAGAAAAAATCATGAATTTGTCTAAGAAGTTATTTGAAAGTAAAAAAGAACAAGCAAAAGATTTTGGACGAAGAATAATCGGTAAATTTATCCAGGGTGGAAGATACGACAACGCAAAATATTCTTCGCGGTTGATCATAGACGTCGCTGAATACGATTTTATTGTAACGGATTTAATGAAACAGGGAAAACTTGTATCCCGTAAGGATGCTTTTCTATCCAATGGTGAGAAATTAGGTACGGTTGTTACCTACTGTGATGGATATAATTCCCAGTATACACATTTAAGATCATCTATGCTAGCCTATGCTTCTATTAATCTATTTTTGATGATAAATAGATTTCCTAATACCGCGGTTAGAGTGGCCACTGATTCGATGTATATACACAATAAGTACAAATCAGCTGTAGCTAAATTCACAGATCCCGAAGAAAATTGGGGGCGTTGGCGATTTAAAAAGGAGATGCTACATGAGTATTGTGAATCCGCAGACGTTGCCATGGATGATAAATATCTTTCATATAACCGTATTGAAATTCAATCAGAATTTTCTAATGCACCACCGGTATCTGATCCAGTATGTAGATACAAGACAGTTTATTTAAACGGTTGTGGTGGGTCAGGAAAGACAACTCGTGCAATTGAATTATTTCGTCGGTCAACCATGATTGTGCTAACACCGACTCACAGACTCGCCAGAGAGATGATACAGCGAGGGGTAAATGCCTGTACTTACCATAGTTTCTTTCGATGGAAGGGTGACAAATGGACTCCTGAGCGTATGGGTGATAAATTCATTCCTGAAATCATAATTTGGGATGAAATATGCACAGTGTCATTAGATGTATTACAAACATTTCTCGAGTGGTTGTTAAACAAAAACACAAAAGTCGTCATGTGCGGTGATCACGGCCAACCACCACCATTTGTCGGTGCATCTCCACATGAATGGCTAAGGGGTTTTGTAGACTATTATGAAGAAATTACCACTGATTATAGATCAATTGATGAACGATTACGAGAATTCAAAGCGCTAATTAGATTACAACCGGATAGAATCCAATGCGAAATAGCGCGTGAAGTGATTTCAGAAACTCCAATGAATGATTTCTGGGAAACATGGATACCAAATGATTTGATAATTGCAAGTAGAAAAATAGTCAGGGACACACTTCAGATGAAGTTATTTGAATTGCATAAAGAAAAATTTGCAACGCTTCCAGTACCCCTTTGTTATAGGCCATCGGATACACGAAAACAGAATATTGAAGTTGATATTCCAGGACAGAGTGAAAAACAAATTCTCGTATTAAATGATATTGTGCTGGTTGATATCTGTGTCGTTGAAGATGCATTGCGTGCTAATAAATCCCCGTGGATGCTAGGATACGCAGCAACAATACATTCTTCACAGGGATTGACTTTATCGGATACAATTGTTTGGATGGTGGATAATCACATCGAATGGTCGAATTTAGTCTATCTCGCAGTATCCAGAGTACGAAGAATAAATCAGCTTCGAAGAATTGTTTTCGATGATAATGACACAACAATGGATGATATTGATGTTAAAATTATTGATAAAAAACTCTCCGGTTACAAACAACAGGACAAAAAAAACCGAGAATTTGATATTGATGCTGAATTAATAATTACGCTGAAGAAACAACAGAATAATCACTGCGCGAGTTGCAATTGTATAATGCGTTGGCAGTATTCGGATAAGGATCCTCGCCAATTCACCGTAGACAGAAAAAATAACAATCTCGGCCATGTCAGAAACAATGTGATGTTGACTTGTCTTGAGTGCAATAGACGCAACGGTGCTAGTTAAGACCATGCGGTGGCAATTGAGTATCCTCGGGAATTACCTGTAGTTGTTGTCGAGTAAATCCTCGTTGAGGGGCAGTTGAATCCAGTTTATAGACTGGAGGTCTACCCGTAGATTGTGATATACTAGATATCTTGTATGCAGTAACACTCCAAATAGGATCAGTAGCCCTTTTTCTACCCCCTTCAAGCTCTCCTGGTTCGTATAAGTACCTAACAGTGACATTACTACCAAGAATTGGTTCTTTGAAATCTTTTTGTGGTTGTACGGGTATTGACTTCTTTTTAATCGCGTTGATAGGTTTCATGTTGATTGTTCTAGTAATCTCGTTATTCAGTGCAGTAATCACAGATGGTAATCTTTTAACCCATTCACGGGATCTTTTTTCTTGGATGAATTCTTTTGCGTATTGATATCCAAATAACCGCTCAGCAATCGTCCGATTAAATCGTTCTACAATGGCCTGATCGCGATGTAGCGCAGTATGCCCTCGTCGTATGGTGACATTATGATGTTTCATTGTAGATAACACTGCACCCTGAAATTCCTTGCCAGGATCAACCTGCAATAGATTTGGCCAGTGCAGAGGACCTCAACGATAAATCCTTTCAAATGCAGAAGCCACTTCAGTGGCTGATTTTGTTTTTAACGGTTCTGCTTCTTTGTATCGACTTGCAATATCAACTACGGTTAAAGCGTATTTGTAACCACGATCATGTGGCAGAAATAATATATCAGCCTGATGAACTTCATTAGGAGCGGTCACATCAAAATGCGAGAATTGAATTTGTTTAGGCGGTGGTAGATAAATTTGCCATAGTGCCTGTTTGGATAACCAATTAGCCGCAGTGGTTTTTTTCACTTTTGCAGCGCTAGCGAGTTTATGGACTGCTGATTTACCCCTCCAGTATCCTCTTGGGGAATAATAAATTGATTCCATATTATTAATTACCGGCACCTAACATCAATTTACTTTTCATAGCCGATTTTATCAAAAATGAAGCCAATTTTTCTTTGAAGGATTTATCAGGAATAGCATTTAACGCATGAATTAATTTCACATCCGCGAGATGTCTGTGTTGCAGATTGCTGCTTTTATAAGCAACATCATGAAGGTGACAGGCCTTATCAATGGCGTTTATTGGTTCTTCACCGGGTCGGGGCTGATTTTGATTATTGAGTCTGATATCAAGTCTGGTTCCTGGTCCACAGTAGCTATATCCTGGAAGGTGCTTTTCTCCGGGGTACTTTGCCCATGGGGTTCCAGGGAGCTTTGCCAATTTGGCTGCGATATCACCTCCTCGTTTTTTTTAAAATCAGATCTCATAGACACAAATCTAAATTTCTTTGTACCACATTGCACGCATTTACCAGAAAGCGCTGATCGGTTATTTTTAGTTGTAATTGTTGTCACGTCATCTGTGCCAGTACGCGTTTTACACTTCACACAATATAGATCCATAATTTATGTATAGAGATATGGATATAATTGATTTTTCAGCGACTAAAACAAGAGAACCAGTTAAGCATCATGCAGCGCTACCAAACTCTATCCGGACGATTATAATCGGGCCATCTGGATCCGGTAAAACGCAATTGTTACTCAATTTAATAATGAGATGGATGAAGTGGGATAAGTTGTATTTAATTGCCCCTAGCGTAGATGATCAACGATGTTATGAAGTGCTAAAAGATTTTAACGACAGCGCGGTAGAAAAATCCGGAGAGGGTATTATTGAGTTTATAACCGATATCGATGAAGCACCGAGCATTGATGATATTGATGGAGATATTAACAATTTAGTTGTATACGATGATGTAATGTTAGATAAACAAAAAAATCCTGCTAGAATATTTTCCCGAGGCAGGCATAAAAACACTGACGTGATATATGTCACTCAACGCTACACTCAGGTTCCAAAAGTCATCAGAGATAACTGCAATATTCTTGCTGTATTCAACGGAGTTGATACTCATACTCTTAGAAATATATGGCAGACATGGTGTTCTGATATGGACTTCAATCAATTTAAAAGCTTCTTTAGTCATGCTCAGTCAACCCCGTACGGATTCGCAACAATAAATTTGCATGATCCTCGGACACGATATCGTATCGGACTGGATCAAATATTCGGTTAAAATCATTTATTATTTTTTGTTAACCCATAGCAGCAGAGAGGGTGGATGACAACAAGTTGCGACCAAAATTAATTAAAAAATCGTAAAAGTCTCCGTTTTCATTTTTTTAGTTAAAATGAGATTTCGTAGGGAAGGCTCGTTAAAATTTCAATCAATTTTTTGTCTGAAAACGTTGTAGGGTTTGCCCCTGAGACATTTTTTTGGGTTAAAATGAGATCGTAGGAAGGTTCGTTTTAAGGATTCAATCAAAATTTTCTCTAAAAACGTTGTAGGGTTCACCCTCTCTGCTGCTGCAGCTATGACATAAGAGTATGCTTGTCCGTAGACTTGCATGCACTTTCTTAACAGTATTATGTTCTATTTATAGCAGCTGTCCTATTTCCAAGAAACATTCTGGTACTACTTTCATACTTTTGACCTCTATTTCTATTTATAGCAGCTTTGTGTCTTAGGAGAGAACAGACTGGTTTTCTAACTTATAATCTTTGCTCACAGATTAATTGTTCCAATTTGTATCTGGTACTGAACCAGTCAGATTTATTCTAGTTGATGCGTGTGTTAGAGCAAAAGTGTTTTCAAATAATTTCACTGATGGATTAAGAAAAGACAAAAAAAATTGATTTAGATATGAATACATGAATTACACAATACAGCTGTAACATTGTTCCATTCTAGGGCAGTTTCACACCCCTTGCAGGCTATGTGGAAAGGATTTTAATATCGGTTATGGTGGTAAAACAAAGAAACCTTGAATTAGCTCATTTTACTTACTCCAATACTAAAGTAACTTCTTTTTTACATCAGAACTAAATTGTGGACATGAATTTTATAAATGCAGAGACGTTATATACTATGTTCTTAATAGAACATGGACTACCCCTAGTGGTAAAAGACTACATATGTCATCTGTTTCGTGATTCCAAAATTGCAGAAAATATGAATGTGCAAGAACAAAATCATCTAATATTGTTAGGTGTTTAGCAGAAGATACTTCACTTAAAATTGCAAAAGTCATGAAAATTGGGCCGTTTAGTATTGCAACAGACATGAGTGGTGATTATGACAAAATGTTGTACCCAGTCTGTGTAAGAAACTTTGGCAACAGAAAGGGCAAAGTCAGAGTTCTCTTCTTTCATTACCAGAATTAACAGTTGATTCATTTTAAGAAAACATTTAATGAGGCAATGAGAGGTGCAGAAGAAATGATATTACACATCAGTGTATGGAATGAAAATGTTGAAGCCAACTTTAATAAAGTTTGTGATCAGTAGTACATCATTTGTTTTTAAGTCAGATTTTTGCTCCAGATATGAAATAAGGGGCCCAAGTGAAAGAGTATGTTACGGATCACTGCCATCTCACCTCTGTCTGTGTGGGTGATTTTTGCTCCAGATATGAAATGCAAAACATGATTATTTTCATTTGTCAGATTCATATCTGCTTCATTTTTGAAAAGTATGACTCTGGAATAGCAAGGTGCTCTCATTAGAGTCCAGCAAAAATAAATTCCAAAACTCCAACTTGACATATTTAGTTTGTCAAGCACTGCAGCAAGGGGGAGAATTTAATTCTTTGCACCTACAGCAAATGTCATATTGAGATAATCAGACATTCGTCATTTGTAAGTGTCTGTCTGTCAAAGCAGAAGCACAATCTGGATATATGACATTTACTTATGTAAAATAGGAGCTGAGTATTTATTGCACAGATATGATTATTTGTGTGATATCGAAATTTTGCATCCTATTTCATTGGCATTTGTAACAGCTGGATTACCTCTAAAGACCCCATTAAACTTGAAAATAGTTCTCCTCATTCCCCCAGTGATTTGGTCATTGCCAAAATTGTTTTTGTTTTATATGAATTTTGTTTTTAAAAATTGTGTTAAACTGTTGTATTGCATAAATTGTATCCTGGAAATATTTAATTTTTATGCTGAGGTTTGACTCCTTGATTTTTTTTTTTGGAACTCTAGGATCTGTTTATGCTGGACTCCACAATTTATTTAGGAACTTGGGATTTTTCATTTAATACCGCATTTTTGGCACCAGAAGGCATATACTGTAAACTTTCAAAACCAAGGGAAATCACTTTGCACACAAGCATACAAGTTTCTCGATGTCACTTAAACCTAAGCCATATTGCCAGTAATGATGACCTTATATTTTATTAACCTTTTGTAATAAGCTATCCAGATAAAATGTAAGAAGATTAAAAGGTAAAATTGTAATTACAGGTATTACAATCATGATGTCTTTTTATTTGTGGCGCTAATAGTCAAAGAAGAGCTTATAAGTAAGTCTGTTATCCATCATTGATTTGTACATTGACACAAAGTCTCTTATTTATATTCTGCTTTAACTTTACACACACGTTCATTCCATGTTCTAGTTTATCCTAAATGAAAATAGTGCTGCTCAGACATCCAGTGTGGCATCCTTGGCAGCCATGTTAAACTTCTTATTGCTCCTCTTCCCAACTGTACGGCCATATCAGCATGATATTTTCACTTAACTTTTTACAATATCTAGTTGGTCCTATATGAAAATGGTGCTGATCTGATGTTCATTATGGACACTTTGGCATCCATCTTGAAAATCCTGTTATTTATACTCCTGTGTGGACTAACATATTTTCATGCAGTTTTCACCAGAAGACTTCTTATGGTGTCTAGCATAAATTAGCAAATATAATATAGGTCCAAGAATAACACATACTCAAGTATTACCTGTAGTTTTTATTTTGTATGCAAATATAGATTACCCATGGATGTATATAACCTGCAGTTTTTCATATAGAATAATAAAAGACCAAAATCTGCATTAGCTACTTTTCATTATAAACATAGTATAAAATGCTAGGGTATGGTGAAGCATCCTTTCTGTTGACCACTGAACCCAATCCAATCATTTAACCAAACTGGGTCAGTTCATATTTAGTTTCTTCATCTTGAGGTGTCTTGGACATAACATGATGATGTCACATACTATCTTTTGTTCAATGCAGGACCTATCCATTACTTGTAATTCAAAATCAATACTATAGTCACCTATTCATCAATAATCACCAGATGGTATGAACTACACACTTTCCAATTTGACAGTGATAATAATACCAGCTGTTCACTGTTGATTCTGGAATTGTGAAATTCTTCCAGAAGTCAACTCATCTATGGTAGATTAGAATCTGATTGTGACAGTGGATCAGACCTATCTATGTCAGTTTAAGATTTTAAAAACACAACAACAACATTGCCATTCTTCATAAATTAGTAAGCTGTTAAATTGAAGATGATGATTTTATTTTGTTGATCTTGCCTTCTTGTTATTGTTTAATTATAGTCTTTAAACAATGACAAACATAGCTGATGTGTGAAACATAGCTACCATATATAATCAACATTAGACTTGTTTGCTATTTTGAACTTGGTGCAATGTTTGAAACAGGAAAAGTCTTTTTTAAATATTACTACAATATTAATACAAGTAAAAACTTAAATTGTACAACATGCGGACATATATATCCCCACAAGGGGGGGGTGGCACTTGTTCATAAATGAAATTTGTGACACTTGTACATTCACCACAGTATCCATCAGGAAAATCCTGTTATCACCCATTTGATTTGTATGGTCATTGAAGGTCATTGAAAGTTATTGATAAATGAACACCTTATCTCACAGGCTTCAAAGTCATTGATATTTCACCAAGGTCATTGAAAGTCCTTGAATTTGGGATATTTTGCTTAAAGATGAAACATGATGGAAAATATTGCTTTTGAATCTTGTAATTAACTTTATGCAATGATTGGAAGTACAGTTTGATTTTCCCATCATCATGATGCTAATCTTATACCATGTAGATATTAAGTGTAGCAATGTGCTGGTACAGTTCAAGTGAAAAGTTTATACTAATCTTATACAGTGTAAGATACTGAGTGGAGCAGTGTGCTGGTATAGTACGAAGTGAATTTATCATGCTAATCTATAATGTGTAAGATATTTAGTGTAGTGAAGTGTGCTGTACATTACACTCAGAATGAATTTATCATGTTAGTCTATACTGTTTAAGAGAAATGTGTAGGTACAGTACAGTCCAATTTAATTTTTATGCTAATTGTATACTGTGTAAGATATTGAATGTGACAATATGCTAGTACAGTATGGTCCAAGTGATTTTTTTTATGCTAATCTTATACTGTGTAAGATATTGAGTGGAACAATGCTTGTACAGAGCAATCAAAGTGAATTTATCATGCTAGTAATGTAGTATATAATGTGTAAGATATTGAGTGTAGTGAAGTGTGCTGTACATTACAATACATTACAATCAAAATCAATTTATCATGCTAATCTATAACATGTAAGATATTGAGTGTACATGTAGTGAAATGTGCTGTACATTACAATCAAAGTCAATTTATCATGGCAATATGTAATGTGTAAGATATTGAGTGTAGTGAAGTGTGCTGTACATTACAATCAGTCAATTTATCATGGCAATATGTAATGTGTAAGATATTGAGTGTAGTGAAGTGTGCTGTACATTACAAAGTCAATTTGTCATGCTACAGTAATTTGTAATGTGTAATATGTTATGTATAGTGAAGTGTGCTGTACATTACAATCAAAGTTAATTTATCATGCTAATCTTATACTGTATAATGTGTTGTGTAGTTGCATGCTGTCATAATACAAATAATAGCTGAAGGCATATGGTTGAGTTACATTTAACATCTCACAAATTAGGAACTACATCGCCAGTATGTTGCTCATCACTTTGCTAAAAATCTGCTTGAGTCCAGCATCCCACAGCACATTGTAGCATAGTCCTAACTACATTATTACACGAGTCCAGCATCCCACAGCACATTGTAGCATAGTCCTAACTACATTATTACACGAGTTCAGCATCCCACAGCACATTGTAGCATAGTCCTAACTACATTATTACATGAGTCCAGCATCCTGCAGCACATTGTAGCATAGTCCTAACTACATTATTACATGAGTCCAGCATCCCACAGCACATTGTAGCATAGTCCTAACTACATTATTACACGAGTCCAGCATCCCACAGCACATTGTAGCATAGTCCTAACTACATTATTACATGAGTCCAGCATCCCACAGCACATTGTAGCATAGTCCTAACTACATTACACGAGTCCAGCATCCCGCAGCACATTGTAGCATAGTCCTAACTACATTATTACATGAGTCCAGCATCCCACAGCACATTGTAGCATAGTCCTAACTACATTATTACAATACTTGTGTTGTGGGGTGTAAACTGAAGAAAGCTGTGCATTTGTGTTGTTGAGCGTAAATCAGTTAGCTTTGAGAGTATGAAAGGAAATTGAACAATCTACTGTACCACAAATTTAACTTTATGTAAGTTTCTTATCAAGGTCTCACATTTTCAGGTCCACAGTTTGGTACTGGAAGCATGCAGCTCTGAAATCTTTTGGTCTGACACTCATCTGATAAAATTGGAAGCTGATGCAGATACCAACAGTGTCCAATACAAACTAAATTTGCCACAAGACATTTGTCCCAAGGTGCTTAACGTTTTCCTGACCTATTTGTACACAGGTAGACTGACTGTCAGCAAGGAAACTTGTGCAACTCTTCAAATCCTTGCCAATACCTTTGACCAACCATTGGTACTTCAATACTGTAAGTTGTTTGAGTTGCAAAATGAAGCATTACTTTCAAAGGAGAGACAGTTAGTTCATGATGGAAATAGAAAAAGTGTTGGTGCAGAATCTTTTAACAAGAAGTCCAATAAAACAGAGATTCAAGAGGATAGAGCTATTGATGTGTCAGTGAAAGTTGATAATGACAGAGGTACAGAGCCATCCATTACTGAATCCCAGACTGATGTGCAAGACACTAATTGTCAGAGCAGTGAGAATGAGGATGCAGAATGCAGTTATAATGATAATCTAAGTTTTGTGCACATTAAAGAGGAAGTACTTGAAGAAAGTAATAGTGACTTTGACAACTCAGATGATACAAGGCAGCAGACTGTATCAGATTTTAGTAAAATAGTTTCTAGAGATGACCCCCTTAGGCCTAAATCAGTGTTTGGGGCAGACACTAGTTCCCTCTATCCAGTTTCTCTCTATAAATCCAACTCTGCAGTACCAATTTTACCACCATTCCAGAATTTTGTTGAATCTGATTGGCTCAACACTCAGTCTGCTGTCAGAAAAAGAGAAGGAAGAAAGAGTAAGCGGACTTTAGATATTGGAGATGGATCCAGAAAGAGAAAGCAGTCCAAGAACTCCATATTGCATGTACATGGGTCCAAGTCTGAGACTAGTGGTAAGTTTTCATTTTCTTTGGACCAGTCATTTCATGCAATTGTATATGCAACTGCAGAAATGTTATATGAGCTTTATTCATTTAAAAATGAGATCATGTTCAATGAAGCCAGAATGATCCCTTTAGTAATAATGTCCATCTATCCATATAATTTAGTAATAATGTCCATCTATCCACATAATTTCTAAAGGAAATGGAAATGATAGGAGTTGAATAAACCTTTTTGTTGGCTGAAATCTCTCATGTTTGTCAGTATTTTGCATCATTGTTTTTAGGAGTTATTCTGACATTCTTATATATACCCATGACATACTTTGTTTTTTTATTTATCAATCAGATATAAACTTGCTTGTCAGCATCATATTCATGAGATCTCAAACATCCTTGATTGTAAGCATCATTATTCATGAGATTTTTAGCATCATATTCATGAGATCTCAAACATCCTTGATTGTAAGCATCATTATTCATGAGATTTTTAGCATTATATTCATGAGATTTCAAATATATTTGTATGCAAGCATTATATTCACGAGATTTCAGATATGTTTGATTTATCAGTAAAAGTTTTCTTTTGATGGAGTTACAGCAACTTGCTTTGTCACACATCCAGCATGGTATCAGCTACAGAACAGTCTTAACTCTGTCAGATTGTTGTGTGTTATTGAGTAATTGTGACTGTCAACATTTTCCAACATACCAAACTCCGTCAGATTATTGTGTGTTACTAAATAATTGTAATTTTCAACTTTTTCTAACTTACCCATTTTCACTAGCCAAGGTTCTGATTTGTTAAACCTATGTACACCTTGGCAAATGGAGCAGATATTTATGTACTTTGGGTTAGTGAATTTCATTGGATGCAGCAGCAAATCATCTCATCCAATTAAAATTGTAGACTGTTCATACATGGTCAAGACAAGGTAGGCATATAACTTGCATGGATAAATAAAGAAGCAAATACACCTGTGTTGGATTGCCTCTAGTATGTAGTCATACATTCAATGTTAAACTTAGAAAGTCTCCTTTTGAAGTTTGTTGCCTGCAGCATGTTAAGGCATTGTACAATGTAATGCTCATACATGCTCTTATTATTAGAACCAATTAAGATGAAGGGATACATTTTCCATGATTATCTTTAGAGCAAGTTAAGATTCAGGGATACATTTTCCACTCTTATCTTTAGAACCAATTAAGATTAAGGGATATATTTTCCACTCTTATCTTTAGAGCCAATTAAGATTAAGGGATACATTTTCCATGATTATCTTCAGAGCCAGTTAAGATTAAGGGATACATTTTCCACTCTTATCTTTAGAGCCTAGTAAGATTAAGGGATACATTTTCCAGAATTTTCTTTAGAGCTAATTGAGATTAAGGGATACATTTTTCACTCTTATCTTTAGAGCCAGTTGAGATTAAAGGATACATTTTCCACTCTTATCTTCAGAGCCAGTTAAGATTAAGGGATACGTTTTCCACTCTTATCTTTAGAGCCAATTAAGATTAAGGGATACATTTTCCATGATTATCTTTAGAGCCAGTTAAGATTAAGGGATACATTTTCCACTCTTATCTTTAGAGTCTAGTAAGATTAAGGGATACATTTTCCAGAATTTTCTTTAGAGCTAATTGAGATTAAGGGATACATTTTCCACTGTTATCTTTAGAGCCAGTTAAGATTAAGGGATACATTTTCCACTCTTATCTTTAGAGCCAATTAAGATTAATGGATACATTTTTCATGATTATCTTTAGAGCCAGTTAAGATTAAGGGATACATTTTTCACTCTTATCTTTAGAGCCTAGTAAGATTAAGGGATACATTTTCCAGAATTTTCTTTAGAGCTAATTGAGATTAAGGGATACATTTTCCACTGTTATCTTTAGAGCTAGTTAAGATTAAGGGATACATTTTCCACTCTTATCTTTAGAGCCAGTTAAGATTAAGGGATACATTTTCCACTCTTATCTTTAGAGCCAGTTAAGATTAAGGGATACATTTTCCACTCTTATCTTTAGAGCCTAGTAAGATTAAAGGATACATATTCCACTCTTATCTTTAAAGCCAGTTAAGATTAAAGGATACATATTCCACTCTTATCTTTAAAGCCAGTTAAGATTAAAGGATACATATTCCACTCTTATCTTTAAAGCCAGTTAAGATTAAGGGATACATATTCCACTCTTATCTTTAAAGTCAATTAAGATTAAGGGATACTTTTCCACTCTTATCTTTAGAACCAATTAAAATGAAGGGATACTTTTCCACTCTTATCTTTAAAGTCAATTAAGATTAAGGGATACATTTTACACTCTTATCTTTAAAGCCAGTTAAGATTAAGGGATACATTTTTCACTCTTATCTTTAACATCAATTAAGATTAAGGGATACATTTTCCACTCTTGTCTTTAGAGCCAATTAAGATTAAGGGATACATTTTCCACTCTTGTCTTTAGAGCCAATTAAGATTAAGGGATACGCATTGGTATGCTTATGCATCATATTCACATGAACTTAAACTATGCCACATACCATATATACTTGTTCATGAGTCCAACTGAAAAGTGCAAGGCCCAGGTGCATCATTGCATAATGCACCAGCTGATCTATGTCTATGTACTTTGTTAGAATAATCAGTAGAACAAACAACATGAACTGAGTCTGAATGCTGAAACAATCCAAATGTGTATTCAGTCATTTCTCAGATAATCAAAATGTGTATTCAGTCAGTGCTCAGACAATCAGCATGTGCATTAAGTCAGTGCTCATACAATCAGAATGTGCATCCAGTGTTCAGATAATTCAAATGAGTATACAGTCAGTGGTCAGTCAGAATGTGCATTCAGTTAGTGTTCGGATAATCAGAATGTGCAGTCAGTGCTCAGATAATCCAAATGTGTATTCAATCAGTGCTCAGACAATCAACATGTGCATTAAGTCAGTGCTCATACAATCAGAATGTGCATTCATTCAGTGCTAAGCTAAACCAAATGTGTATTCAGGATGTTAGATTACACCAAAGGTAGATCGTGCCATACAAGGTTGATAATATAAAGAATACAAATCATATGGCATATAACAGTCCTTTCAGATGCACTTGGCACATATACACTAACACGATCTACCTTTGGTGTGATCTAACATCCTTTCAGTTCTATGTCTTATGTCGTGTTAGTGTATATGTGCCAATATTTTATTTTAATTGTCTGTCTTGTCTATGTTCTGTATTTGCCTTTAATAAAAACTCATTGAGTCGTAAGCGCTCAGGCTAGAGTGATACTAGTTTTTGCACTGTTGCTTGTCAGTTTATTGCATTTATCTTATTCAATCCCTGACACACATGATCCCTTGCTGGATCCAGTGCATTTGAAAGGACTGTTATATGCCATATGATTTGTATTCTTTATATATATTACTTTATATATATATATATATATATATATATATATATATATATATATATATATATATATATATATATATATATATATATATATATATATATATATATATATATATAGACACACACAGCTATCCTTTTGAAAATATCAAGTATTTCTTTAATAAAGTATATTATGTTCATTTTAAAAGCAAATATTTAAGTGTGTTCATTTGTCTATTGTAACAACCAATGTTTTGTGACCCATTACATTTTAGTGCCATTGGTACAATAAAATTGTCTAAATCATAGTTTCTTGTCCATATTTGATGCTTATGAGTACTGCAATGACATAGCTTAAGTGAGTAGAATGTTTAAATATACTACTTAAAACTAAGGAAACCAACATTGTCAACAACAAAAAGTTTAATTTTCTGTTTTATGATCTATGCTATGATAGTATGGCTGCCGATTTGATTGTTTGAACATGGTCTAAATCATATGCACATTCTGATTATCTGTACACTAACTGAATGCACATTTGGACATGCACATGTGTATTCAGTCAGTCATTGAGAGTCGAAAGCGCTCAGGCTAGAGTGATACTAGTTTTTGCACTGTTGCTTGTCAGTTTATTGCATTTATCTTATTCAATCTCTGACACACGTGATCCCTTGCTGGATCCAGTGCATTTGAAAGGACTGTTATATGCCATATAATTTGTATTCTTTATATTATCAACCTTGTATGGCACGATCTACCTTTGGTGTGATCTAACATCCTTTCAGTTCTATGTCTTATGTCGTGTTAGTGTATACATGCCAATATTTTATTTTAATTGTCTGTCTTGTCTATGTTCTGTATTTGCCTTTGATAAAGACTCATTGAGAGTCGAAAGCACTCAGACTAGAGTGATACTAGTTTTTGCACTGTTGCTTGTCAGTTTATTGCATATATATATATATATATATATATATATATATATATATATATATATATATATATATATATATATATATATGATTTGCTTTTTTTTAAAAGCATTGTTTTATTCAGGTCCTTGCATTAACAATTATTCAGTAATACATGTAATGTTTTCTTAACACTGCAAGAATGTCCACATGTTTCTCAAAGTTGAAAACAGTGTGAAGTCAAAGACAGCTGATTACTGTTCTTTAGGTAGCCAATGAAATATGGAGTACTAAGAAATGGTAATGTTTCACATTCATCAGGCACATGCTTTATTTGGTATACAAAATGTGTAGCTTCTGATACAGTTACCGGTACTATATATTATCACTTATAAGTCCAGTACAACTGCAAACTGCACATACCCATATCTGTAGTTGCATAATGTATGGAAGATTTGGGTCTATGCAGTTTGTTAGGAGTAATCCATAGCAATAGAAAGATCAACCATGATCTTTGGGCACATTATGCTATGGGCAGATTAGGAAGTTTTTGTTTACAGTTTGACTATACTTATAAACGAGTATATATAGTAAGCAAGCAATGTTCATAAGGTGGATAAACATGCAAATGTAGCCCCGGCAGAGTGCGAATATTAATCATTTACCATTTCTAGAAAGAGAAACTGCTGCATTTAATTGGCACGCTTAAGGTTTCTTTCAAAGCTAAATAGATACAGCTGTTTTTCTCACAAACCTAGTGAGCAACTCAGAGCTTAAGAGGGGCTCACTTAAGATACGAAGAGGTCCCAGGCATTGTGTTATCCAGTTTTTTTTAATAGCTTTTGTTCAATACCAAGTCTGTCATTATTTAGTTTTTCTTGTCTCAAATACCATGTCAAGTTTAAATTGCAGCAAAACAAATCTTGTCATCTTTTCTATGATCATTTTCCCCAATTTTGTTAGTGTATTTTAATTTGGAGAATGTCATGTGAAAATCATGCAGATATGTACCATTACATCATTTAATCCATGTTATTTTGCACTAGGTCATATGATCTGTTTGGTAATGTCTGTTAAATAATTAGTTATATTTTGCCCAACCATGTGATGGAGATATTTCTGCTCATTTTGAAATGTTTTTGTAATTTTAGGTGAAACAGCTAATGACAAGAAGGAAGAAATTGACCCAGCCTCAGAAGATAAGAAGATCTTGGATGCTGTGGGAGGAGACTCTTGCATAAAGTCAGGCTCAAAAGCTTACAGTCTTGAAGAAGACATATGTTGTTTCTTTGAGTCATCTTCATCAGACAAAAGCACTCAAAATGCCCCTGAACAGGACTGGAACCCAGACACTAATAGCCCAATCATGTTTACCAAAATGCCAAATGACACTAGTAGCCCAGTCTTGTTTACCAAAATGTCATCAAACACTAGTAACCCAGTCATGTTTACCAAAATGCCATCAAATGATCTGACTCCATCTATGGTTGGAGATAGAACAAGCCATGTGCCCTCAATTGAATCTCTAGTAAAAGACTACATTACGATGGGAATGGCATATTACAACAAGAGTGCCACCACTGGAAGTTCTGTGGATGTAATGGATAGAGAAGCTGGAAGAATGGCCAGCTCCTTTGGTGATAGTGAGAAAAATTCTAATCCAGTAAAACCAAGTATTGACGGGATTTCATTTCACGAAGGCGCAAGTCCTGACTGTTTGGAAAGTACAAAAAGTAAAATGGTTACTATAAGACATAGAATGCCATCATCTCTGCAGAGTCCATCTGAAAGAACAGATGTGGGAAGAAAGTCTAATTCTCAAAATGCCTCAGGAAATATCACTCCATTTACATCAGCAGAGTTAAATGAGTCTGACATTTTTCATCTCTCATTGGATGGTAGACGTACACGAAACCTTTTGACCCACTCACAGAAAAGGGAAATAGCACATTACGCAGGTGAAAACAGTAACAAGAGTCATCAAACCATTGCCGATCACTTTTCAGAACTTTGGAAGACCACTGTTAAACGTAGAACTGTAGCAGATATATTAAAAAACAAAGAAGTGTGGGAAGATGAAACGCTGTCCCCATTTAGAAAGAAAATGAGAACACCAAAATATGCTGATCTTGAGCGTGAACTTGTTAAGTGGTATTTCCATTTATGCAAACTGAATATAAATGTCACTGATGAAGCCTTGCGTAGAAAAGCCAAAACTATTGGGGAGGAAATGAATATCACTGGTTTTTCTTACTCAAATGGTTGGATACAAAGGTTTAAATTCAGGCACAACATCAAGAAACTGTCTAATCCCATTGTATCGATGGAAAAGTAAAAGGTTCAAATTCAGGCACAACATAAAGAAACTGTCTAATCCCATTGTATCGAATAAAAAGTAAATTTAATTCACCTGTCTTTAGGAAGTATTATGTAATAAATATGTAACCAGAAATAATATAATATCAGACTTCCATTTTTCTGACTATTGCTTTTATACAGTGCTGTTATTATATGATTTATTAATAACTATAATGTGACATTTTTTTTGATACAGCAATCTGATTTTATGCAAGGTTGTTATTTGTCATAGGTTGCATCAGATACTAATTAGCTGTCACAGCATCATGCCATCAAGTCAAAATAAAAAAAAGGCTTAGAGACCAAGTTAGAAGGTTACGCTCTGACCCTACACCCCAACATGAATGTCCAAATATCAAAAATGGGGTGACAAGGGTCAGAGGAAACTCGGACTACTCAGATCAGTGTGCTGCTGATGATATATGATATATGATATTTGGATAGTGTTGTGGACAACTTATTTTTGTGAACGGGTACTCATCATTAATTTTCAATGCCGGGGTTTTTCGCTACGGTCGGATACCTACATGTAATAAGTTACTGATCTTGGATTGGAAATCATGTACTCATGCACATTTTCAAGTCAGAAATCAAACCTGTGACTACAAAGGTGCAACAACAATAAGCAGGCCCTAGTTCTTTTTTTATTTTGTTATGTCTAGTCAGATTTATAGTGAGGCAATCTAGTGTTACTCATGCCCATCTGTTTCTCATGTCTATGTGATGTCACAGATATTACTGCATTAATACCAGACTAATCTGCAACATTTTCAAATGTGATTTCATCTTTTACTGTCAGAATGCCATGGCCTGTGTTAGATGTAGGTGGAGTTTTGTGGAACATCAGCAAATCATGGTTATGACATCCCAAGGGAATCTGATGTCTTCCATAACACAATAATACACAATATAATATATTATAATATAATACACAATATAATATACATTTAATGTTCTGAATTATTGGAAGGAAATACAAATATTGTCATTGTGACTAGGATTTTTAAAGAAAGGAACCTGGATTGCAACATTCATTGAAGTCCATTGGAGAATTCACACACACACACACACACGCGCCAACAAAACTCAGCTAATAGGTCAAAACAAACAATATGATATAATTGAAGTACAAAGTTTTTAAATTGGATGAGATAGTACATGTCATAAGGCCTTAGAAAAGGAAAAAGTTGTCAACAAATTTGAATTTGGGAAAACGATAAGTCCTTTCATATTTAAGCTTAAACCTCATGTTCTGGAAGACTTTGTAAGAAAAAATATCCTAAGAAAGATCACATTGCTATATTGCCACAGACACATATTAAATTATCTTGTTATTGTTGTATTAGGGTTTAATGCCATTTTTCAGCACAAGATAGGCTATACATGGTGGCCAGTATTAATGGAGGAGGAAGAACACAGGAAAACACTAGAAAGAACCACCGACCCACGAGAAGCTACTGGCAAGCTTTCTCACATATCCACATTGGCCGAAGCTAACACTCAAACCCATGCAGAGGTGAGATGGCAGTGATCCGTTACAGAAAGCAGTTTTGACCACTCTGCCACTCTGGGCCCCTTATCTTGTTGTGAAATAGTTAATGGAACAATAATGTAGCAGTTACACAAGTTAAATCAAAAGGCTTTAAAGTTTAAAGTTTGTAGTGGAGATTGGAGATATAATTTGACTATTTCTAAGCCATAAGATGATACAATTTTAGATTGGACATTAAAATTACCACAGCTGTGTAAGAGGCATGATAGAAAATGTATTTACCAGGTAATATTTTATTAATGGAAATGGGTGTTTCTTTCTGTTTCTCAGTTAAAAGAGCATCTCTCTCAAGAGACCACTTTTAGATCATCCTTTTGACAGGTTTCTTAACAGATTTTTGACTTCTAGAGGTCATAATCTTGTTATGCCATTGTGGCTCCAAGGGATGAAAGTGATTAAACTGATTCAGCACAACCTGGAAGATTTCATCTAAGAAACCATCGGCATCAACCCTCCCTATTTGACAGAGAAAAGCAATGGTACTTGTCCCAGTGATAAATAGGTGCACCCAAAATTCCAGAGATGGCTGCAGAAGGGATTGACAGACACGACTGACCAAAATGAAGTTTTTCTGAAATTTATAATAAAAGGTTTAAATTTTAAATATCACATATCACATACATATAAAATAGTTAAATATATATTTCAATTTCATCTTCAAAAACGTTATCCAAATAGAATGCCTTAGGAGAACTACGTCGCAAAATAGCTTAAGGGAGCTAAACGTTTTCTGCCGACCATATGGCAGTCTGGCAAGAGTGGTCTTCCCATAGCTATAAACCTTCGCGGCAATGTGCAAGGATATTTTAATTATCTTGGCGGTAATGTGTAAGGATATTTCAGTTATTATTTTGTTCGTGCGACACGTCACGCTATTGTTTCAAGAGACATCGCCGTCCATTTTCATCTTGGAAGCATAAACGTTTGATATGGAGGCGTCCTTTCACTTCAAAGAAAGTATATTCCATCTCAATTTCCAAATCTTCTCTTACTGTCTCTGAAATTTGTATGTATGTATGTATGTATGTATGTATGTATGTATGTATGTATGTATGTATGTTAGAGTTCTTGGTCATTTGTACAGTATATCCCTACTGGATAGTTCCGGGCTGCATTAATCACGTGTGCAAGACTTATATTTTTTTCAGAACCCGGTTTTTGACTGTCTAATCCTTCATCTGGTACATACAGACGGGTGTTCTTTGAATACCATTTTTAGTGCGTTGGCGTAATGCTTCCATGAGCTAATTGTATACAGTACATGTATAGGCCGTCTCTGAGCCTTCCTACAGGTAGTGTTATCTGTATATCATAAGTATTTATACTTAGATACAGTGTATATATATATATATATATATATAGAACCTTTATTGCTTTGTCTGCTATTTTGAACATAGGCAATCTTCGCACCCGGCAATCATGCTTCAGTGATTATGCCTGCCCACGTCATCATTGACCTCTGCTTATAGTATTGGCATACAATCCATCTGCTGTCACATATTTTTCTTTTTGTAAACTCTGTACTGTATCGATATTCAAACATGAGGGGTGCAGGCATATCGTTGTATTTTTATTAGCATTATATTCTGTACGGTCATGGCCGTAGAGGGTGATCATAAGCGCTGGCGAAAGAAACATCCGGGGCTCCACTAGTTCTTGTTTTTCTTTCATAAATTAAAATGTGTTATTCAGCCCGGGTCACTTTACAGGCCTGTACCCCGGGATATATCCCCAGTTGGTCTCCCTTCCCTTTGTCGGCCCTCAATATGGTTCGTTAACAGTTGAATGAATGTTATCACTTAATGGGCCAACGCTAAGCTTTAGCTCTCACAGATAGTACCTCCAAAATGACAGGTCTAGGCCCCTCATGTTATATTTTCTGTTCATTATACTTACAGGTTTCAACTATGGGCAAAGCACAGAACCAGACTTTGAAAGATGATAACGTCATCAGTCTGCATGCTGATCTTTCATCCATAAAGGATGTTTTGGTGAAAAAGGGAAACAACTCAGCCTCTCTTCCTTCAACCATGAAGCGCAGGAAATCAATATCAGAAACTGCCTCATCAACCAAGTCACGTATTCAAAGGCCCAATGTTACAAGCGATTCTTATGAAACTTGACTCTATTTATGGTGCTGAACAGCAAGGAAAAAGAGCTTTACAAACAGCCATCGCTTCCCTCTCAATCTACATATATACGAACAGGTTACTTGGATGAAGCAACCGTAATCTGTCCCCATATTATGAATTGGACGATAATCCTCCCCCCCACACACACACACACTATCTATTTCTGTTGAGACTGGCCTAGGAGCTTTGCCCACCAACAACAGTTGGACTAGAGTTGCAGCTTCGGTTGATATTATGACAAACAAGGAGGAGCCTGTCTTCAAGGATCTACCGCAGTCAGGGTGAGTTACAGACATTCTGAACGGTCTTCACCGCTAGTAGCATGGTCAAAGCATTCAGATATTTTACATAAAAACGCCTTCCATCTCAATTCCGTCGCCGTTTTTTCGTCAAACGTCAGTCTTTTATTTGAAACACTAGCAATAGACCGGGATATGCGTTGAGGATATCCAAACCACACTTAATACATGGGCTGTCTACTGGACTATGTTTCCATAGCAATTTTCCAACAAAAGGAACATATCCTCTCTCTCTCTCTCTCTCCTCCCACTTTGACTTTTACAGGACATGCTTAGGAGTCGGTATCACGCATGGCCAATTTTTTCAAATAGTGCAGCACGACGCACATTGGACAATGCGGTGACCACTCTACTAATCTACCATTGGCTGAACGCGACTGTATACTAGCAACTTCCACTTTCTAAAGGACCACCATGAACCATGAAATCAGACTGCGTAGATAACCATTCCAATCTTTTGCGTAAAAGTCAGATTGAAGACTTTGTAAACATGCTTTTCTCTCTCTGTCTCTCTCTCTCTCTCTCTCTCTTTCTCTCTCTCTCTCTCTCTCTCTCTCTCTCTCTCTCTCTCTCTCTATATATATATATATATATATATATATATATATATATATATATATATATATATATCCATCCATCCATCCCAAATGCAAATGGCGCTCTGTTCACCGTCTTCAACTACAGCACCCTCAATCGCTTCTTTCACGCTCATTTGTTCTCAATAGAAACAACACGGTACATTCTAACTTTATTGGCTCACGCCGGTATACCTCTGCACTAACCACCGTCCGATATTAAAATTTGTATCGAAGCCAGCACTGAGGGCTGGGGAGCCCACCTTCTACCATCATTTCGGGAAGCCAGTTGTGCATAGTCACCCCACGAACGACATCTGCACATCACTTTTCTAGAAAGGATGGCCATTATGAAAGCCTTTCACAGGTAGCGGGAACTCCTCTGTAGCAAGGGGGTCCTGATTCTCTACAGTAATGACATCTCAAACGACATGGAGAAACCAAGTCCCCTGACCTTTGTGTCATGGTGTGGAACTTTCTAAACCGATGTTGTGAACAACAAGTCACATACATGTTCGTGAGATACCAGAACGTCTCAACATTCTAGCCGACTCGTTGTCACGAAAAAAAATCAACTGATTCAGAGAGAATGGTCTCTTAATTCCTCGGTTTTCATCCAGATCTGTACCCGAATGGACCGACCGATGGTGGCCCTATTTGCGATAAAGTGGAATACCAAACACCCAACCTTTGTCTCTCCCGTGCCGAATCAAAAAGCACGAGCAGTCGAAACACTGTCCTTGTATTGAACTAGCCTGAACGCATACTCTTACCCTTCAACACAGCTGATTCCAAGAGTGAACACAGAAAGCAACGGTATCAGCCTGTCGGATTATCCTCATTGCACCACTCCTATCGGAGAAGTTGTGGATCAACTACCATGTCAATCTTGGATCAGCAACACCGCGGAAGATTCGGGTATTCTCTCATCTACTCAAACAACCACAACGACAGTTGTTTCATTCATGCCCATGGCTCCTGAACCTGCATGCCTGGATCATTTCAAGCAGGCCCTCAGACTTAAACCATTCTTGCAACCGGTCGTGGAGAGAATCGCTCAGGCCCTCCACTATAAAAGTGTATGAAGGTAAATTGCACATTTTTCACCCAGCGGTTCGCAACCGAACTTTTTGACATCTCCAGGCGTCAATATCGCAAATACCTAATTTCTTCCTCTGGTTCTTCGAATTAAGAAAACTGCTAGCTCCGCTTGGTCAATTTAACTTGCTGTACTTCAGGGGTAAGTTGTATTTTAAAAAAAAGAGCCGATAACGTTTCTTTTTTTTAACATTTATATATGTAGTAATTGAATCATTGCACTTTCAGAAGCTGGGCAAAATTAATTTTCCCTATTTTGATAGGTGCTAAAGAAAATTACCTGCTGCAGCCGGCGTAAGTTATGTGGGCGAGCGATAAAGCAAGAAGTTGAAGTATGCTTTCATATTAAATAATAACTTACCACGCACATAATGTCCAAAAGATAAGCAGAAGGATGTCAATATTCGTTGAAAAAGAAAACTTGTTCAAGATTCAAGGAAGAGTGGCTATCAGAACTGATCGAAGCGGATGTGTTGTCATCGTCTAACAAGCAAAAGGTAAAACTTGGAGATATTTTCACATGCAATGATGATGGCGCTGTTGTTTGCACTATTTGCTCAATTGCAAATGCTGCAGGAGAGTTCAGCACTGGAAAAAAATGGGATGAATGGAAACTTGATTACTTAAAGCGGCATCTCAGTCAAAAAGTGCACACTGAATCAGCTAAAAAGCTACGGAATCAGAAGAGTGGTGCAATTTTGCGTTTGCTACAGGAGAGTACGGCAGATCGTAGTATCAGAGTAGAGATGGAAGAGAGAAAGCGGTCAACTTCAGATTTGGTAAAAGTGCTGATTGATAACGTTATTCTTGCTATTAAACTGAATGCATCCATGTTTTCTGTACAAGATATCCATGAGCATGTTGCAAAATACGTTAAAATTCCACAAAGTTGGCGCAGCAAAAATTATGCATTCGAATTTATTATGTGCATAAGCCTCGTCTTAAAAAATCAGCTTATGACTGAATTGCGAAAGTCGGCATTCCACACGTTGATAATAGATGAAAGCACCGATATTTCAGTTCAGAAAAGGCTGATTGTATATTTCAAGTATCGGCCTGAAACAGAAATTGTTTGCAAAACAATATTCGGTGGCATCGTGAAGTTGTCCTCATGCGACAGCGTCTCTGTTGTGACAGCAATAAAACAATTCTATTGTGAAAATCAACTTGATCAGCAGAAGATGGTGATGTTTACATCAGACGGCGCATCTGTCATGCTAGGGAAAAATAATGGTGTGGCTGCAATTCTGAGACGTGAGATACATCATTTGTGTGAACAACATTGTGTTGCTCATCGCGAAGACTTAGCTGTTGAAGATGCTTGGAAGCAAGTTTCATTAATGCACGATATTGAAACATTACTTCGGACAGTTTATACAATGTTCAGCAGGTCATCAGTTAAAAATGAGAAATTCCAGGAATTGGCCAATGCCGCAGAAAGTGATTCCGTGGCATTTCGGCCTTTGCATGAGGTAAGGTGGTTGTCTAGGCATTTAGCAGTTGCCGCTTTTGTGCGAAACTACAACGTTTTGATTGACTATTGCACTGAACAAGTAAACATGAGCAATGATCCAATCAATAAGTTCTGTCTGAAGAGACTTCTAAATCCGCAGTTTTGACTGGCTTTGACAGTACTTAACGATGTTTTGGGAGAACTGGCATCAATAAGCAAATATTTTCAAAGAAGTATTCTGACAACTATTGAAGCGTTTCAGTGTGTAAAGGCCAAAATATGTAAAATAAGATCGCAGTATCTTGGAGAAACAGTTCATTGGAGTGATGCAGTGAAGAAAGTTCTTAATTCAATTGACCGTGACATCGACAAGGCTGTAATTCTTAGATTTGTTGAACTATTATGTAATCACCTTGAGAAGAGATTTCCGGATGATGGAATAATGGATTGGCGAGCATTTGACCACTGCATCATTGCAAAGAATTCAAGTTTTGAATTTGGCAAAGACAGTTTGAACAAACTGATAAGAAGGTTTTCAAGAATTATACCAAACTGTCAAGAGAGTGTAATCTCAAAGATCGGTGAACAGTATGATGACTTCAAATTTTTGATTGCAGAGAAAGTGAAGACTGGATCAGTTCAGACTTTCACTGACGTCGTAAGCTGTGTCATGAAGAATGAAGACATGAAAGAGCTGTCGATTCTGCAGGACATTTGTGGGACATTTCAAGCATCAAGTGCAGACTGCGAACGCGGTTTTAGACTAATGAACAAAATCTAGAAACAGGCTACAAGTAAATCATTTGGATAATTTGATGCGCATAAAATTCTATCTTTCATCAGGAAGCACTTGTGATCTAGATGCGGTTTACAAGCATTGGACCACACACAAAGACAGACGTGAAAATTCGGCAATAAATGAATAAAGTTACTGTTTTGCTCTAAATTTCGAACTACATTTATTTTATTTGTAGTTTTTATAATTAAATATGACATATATGTGTAGCACTTTACCGACATCATTAATATAAAGTAAGTAGAACAATATTTTTATTAACATAATTGAACAATGCATATGCCTGTGCGAAATGTCTAATTTATCATATAGAAGACTGCTGTGTAATAGAGTTTTAAACATTTGTAAATGTACGACTTTCACAAATGCCGCTCACTAAAATTTTGCATCATGTTTTTCCGCGTACGCCTTTATTTTTCCGCACAGCATCGTCAAAAATTAGAGGGAACATTGATCACAACACGAAAGATTATTATATAATTAACACACACACACACATACACACATACATACATACAATATATATATATATATATATATATATATATATATATATAGAGAGAGAGAGAGAGAGAGAGAGAGAGAGAAAAGCATGTTTACATATATATATATATATATATATATATATATATATATATATAGAGAGAGAGAGAGAGAGAGAGAGAGAGAGAGAGAGAGAGAGATCCCCAATTGAAATATGTTTTGTCACTTTACACTATTTGAATGTATCATCGTGACAAAAAGCAATAATGATGGGAAGGCGATGTGTGCAACAAAGAAAACGATGTTCATTAAGCACACAGACGCAGAGAATGCTGGAGGCAAATCACGTGTAACAAAGGCATACAGACGCATGTTGTGCTGGAGGCAAATCACGTGTAACAAAGGCATACAGACGCATGTTGTGCTGAGGCGAATCACGTGTAACAAAAAGGCATACAGACGCAGGGCATGCTGGAGGCAAATCACGTGTAACAAAGGTGTATAGACGCATGTTGTGCTGGATGCAAATCATGTGTAACAAAGGTATATAGAAGCATGTTGTGCTGAGGCAAATCACGTGTAACCAAGTGATACAGACGCAGGGCATGCTGGAGGCAAATCACGTATAGTGACGGAATAGTTTGGACAATAATAACACTATAACAGATTGGTTTAACATTTACTGCAAATCGATTCTTAAAATATATAAACCAATAGTTTACAAAGAAACCGATTGCAATGAATTATTTTACAACGCACTGAGTAAAATTAAAAATGTAGTGTATGAAACATTAAGGCTGAAAAGCGAAAATTGTATGGTGTTCACAGAAGAAGAAATACATTTTCACTCAAGAAATGTGTTACATCTGTTTATAACTTTTATAAAATATGATTCAGATGAAGATGTAAAACTCATGGGAAAACTCATATATCAAGCCATATTTCATTTGGCAACGATTTTGTATTTAATAGGTTTACGAAGGAAGAAAAAGAAATAACAGTTCAAATGACAACCTGATTGGTTTTATATTGCAATATATTTATGGGACAATTTTTCGATAAGCTGGATACAAATTTAAGTGATGACGTATTATTGAAGAACATTTCAAATGGAGTTTTTCATATATTAAATTTTTTTAATATCTACAATATCTGTAGAGGAGTTGGCTCCAGAATATAGCATGACCTTATGACCTTTCAGTTTGATACATTGCTTCAATTGAGAGACTAATAAACTATTCAGACTGGTTTCCTATTTGTTTATTTTCATATTACCATTGAAACTGAATGTTGTAGAATAATTCCTGAATGCTACATTTATTGCTGCATCACTGTAAACATGAGCAAACTATTATTAGAGCAAATTATAAGCTGTCTTAGTATGAATCAACTTGATAATAAGGTGTACAGTGTATGGTACCACATTTTGAGTGATATAATTTAAACCTAAGATTAAAATAACAGTGTCCAAAAATCTATGTAGATGCTGATCACAAATATTTTGGTAATTTTCGCCATCAAGCTGCGGGGCAATTACTCGAATCACGGTGTAAATTTGCCACCAATACAATTAATAAGATGCAAACATTTTCTGATTAAATTTATAGCTTGAATTAGACTTTTCAGGGCCTTATTTCGAGTTATTGCTGTCTGCAGAATAATTTTGTTATTTCGTTTTCCGTAAAAAATATCACTTGCATAAAAAATTTTTAATGAAAAGATCTGACAGTTTTAGAGCATGTCTATATATTGTCGCTTGTTATTAGTATATGTTTTATTGTT
The DNA here is from genome assembly GCA_029339505.1 of Unio delphinus. Classification (NCBI taxonomy): domain Eukaryota; kingdom Metazoa; phylum Mollusca; class Bivalvia; order Unionida; family Unionidae; genus Unio; species Unio delphinus. The sequence continues at coordinate 1,965,703 of JAQISU010000219.1, forward strand.
CTGTATTCTTCCAATCAGAGCATCTGAACTTTTCTAAACCAGCTCTTGACTTTTGTTTTACTCATGCAGTCCGGCCGTACTATAGCGGTTGGTCTTAACATGCATTTTGTTTTCCAGTGTGCTGGAACAACAACAACAACAACAACAACAACAACAACAAAATAAACAAGAAGAAAAGAAAATGCATCTTATATGATATCCTAACTAACAGCCTAATACGCATCAACAAAAAGAGTGTGAATACGTTGGGGTGTTGAAGTGTAGTTAAAAATAGAATATTGAACAGATTTTTCTTTTATAAGAACGTATGTCAAGAGATCAGTGCTGGATGAGTATGTGTGCTATTTTCACTTCTTTATTTATCGAAGTATTGTCTCGGCTTTGCTCAGAGAATTTTTAAAATACAAAAATGTGACGTTTCGATGATGATTATATTGTCGTCAGCTACTTCAATCTCAAACAAATGTGAATTTAATTTTTGCAGTTAAGTTCTTTTGTTTCTTTGACTGGCCAGAACAAACAGTCAGGTTAATTTACACGACTGTCGAAGTCGATCTTCTTAATTTCTGTATAAAATGAAGTAATGCTCAGCAACCCATTAGCCATTCGGTTTCAACACCCGCTATTAGGACATAATTTTTAGTAGAAGTAATAAGATTAAAATTTTGAATAAATTGTATTAAAAGTAATTTTTCACTAATTTATATTGAAAGTAAGTTTCTACTGAAATATATTAAGATTATTTTCATTTATTTCTATATCAAAACTATATACTATTACAGTATAATAAAGTTTGCGGCCTTATGAGCAAAGGCAAAACTCCCTTGCATTTTTACATTTCTCTGGTATTGTAAAGTCAGCAAATAAAATACACTCGGTAAATTACAAAGGTTACGGACTACACGATCTTAGAATTTCGATTGAATGAGTGGGTTATTGACGTAGCAACGTTCTGTCGAGTGACCTCAAAATATGGGCGATCCTATATGTCTGAGACGAGAGCCTCTTTCTGGCTAGAATGAAATCAACACTAGGATCTTGACGAGTAACCATATTTGGTCGCGTGGTTACGTCCAGATTGCACATAAAAGAAGTACAAACCGCGCACCAGCACAGGGGCTCGTATCGTTGCTTACAATCGACCGGTCATACATGTACTATATAATAACTAATAACTACATGTATGGCCGGTCGATTGTAACCAATGGTACGAGCCCCTGTGTGCACCAGCAGTTCATTCATTCTGAAGTCAGAGGGACTCAAACCTCTAGTTACAGGTAAAAAATCGTATATTTGTAAATTTCTTTAATAAATAGGCACTTTTAATGTTTGAGATTTTAACGGTAAAGTTCATATGTTTGCAACATTTTTTTTTAAAAACTGAATTCTTCTATTTTACATTATAATGTAATGGAATGTTTAATTGTTTTAAAGAATTCATATTCATTTATATTTATGGTAATTTTTCTTGTAAAAGACCAATTCGTTACCAACTTCATGGTTAGATTCAATGTTGAAATAAAGTATTCTTTAAGTAAAAGGAATAATATTTAGTAACATATTCCAAATTAGTATTCTATTTTAAAATTAGTAAAATACATTTCTTCAAAATGAATTGTGTATTAATCGCAGCTATTTAATTTTTTACTCTTTGGCTATCATAAAATTAATCGAGTTTTAACTATTTGTATAATATTTTAAAATGCAGAAACTATAAAAATGAATGAAGTTGGTAAGCTGGAGAGGAAAGTATAATTTTATATGTATTTCATGTATTTTAAAAATAAAGCTTTATAGATGTATCTCTAGAATGTAGTAATATGTGTATATTACTAAGTCCATTCATTCTTAAGTCAGATGGACTTACGTCTCTCATTACAGATTCCTATACCTCATTCCCCAGATACAGCTGTATTTCATCATCAGACTGACACCTCCTTTTTAGAGAACTTCTTTCCCCCCCCCCCCTCTCTCTCTCTCTCTCTCTCTCTCTCTCTCTCTCTCTCTCTCTCTCTCTCTCTCTCTCTCTCTCTCTCTCTCTCTCTGGTTATGAAAATCAGAATGACTAAGAGTTGATGAGAAACAAATATTCTCATAAAACTGCCACTTCTACATGAAGGAAGGGCATAAGTAGAAACTCCAATAAAATGTCTGCATGTAAAATAAAAATAGATGTAAAGTAGGCGAAATTCAAAATGTGGATTCACGCTCACGGTTCTTTTAAAACATGCTCTAGGTCAGGTTATGCTGATCTTCCTGCATAAATCTATAACTCGTTGTTAGTCACTCGTCATATATGTATATAAGTACGGTACAATAAGTCTGAAAAACTAGCGAAGGGCTTTCGTCATAAACGTATCCCTTTTTGAAGGCGCAATATATAAAAACAAATGACAATTACAAACAGGAGAAAGAAAAAGAAAAGAAAAAAACCCTAAACAAAATATTTTTTCATACTCTTGCATTACTGTAACCATAGTCAAAAAATATATTCGTGATATGTAATAAAAGGCAGAAAATTAAGTAAAATCAAACCAAAAATTGTACTCGTAATCACTCGTATATCTATTTATTATCACATTCTCCAAGTTATTATCATTTCAGAACTTTTGATATCACATCGTTTTTAGACATACATAGCTCTTATTTTGTGGCTATTGGTACAATACAGTTCACTGAAATATATGTTTGATAAGATTAATTAATATTAAATCGTATTAAATCGAATGGCCTAGTTAAACCTGCAATTGGGAGATTAAGATATGTGAAGGACACGGCGGTATTATATATAGTCCACATAGAAAAGAGTGTTTTAATACATCCGACGAGTCCCTTGTGGATTGCAAAATATGTAAAACATGCATTTTAGCAGGGTTTTCCACAAAATTATTTTCGGGTAGGGGGCTGGGAGGAGGCGGCTAACATGAAGTGATCAGCTGTTAAATGTTACGGATGTACACCAAAACATGTTTAGAGGTAAAATCTTGGGTGTAGGTCAGTGCCTTGCCCCTGTGTGGGGGCGCCGATGCATTTAAGTGTGCGTATCAATCATCTTTAAAATGGAAGTGCGTAGTTGCTGAATTACCCGTGTTTCCAAATTGCGGGTAGTAGTATACACAGTCACATTACCTTACATCCTGTTTAAGAACACCTTTTGATATTTGTTAAAATATGCCACAAAATGTTGTACATGATACGTGACAGTGGCTGATAGTGTAATCGTATTTCACCTGGGTGTGATTCGTCTGGGAAGTCTGCTTCTAAGTATTTCAGGTAAGAAATTGTAAGCTTTGTTTCGAGATTAGTGCAAAATAGCTGTAAAACAGCTTGAGCTAAGTGACCCACCAAATATTTTAACGACGACAAAGGAAGGAATCTCAGTCGCAGCCACCTTCATTCAATACTCAACCTTAGACCTGTCACTGCCTTATCCGGCGTTTATGAGTATACGCTAAGGAACTAAGTACTCTGCAAATAACTGTTTGAAGTCTGTGGGGTTAGAATTCAATACGTATTTTGTCTTGTGTTTTTAAACCAGTTTCTCAAAAGATTTAAATGAAGAACTCAATAGTGGACATAACGTTAGTAATAGTTATCGCCATGTAAGCATTACTATGTGGAAAAAATTTGATAATGCGGACACAATTTATGTTCGTAGAGTTTCGAGTTTTAAGTGCAGTAAAGAATTATAACGTTATGTAGGAAATAATAATAAAGCTATTAAAAATAATTTATAGCTTTACGTTATACTCTGATTATCAAACTTTACAAACGATGAAATCGTATATTGGGTTGAGAATTGACGTTATTATGTAGCTAAAGTTGCGTGACAGCTGATTTTTATTAGTGGGTTTTAAATGCTGTGTGTGTGTGTGTGTGTGTGTGTGTGTGTGTGTGTGTGTGTGTTTGCAGATTTTTGAATATATAAACAAATAGCATCATTATTAGAGTTAAGTTTTTTCCTTTTTCCTGGGGAAGATGGCCGCTATCGCTTAACCGGCTTGACGTAGCTCTTCTGTTTTTGTGCTGTTTTTAGTGATATGTGTGCTTGTTGTCTATCTTTGTCTACATTATTGTTTCATCACGCATTGGCTGTTCAGTTCGTATGTATTTCTTCATCTCCTTGTTTTGGAAACGAGAACAATTAGAATTTTCCTCAGCTGTCTTGTTCCACTGTTGAGACGTCCTTTGTTAATTAATTGCTTCAAATTACCACTCCTTTGCTCTTCATACTACATTGCGTTCAAGACTAAACGAACTGGGGCTACATCCATCATTACTTAAATGTAAATGGAAGCGGAAAAAGAAACGTTGTTTCAAAGCTGGCCGACGTAGAACCGGAATAATAATTCCAGTTATCTCCCTTTCGCCCTTTCCAGCTAAACAATTTAAAAATTCGGCCGTTCATTTTGATAACCTGGTGTAAATCCAACTTATATCGTCAGCCTTTGTCAACTGTCCCAGAGATACCACTGCGTATTGCATTATTCAATCCCAATCAGTAGGGCCACCGGGAAAGCTCACAGAAATAGTAAACGACCAGAATATCGACGTCTTCTTTCTGACAGAAACATGACCAAAAACATGAGGCGATGAGCCCAAGTAAGCGGATTTAACAGCCACTACTTACGTCATCAAGTCGTTCCCCTGCCACTCTTGCGGAGGTGTAATTGGTGTCATCACAAAGAATTCCATGATACAATGTCTTAAACTCAACACAACCTTCAGTTTCTGCCACTAATCATTTGAACTATTCAAAACAACTCACACTTGAACAAAGGTCATTCCATTTTTTCTGCCTCTACCGCTCTACTTCTAGTACAAAGAAAAGCCAACTGAATGTCTCTTTTTGGAGCAGTTTCCGAATCTCCTGGAGTATGGAAATTCGATAGGTGATAACCTAATTATTCTTGAAGATTTCAACTTTCACTTTGACTGTCCTGAAAATTCTTACACGTCTAAACACCTAGATTCCATTCATGTTTTCAACCTTAAACAGTCAGTTAACCAAACCACCCATAAACATGGTCACATTTTAGACTGGATTCTTCATAGACCTGATGATAATATTCTACGATTCACCCTTGTATACGAACTTGCATCCGATCACCTCTGCATTAAATGCCATCTGGACGTTTCGGTCCCTAACCCTCCACCTTTATTTGCTACTAAGAGAAACATCTGTATGATAAATAGAACCAAAACTAATGCATGATATCCAAGCAAACCTAACAAATTTCTTACCTATTACAGCAAAACAAATCGAAACCTGCTTGCATTCATTGCTTGAAAAACAGTCATCAACCACCAAGTGAAGAGTATCAATTCAAACGTGTTCTCCGTGGTAATAACAGTGTTAGGGACCAGCTTCGCACTGCTAAAAGAGACTGCCGTAAAGCAAAGATGATTTGGCTTTCCACCAGACTCACTATTCATAAAGAAGTCTATCAAGCCGCAAAGAAGAACGTCTCAAACATACTCAGTTTAGTCAAATTATCCCCCACTACAGTACTAAGATCACGGAGAGTTCCAGCTGCAAAGAGCTCTTCGAGATAACTAACAAACTAATGCCAAGGAACAAATGTACAACACTTCCAACTACCTTTTCTCCAGTAGACCTTCCGGACCTAGTTGCAAATTTCTTCCGTGACAAAGTACAAGCCATTAGAGATACGCTTGACAACACAATTTCAATTGACTCGTCGTCACCATACAGTTACGATACAGAATTTCAGCGATAACCTATAGGAGCATTTGAACCTGTCCCTATGGATTTAGTATGGACAATCGTGATGAAGAGCGCATCAAGGTCATGTGAACTTGATCCAATTCCAACATCACTGCTGCTTGAGTGCTTTGACCCAATATTTCCTGTACTCGTCGTCGGCATCCGTCCGTCTTCGAGATACGATGGTGTAGCTTCCGATTTGGGTGTCCTATCTGCACCTTCTCGAGTGGCTGAAGAGTCCGACCCTTGAGTGACAGTCTCTCTTGCACTTGCTGCAGGTGTATGCTGATGCTTGCTGAGGATGTTTTTGGTTCGCCTTCCTCTTTGCAGCGAGGTTTGTGTTTCTCATCTCCTCAGCTTTCTGAGTGCCCTGTCTGACAGCAAGACGCCACGCGGAGCGGTCGTCAGCACAGCTCTCCCAATTGTTTATGTTGATGTTGGCTGTCTTCATGTCCTTTTTGCAGACATCTTTGTATCGCAGACGTGGCCTTCCAGTCGTTCGTGCACCTTCTACTAGCTCGCCGTACAGCAGGTACTTGGGTATGCGGCCTGGGTCAATTCTCCTAACATGGCCTAGCCAGCGAAGGCGCCTCTCGCTGAGAATGGAGAACATGCTGTTTATGCCGGTGCGTTTCAGAACCTCTGTGTTGGGAACTTTGTCCTGCCACTGGATACGCAGAATGCGCCGCAAGCATCTCAGGTGGAAGCTGTTGAGTTTCCTCACGTGACTCGCATAGGTGGTCCATACCTCGCTGCTGTAAAGGAGTGTGCTGAGCACGCATGCCTGGTAGACGCGCAGTTTGGTCTTCTCGGTGAGGTTGTGATTGTCCCAGACCCTCTGGTTCAGTCTCGCCATAACTGCTGATGCCTTGACTATCCGGCCATTTACATCAGTATCAACGGAGAGCGAGTTGGAGATGGTGGACCCAAGGTATGTGTAGTCCTCAACAACTTCCAGGTTGTACCCATCAATGGCGATGGTGGGATAGGATTCTGCGTCCTGCACCATTACATTCGTCTTCTTCAGACTGATGGTCAGTCCGAACTCCTTGCAGGCGTGGGAGAGGCGGCATACTAGCTGCTGCAGTCCATCTTCCGTGTGTGATGTCAAGGCTGCATCGTCGGCGAAGAGCAATTCACGGATGAGAACCTTTGTAACGTTAGTCTTTGCACGGAGACGGGCGATGTTAAACAGCTTTCCGTCAGTCCTAGTGTGTATATACACACCCTCGCTGAAGTCCTTGAAGGCGTACTGGAGGAGAATGGAAAAGAAGATGGCAAAGAGAGTTGGCGCAAGGACACGGCCTTGCTTCACTCCGCTGCTGACTGGGAAGGCCTCTGATGTTGCGCCATTGAAGCACACTGTGCTGTGCATGTTCTCGTGGAACGATGTTATGATAGCGAGCAGTCGTGGGGGGCAGCCTATCTTCTTAAGGATCCTGAAGAGTCCACTCCGGCTGACCAGGTCAAATGCCTTGGTCAGGTCTATGAAGGCAATGTAGAGGGGCATCTGCTGCTCACGACACTTCTCATGCAGCTGTTGTAGTGAGAAGATCATGTCTACAGTTGACCTGCCTGCTCAGAAGCCACACTGGGACTCGGGGTAGACTCGGGATGCTAGGGTCTGCAAGCGCGCCAGGACGACACGGGCGAACGCCTTTCCAACAATACTGAGAAGAGAGATGCCCCGATAGTTGTTGCAGTCACTGCGGTCTCCTTTGTTCTTGTATAGAGTGACAATGTTTGCATCTCGCATGTCCTGGGGGATGTGTCCTTGTCCCCAGCAGAGGCAGAGGAGTTCGTGCAGAGGCTGGATTAGTGCTGGTTTCCCTATCTTTAGAACTTCAGGTGGAATGCCGTCACTCCCAGGGGCCTTCCCACAAGCGAGGCAGTCGATGGCTTTGCTAAGCTCTTCCAGGGTGGGTGATGTGACTAGTTCCTCCAAGACTGGCAGGTCTGGGATGGAGTCTAGGGCAGTGTCCGTGACGCGTTTTGGGTTGCATACAGCTCAAGATAGTGCTTAACCCAGCGCTGCAGCTGTTTGCCCTGGTCTTTGATGACTTCGCCAGTCTTGGACTTGAGTGGGGAGATCTTGGAGGTTGGTGGGCCTGTTGCCTTCTTGATACCCTCGTACATGCCCCTTGCATCCCCAGTTTCTGCAGCTATCTGTATGCTGGTGCAGAGGTTCAGCCAGTAGGTGTTAGCGCAGTGACGGGCGGTCTGCTGGGCATTTTTCCTGGCAGTCCTGAGGGCCTGTAATGTACCAAGGCTAGGCGCAGCCTTGTAAGACATTAGGGCTTTCCTCTTCGCCTCAGTCACGGGTTCCATCTCCTCCCAGCTGGCCTCATACCAGTCTGTGTTTTTGTGCTCTTTCTTCCCATAGGCAGTAATGGCTGAGTTGTACACAGCGTCTCGGAGGTGGGACCACTTGGAGTCGATGGTGTCATCAGGTGTCTCTTTGGTGAGAGCCTCGTGAAGTTTGCAGATGAACTGCTGTGTCTTCTCTGGATTGCTTGCACAGCAGGTGTTGATGCGTGGGCGACCATTCTTCTTGGCGTGGTGCAGTTTCTTGGGTATTATTCGCACCTTGCTGGCCACAAGGGAGTGGTCCGTGTCTCAGTCGGCACTGTGGTAGCTGTGGGTGGGAAGGACGCTGGCTAGTTCCGCACGCCTGGTGATGACTAGATCTAGCTGGTGCCAGTGGCGGGAACGTGGGTGTCTCCATGATACCTGGTGGATCTTCTAATTGCCTGTACTAACTTATGTTATTAACATCTCTCTCTCACCCGGGGAATTCCCATAATTTTTCAAAACTGCCATTGTAAAGCCTCTGCTGATGAAACCAACACTTGACCATAACGATTTAAAAAACTACCGCCCAGTTTCTAATCTCCAGTTCATATAAAACAAATCTTAGAAAAAGCTGTTTTAACCCAGCTTGACATTCTCTCTGCTTTGGACAGCGGAAAGATTACAGTTCTCACTCTCCAAGATTTGTCTGCAGCATTTGACACAATAGACCATGATATACTACTTCACCGTCTCCAGCATGCATTCGACATTCACAATGCAGCCTTACTTTGGTTTAAGTCCTATTTAGTCAAGAGGACACAAATTGTATCTGCAAATGGAATACACTCCAGCCCAGTTGATCTATGTTGTGGTGTTCCACAGGGGTCTGTGCTTGGACCTGCTCTTTTCATTCTATACACTTAGCCGCTCTCAAGTGTCATCAATCATCACCCAGTATCTCACCAGTTGTATGCTGATGACACCCAGAGATCTCGGAAACGCTTAATTACGCGTATTTGGCTGCAAACTTTTGGTCCGGGACGCAGAAAATCGCCCATGCACGAGTCCTCCGTACGCACGTTTTTTTTTTTTTTTTTTTTCTTAATTTGCAAACAGGAAAGTTTTGCGACACAATAAATATGTTCTAATCACTGTGAAAAATGAGGCAATGCTTTTATTTGAGGTGTTTTTTGCTGACTTTTTTTTTAGCAAAGGTAGTCGGCTTACTTTGATGATGGCGCCGCTAAAGGCTCCAGTTGAAGGGTCAAACAAATACCTGTTTGCTATTGCTGCGGCAACTTCAGATAATCGTAGAACATTGAAACAGATTTGTTTTATTTGTTTAATATATATCAGTGCTTCAAAGGTAATCAGTTCTCTTTGAAGTGTCAGCAAACATTTTTTCTTCTTCCATCTGGTATTTGTTTTTAAATTAGTGTCATCTGCTTGACTGTACTCATTTTACGTTTCCGCCTTCTGCGGATTCGGAATTTAACTAGTCAGTTGCATAAAGTAATAAGGCCAGACATCATCTTTAGCGGATTATGATATAACAGTGCACTGTTAGGGTGGTTTGTCAGTATGAGACAAGGACTTGTTATTTTAACAATATATTCCAGTAAATTGTTTCCTGTCATGGTGCCTTTGATTTTCTCTACTCCAAACGCAAGACTGTATATACAGTTTTATCAGCCAAAATTGGTGTCGCCACAAATATCACCAGATGGTATATTTTGTCACCAAAACGGAAAACAGAATCTCAATTTGCTACACCAGCGAAGCCCGGTGATCCTGTAATTGATTTCATTTCCGATTGTAGCTGTATAAATATTGCATGCGAACTCGAAACCAAGACACATCGAGACTTGAACAAAATGCCATTTGCAAATCTAGACAAGTATTTTGGGGTTAAACGAATAAATGATGAAGATTTAAATGAGATTCAGAACTGTGCTAAAGTTTCTAGAACTGAAAGTTCGGATGCGACAAAGCCAAGCATCAGAAAATTTTGCGAAACGCGACATAGACGAAAGTGAATTATATTGTAGTTCAGAATATATTTGTACATGATATAGATTTTAATACATACTGTTTTAAAGAATAATAAATAATTGCAAATAAATACATGTAAAACTGATAAAAGTTTTGTATTTGTTTATTCCGGGCATTTTAATGGCCATTTAGTTGCTTCAGAATGTTTCTGGGCATTGCAACTTTTGCTGGTGGAATTGCAACTTTTGCTGGTGGGACTGCAACTTTTGCAGGTGGGACTCCTATTTTTACCAAATTAGGAGTCCTGGACTCCTAGTTTTAAAATCCTAGTGAGAACTCTGACACCCAATATACAAGTCTAGCCACCCAACTGAAGTTGATGCTATCATCCATGGAGTAGAGAGGTGCATTTCTGATATGAAATCATGGATGACATGTAACAAGCTGTTGATGAATGATGATAAAACATAGGCCATTCTGATCACGACACAAAGACTTTCTCATTCACATCCTTTACCTCAAACAGTAAATATCAGCAGCACCAACATTTAATTCACACAGTCAGTATGAAACCTAGGTGTTACTCTAGATATTACTCTCACATTGCACCAGTATGTCATGAACATATGCAAGGCTGCATATCTTTAACCGAGACGCATCAGCTCGATTCGCAAATATCTTTCAGCCGATGCCACTAAAACACTTGTGTTCATTAGTACTTTCAAGACTGAACTATTGTAAGTCTATTATGTTCGGTTGGTTTCAATATCTACTCCAGAAACTTCAAAAAGGTCAAAACACAGCTGCTCGGATCATCTTTAGAGTACCTGGATTAGAGCACGCTTCCCCGCTGCTCTGTACACTATACTGGCTATCCATTCGATCTAGAATCAAACACAAAATTTGTTCTCTGTGCTGTTTCACTGACGGACTCCAGTCCAGCTTACCTATCCGGCTTCACCCATGTTTACAAAACAGCAAGATACAACTCCTCTTCTGACAATCGTATACTCATTACTCTCACTATGAAAACGAAGTGCTACGGACAACGTTCTTTTGCATACCAGGGTCCAGCAACGTGGAATGAATTGTCAATTGAAATTAGACACAAAGACACAGTGATCCATTTCAAGAGTGCTCTTAAAACTCACCTTTTTCAAATGCAAGAACAAACTTAAAAACCTAATAATATTTCCTACCTTAAATATTTTCAGCATGCTTTAGTGTTTTCCAATTTCATGGGGTTTTGTTTGGGGTGGTGGTGGTAGTCATATCATTATTAGATGTTGTAGAGCGTTTAAAGCTTCTAAAGATTAGGTGCTATACAAAGTTTTCAGTATTATTATTATTATTATTATTATTATTATTATTGGGCTCACATACATTGTTTGAAAAAAAAACGTGTTTCGAGTTTATATTAGAGTTTACTGTGAAGCGTTTTAACTAAATTGTAAACTAACAAACTTACTAATTAAATAATCTGAATAACAAACTAAATTAATGATGACAGTTACTGTGAACAATAAAACGTAAGGCACATTTCAAAACCCCGTTCACGTCGTAATCGATTATTACTTCATTTTCTGTAGCCTGTTTTCCTTTGATCCTGAAATTTAAGTTACAGTACCATGACTTTATTAAAGATGGGATCGTCATGGATAATTGTCGGTGGTCGCACTAAACAAGTCAAAAGAAAAGTCCAAAGTCTATTGCTGAAAACATGTACAAAGATGTATTTGAGAGTTGCTTAAGAAACTTAATTCATAGGCAACTAAATTACTTGAATTGTTTTTAAATTGAATTTTTAATATTTGCCAGTACGTCATAATAATACAAAAGTATTATCTAAGTAAAGATAGGTTGCACTAAAATTCACATTTTCCGTGATACTATATATACATAGTCCCATTGACTTAATTTTGAGTTCCTTTACGCCCTCGAACGCTGTTGTATAAAAAATGTCTTTTACTTAATTTTGAGTTTCTTTACGCCCTCGAACGCTGTTGTATAAAATGTCTATTTTACTTAATTTCAGTTCCTTTACGCTCTCAAACGCTGTCGTATAAAATGTATCGTTTACTTAATTTTCAGTTTCTTTAAGCCCTCGAACGCTGTTGTATAGAATGTCTAATTTACTTAATTTTCAGTTCCTTTACGCCCTCGAACGCTGATTTATAAAATGTATCTTTTACTTAAATTTTGAGTTCCCCAACGCCCTCGAACGCTGTTGTATAGAATGTCTATCTTACTTAATTTTCAGTTCCTTTAAGCCCTCGAACGCTGTTGTATAGAATGTCTGTTTTACTTAATTCTCAGTTCCTTTACGCACTCGAACGGTGTTGTATAAAATTTCTCTTTTACTTAATTTTCCGTTTAGTAACGCTGAAGAACGCTGTTGAATAAAATGTCCCTTTGACTTAATTTTGAGTTTATTGACGCTGTCGAACGCGATTGTTTAAAATGTTCCGTTGACTTAATTCTCAGTTCATTAACGCCCTCGAACGCTGTCGTATGAAATGTCCCTTTGACTTAATTTTCAGTTTATATACGCTTTCGAACGCAGTTTCCCTTTGACTTAATGTTCAGTTCCTTTACGCCCTCGAACTCTGTTTTATAAATTGTCCATTTGACTCATATTTCAGTTTATTAACGATGTCGAACGCTATCAAGAAAACAGTGTACATAACAAATATAAACTTCAAATCATGATACCATATCCCTCTCGTCGCTATATTACACGAGTACATACTATAGGACCGACCATTTAATTGGGTAGGGGTATGGATGTTTTCTTTATCCGTGCTCTGATTCGTAGGGGGACCCGAGTGGTCTAAAGCGCTCTCCATTATGGATCACTGCCATCTCAGCTCTGGGTGGGTTCGAGTTTCATATTCGCCTTATACAACAACAGCTCTCTCTCTCTCTCTCTCTCTCTCTCTCTCTCTCTCTCTCTCTCTCTCTCTCTCTCTCTCTGCTGGCGCATTATGCTACGGCAAATCAGGATCTTTTTTGTTGTTGGAAGTTATAATCTACTTACAGGCGAGTACGGACGGTACTTTTCATGTTCCGTTGTTTAATTTAATATAATTCTTTGAATTTAGATGTTGCTCTTTTTCCTAGATACTATTGCATGTGTGGTCCTGAAATTTTATGTGTATATTCACCGTTACTTTTACATGAGTATCCTGAAAAAAATAGTCCAACAGGTAAGTCTCCGCATTTGATTTTTCTAGTGGGTCTGAAGAGGTAAATTTTGTTTGTACTGACCTACATTTCTCGCAAACTGGGTTGCTCGCCGTATTTCCCTGTATCTTAGTACAACGCTTCGAGAGCAGAGACCAAAGCTCACACTCGTTTGGCACTAAAGTTGTCAGATATAAAGAAATTTTGAAAATCGTAATATATAAATATTAAATTTGAAAATTAAAAGAATAAAACGTATGCCTAGCATATGTTTATTTCATTTTTTTTAACTGGTCATTGCTTATAATGTATTTTAAATTTTTGGTAGCATTTACGTTTTCGTATCAGATATATATTCTTATAAGCAAACCACAAACGTTTTAATTTTTACTTTATGACGTTTATCAATCATTGAAAATATAATGGTTCATTATGTCTCTGATGCCCCCCCCCCCCGTAAAATAAGTGACTTTAAAGTAAATTTAATATAGAACATACTAAATGCTAAAAAACCCTTTCACTTGATCTTGAACATCGCGATTAGTTTTTTTTTTTGGTCGAATATTGTGTATCGCTTGTTTAATCAACGAAATTTGGATAGTACTTGCTGATATTAGCTGAACTTCATATATATATATATATATATATATATATATTTATACAGTACGATAGGTACACTAAGATTTATTTAATTGTAAACATTGTCATCAAAACAAGCATAGGAGCGCTGATATTATTTTCTTTGCAGTCATAGATGCATGTATTATAGATACACATAACATCATGTGTCTTCCAAATCAATTCAAAAAGTTAAAAAATAAAAAATCTAACCATAAAAGTCATTTAAAAAAAACATTGGTATATTTCATAGTCCCTACCGTTATTCTTCCATTCCACCACTCCAGCCTTAAAATTAGTAGTGGTAAGATCTAAAATATCCTAAGTTCAAGGTCTGTGTTGTAAATAATGGTGAAGGAGTTGCGCTATCTCTAACATACATCCATACCCGATTTGTATTAGAAAATACAAGGGGGAAAAACATTATTTAAACAGTGGATAATTCGTATGTTTTTTTGTACCTAAAAGGAAAATAACAAAAAGGTTTTAGACAATGCATGTATGTAAGCTGCGCATTTCTAGGATTGGACCGCCACTTAGCTAATGTCTCTGTAGGGTTTAAAGCCATTTTCAGCACACACTAGGCTATATATGGCGGCCAGTATTAATGATGGAGGAAGATCCTGGAGAAACTTTCTCACATACCCACACTGGCCAAATCTGAGACTCAAACCTACGCAGGCAGAGGGGAGATGTCAGTGATCCGTAACGGAGAGCGCTTGACTAGAAGGGATGTTATGGATGCAAGAACTTTTGGTGTTGGAAGAAGCTATTGATGTTTGTCGGTTTGAAATAAATGCTTGTATGGAGTTTGCTATTGACAATTTGAGTTTTGGTATCCAAAAACATATGGTCCGTGTTCGAAATTTCAGCAGTGAATTTGATGGAATGATGGAAAGTATTGATCTGCATGATGAATACATTTTTTTCTTTTTTCTTTTCATCCGGTCGTTCCATTTAATTTCCACATCATCAGTGAACGTACTCACTGGTCTGGTTTATGCATTACATAGTCAAGAAGATGACTTTCTTATCGGCCCATAACGATATTGTCATATGAGGAAACCACCTTAGTCTCCATGGATGTTCCGTTTATCTGGAGTTTATTCTTGCCATGAAACTCAAAGTTGTTTAGTTTAAAGACTAGCTTCATGACATATAATTATGTGGTTGGCGTCATCGCAGGTCTAGTTTTCTAGGTTTGTTTACCCTTATCATGCAGATTGTTGGTATAGAGAAAGATTACTTCTAGTGAAACATGAATTGTGTTGGTTGGTAGCGGTTCACATAGTGCATTGTGTCCTGAAGGTTATAGAGTAGTGTATGAATGCGGAGACTCCTAAAAGAGTCGAAGTATTCCGAAACTTTATTTCGGACGGGTGACCGTTACCTGAGAAAATAGACCGACCCCCCCCCCACACACACACACTGTAATCTATGCCTGGGGTCGTACTGCAAAGTGCCAAATACAGCAATTTGATTGGTCATTCAGTTAAGGGATCCATGTAACACAGTTTGTAGTGCGATGCAGTTGTAATCCATGTCATAATTTTTTAAACCCGCTCAGTTGCCTCGTTGTATTCAAGATCCACAACAATGATTCCTGTTATTCCAGCAATGAGACAAGAACACATTTTGGTCTGTCTCTGTCCATATTCATGGTCAAAAAATAATAAATGTCTTGTTCTTAATTGCAAGTGTAATAGAGACTCCATTATATATGAGCTTTTGTAAAAACAAAAATACAATTTTATCTGCTTGACTGATTTGGCGTATAAAGCATGTCTATCCTTTTGTTGCAGGTAAAGGGTGGAGCAGACGCTTGCTGAATTTTCTAACACGATGGAAATAACTAAAAGACAAGCTTTTCGTCTCCTGAGTTCAGCGTACCTGCAAAAGTCCCCAAAATATATACGCGAAAATAAATGGTTTCAAATTCATCAAAGAACATGGGTTCAGAATAATCATCCATTTTCATCGTCTATATTTCTGCAACCACAGACATGTAGAATTCAATGCAAAAAGCAACGCAATATCTGCATTAGACGTTCATCATTTCTAACCTCACGACCACTGGTGCTTTCCAATGAGAACGGTGTACCCATAATCTGTAGTCCTTACCTGGATATTGACGTACCCGATGTATCATTTTCTGAGTTTGTATTCTCCAAGCTAGACGAGCACAAGGGAGTCACATGCATGGTAAGGAATGGCAATTGTTATGCTCTACAATGAATAAGTAAGTATTTAGTTTTATCCTTTGTCCATCCTGAGGAAATTCTGCATTGATGTTTGTTTTTTCCGGCACTGCTTCAAAACACCCGTTTTCCTTGAAAATATTAACAGCTTTAATATTATTTTATTCTTTTTTTTTTTGTTTAAACACAGAATTAATGCAAGATTAAAGGTGTCATTGGTGAGCCAACTATAAAGTATTTGAAAAAATATGTTTGCCTTTGTTGCATCTATCGGATCCCAAAGTTTTTTGTGTAGTCAGGCATTTCGCATACTGGCATATGTTGTACGCAGCCAAATGCAACAGAACTCTCAACATAACTTTTAACGTTATCACATTTTGAGAGTAATCAGCGTTTATTGCTGCATTACTGTAATCAAAACGAAATCGAAACGTACAAATAGTAAATAAATAAATGAAATCGGTAACATTTCCGAAAGTGGTGATACTGGATAATAAATAGAGTAGTACAATATAATGGCCTGCGTGATTTTCTTTAGACATTAGCATTGAGCGGAAGTCATTTGCACATCACGCAATTATTTGGCTATAGTTAGTCTTGTTCAACTATACAAGAGTCTGGTAAAGGTCTTATACGCCGATTGTGGGGCTCAAATAGAGGCTTGCAAAAAATCTGGCAACGTCGCTGAGTGGTTGGTAGGTTATTCATTAATTTGACAAAATACACAATTTGACCACTATATATACTGGCTAAATTTGCAAACATTCGTTGTATTTAAATTATTGTAACATTTCGAACTTCTTTATATCGATGTAGTAATGCAGCTTTGAATCTCAGTGCCACAGAATGGAACGAAAATAAATGCAAATGAATGTTTTTGCCTAAAAATATATGTAACAAAACTAAAATATATGTTTTTCTTTAAGGAAAAAGGAATATTTCACTCGTGAAGTGGAAATATTTTGTATTAGTTTGTAGTTTAGCCACTCGCAACAACGCTATGTAAAATATTTCTGTCATATCTTTAAAAAAAAACGAAAACAACAACCCAGATAATCTCTAATTTTTGGTGGTTTTTTGTAATGAAATACACATGAATGAAAGTTTTACATTTAAATATTTTGTTTTTGCTTTGACGAAAGTAATTTTCATGCTCAATCTTTAAAATCACCGATATAAAAAGAAACTATTATATTTTCATTTCAAAATTGCCAGCAAAACTTGAGTTTTTGTTTTTCCTCAGTCAGATGTTTGTTGAAATACGATTCAGCGTCGTATTTTTAGTATATTATTGAAAGTTTTCGAACTGATATATTTATATGGATTTGACACTGAATGAGCAAAAGACTAACCACAATATTCTATTTTTAAAAAATCCAATATCAAATATTCACACACAGGAAGGAGGAAAAATAAAACCACAAAATGCCATTATCTACTATCCACACACGCAAAGGAGTAAAATAATTAACCACAATATACTATTTAAAAAAACACAAATATACTATCCACACACAAAAGGAAGAGAAAACAAATCACAGATATACTACCCACACATGGGAAGGAGCAAAACAAACCACAAAATATACTATTTGCACACAGAAGGGAGAGAAAATAAACAAACAAATATACTATCCACACATACGGGAGAGAAAAGAAGCCACAAAATATACTATCCACACACAGAAGAAAGAGAAAACAAACCACATAAATACTATCCACACAAGGGAAGGAGACGTTGTTCTCCATTTGTGTAAATATTATCAGAATCAGTAATCCAGAGATACAAGTTTGTCCTAGAAGAAAAAATGCTGTTGTTTTGACCAATTTGTAGACTTTGTGTATCAATGTCATATTTTTTTTTAAAACCACGAGAAGAAAGTTAAGGATGACTTAAAATGTTAATAGCGCAAAAGGAAAATGAAACAAGTGAATTTGATTTTTTTTCTACTTTGAATATACACAAGAGAAAGTCATTCACAGCCATAAAGTGTGCGTCCAGGACGACGTAAAACGTTTCTCTCACACTCGATATACTATACTGATGGCTAAAACTTTCTAAAAATATTTTTAAAAAATTGTTATTCAGAATAAGGTACCGAATGTTCAACAGTCACCATGAACGAAGTCAAACTCATTTACGTTACAGTAGCATAAGTACAGTTTAAAGATTCCTTGAGCTGTTTGGTCATATTTGTGAGTAAAATGCTAGAAGGTAAGAAGCACGTCCGTGGGATGTTAGAACATAAAGAAGTTTGGAGCTGACAAAATTGGTCACCGAACTTAGGAGTGAAGTAGAGAGACCAAGTAATTGAGACCGGTTCGAGATCGACTCCATGATGAACTTGCTTGTTTCTGGTGCGGCCTATTGGGATATTTTAAAAAAGATTGCCTGTTAAGAAGTCAGGTAGGGATGATTCGCACCAACCGATGCATTCGACGAGTCGCATGGGATGTATCAGGGAAGAAAGACAAAGACGAATGAGGAACCAAATAACCTATTAACTTGGAAACTGATCCTTCGATGCTGACCTCGGGTTGTATGTAGCAGGCACCATTGAAGGGACTGGTGTCGATTTCCTGATTCGAAAAACAGTATACATGGGGGATATTCTTGGATTAGATTTTCTCAAGATTAACTTGTGTCCACTCGATGCTATTGGAAAGTTTGATGAACAATAGCCTTCAGTAGTGCCAGAAATTGGAATGGTGGAGTAGTATCAGAAGTTTAGAGAGCGCCACGATATCACACTGCCGAGGACGCTGGTCTTAGCCGGAGATGTATGTTTGTACATAGAGGGAAAATCTTGCCTTCAAAATAGGGAGTCGCAGCTTCCAGTACCGATTCATTTAAAAGAACTGACTCGGGCATCGAAAGAATCATTGTCAGAAGAACAGGGAATAAACGTGGATACGTTTTTCTGAGATTACTCGTTCCTGTATATGATGCTGGTATTGGAAAAACTACACATTCATTGAGTAGAGGTATAGAGCTATACGAAATTGAAATGATGATCTCAAGCCGCTCAAGGTCACTATACAATTACCAACAAGAAGGGTTCTGATTCGGGCCAGGCAAGAGATTGTCAAACAAGTGAATGGCATGTTGAAGAAAGGGATACTCTGACCATCTTCTGGTCCTTAGTGGTCGTTGCCAGTGGTTTTAGTAAAGAAACAAAGGTGGTACAGCTAGGTTTTGCATCTACTACCATGCCTTGAACGAAGTTAGTGCGGAAGATGCATACCCTCTACCACAGATCGAGAGTCGATTGAATCGTTTCAGGGGTAACTTGGTTCTCGACCTCAAACCTCATAAGCGGTTATTGGCAGTTAGAAATTGAGCCAGATGATCAGTCATAAAAGACATTCACAACAAGGCAAGGTTTATATGAGTACAGTGTTATGTCATTCGGGCTCTCAAATGCATCCGGGGGCGTCGATAGAATGATCGAGATTGTTCTGGTGGACCTCCAAGTCAGTTGCTCGATAGAATTTACGGTCTTTTGGATTTGAAAAAAAATATAATCAATTAAACATTATAATTCTAGTTAGACCCCCAAGTGACATTTCCATGTTAAATTCCCTTTGTGCCTCATAAATTTATTTACATGGGAAAAGGATATCACTAACATAGTTAACATGTTTTCCAGTTATGTACCCTAGTGCCATCTCAGTGTAAACACATGGATACTTCTAATGTAGACATTTTCCATGTAAACCTGTTGATGTTCCTTTTGCTTCTTCTACTAATGTGTTTGGATAATAAATCAGTGACATAGCACTGTTGATCATATTCAGTGCTGTTTTGTTAGCTTGGATGTTGGCCTGGCAGAAGAAATTACCCAGGAATGGGCAACCATGTACTATAATAGATTGCACATGCTAAGACAGGCTTGGAGCCCCTGACATTTGAGGTGCAAGGTGAGTGCATTGTACTGGTGTAGTCATTAGAACTAATATAATATTTTTGTCTTTTGAAAGGTTGATCATGTCACTGGAAGAAGTTATACCTGCTCAGAACTAAAAGAATGTGCTATCAAAGTAGCAAGTGCACTCAGAAAACTGGGACTCAGAAAGGGGAACACACTACTAGTTTTTATGTCGAACTGTCCAGAGTATGCCATAGTGTTCCTAGCTTGTGGTGCAATGGGTGTTGCTGTTAGCACAGCCAATCCAGTATATACACCAAGTTAGTAAAAGTTAAATATACTCATGTTGAATGTCCCTCATCTACAGTTAGCTGTGAGTAAAAGATTCAAGGTCATGGGGAAGAGTAAAATTTGATTCTTTCAATTAGGGTTATGTTGTCATCAGATGAGCAAAAGTTTACATGAGAACATCAGAAGAAGTGGTGTTAGTCCAAGATCAAGGTCCCAAAGAACCATTTTAAAAATTGCAACATACAGTAAATTTTTTGGACAAAATCAAATGCTAAATTCTCTTTTATTATTAATATACTATGTATTCCTCGGTAATTTATCAACTTAAAGACATTAAGTGACCATAATTATTTATCCTGGAAGAAATGAAATTTCATTAGATGATTACTTTTATAAATTGTTCTAAAAGAGTTTGCACTGTAAAATGATTTGTAATGATTGTGCAGGGATAGAAACCTATAAACACACCTCTGTAGCAACTCTATATACATGCAACCCACTTAATGGTTATTTATTTATTTATTTACAGTGGAAATCCGGAAACAGCTAGAACATTCGGAAGCAACTGTCATTGTTTCCATGTCAGCCATGGTGGGAATTGTCAAGGAAGCAATCAAGTTCAGCAAAACGTTGTACACTAATGTCAAGGTCATTTTCACATGGCACCCCACTTTTTTATTGTTCATTTGAGGGAAAATGTAGTTATTTATTTCTTAAGGCTAACATTTTGGCAATGTTCCATTGCAGAGATATAACATTGTGATCAAGACACTGTAACATGTACTTGTTGTTTTCTGCATGTTGCCACATTCATTTCATTAGGTGATATCTTAAATTCACTAACTCAAGTCATCTAAGTGCCTGCATTTTGATGTATAAACTATCATCTAGTGTTGTGAGATTGTATATGAAACCGCCACAAATCAAGCTGACAGATGATTGCACTTGCAAATTGTAGCGATGTTTCTTATCTCTTTCGTAGGAAATCATTGTAGTTGGAAAAGCAGAAGAATGCCGACCATTTTCAACCTTACTTGAGGATGATGGGAGCGCATTCCCAGACAATGTAGACATTTATCCCAGGGAGGACATCATAGCATTACCATACTCCAGTGGGACAACGGGACTTCCCAAAGGGGTCATGTTAACCCACTCGAATCTTGTGGCCAACCTTTTGCAATTATGCAGGTAACTGCTGTTTCAGGGAGGATATTGATTGATTTAACCCCCAGTAGGACAACAGTAAGCATGACCACCTTTGAAAGTCCTGTTGTCCTCATCATCATCAGTCTCTTGACCTAGTGTGGTAACATGTTAAGTAGCACAGTGCCTCAATGACCACACTAGGTCATGAGACTGATGATGATGATGAGGAGGACAACAGGGCTTCTAAAGGTGATCATGCTTACTCGCACTAACCTAGTAACTAGCATTCTGCAACTCATTGCAGGTAATTTAATTGATCCTCAGATTCTCAAAGTTTAAAAGTTGAGTTTTAAAAACCTAGAACTGCCATTAGGTATTATCTGATTGTAGGCAGCATGCCAAAACTACTTACTTCCAAAAATGAAGACTTCAACAAAGAGCATGCTAGGTAAAGTTACACTTTATAAAAAATACATGTAGACATATATTTTAGGAAGAATTTTAATTAATTTAGAAATTTTACAATAAAGACGTATATTTTAGGAAGAATTTTAATTAATTTAGAAATTTTACAATAAAGACATATATTTTAGGAAGAATTTTAATTAATTTAGAAATTTTACAATAAAGACATATATTTTAGGAAGAATTTTAATTAATTTAGAAATTTTACAATAAAGACATAAATCAGATTGACCTTAGAAAGATGTCAGACCAAAAAAAGTAAAGGGGCTGTGATATTGCAAAGGGCAAGATACAAAATCGTATAGAAAATCGCCAGATAGCAGAGGCACAGTAATTAACTCTGCTGGGCAGTGATGGCACAGAGCGGAGAATTGGTCTGCTTAACTGCATATTTTTTCTTAAAGACCTGAGGTTATTGTTTGAGAAATTCCTCAATATATGAAACACAACTCATAAGTATCCAATAAAAAATTAATTAATTAATTAATTAATAAAATTGAATGAAAAATGTTGAACATCTAAAGAGTTTAATTGTATTGTTAATCTAGTATATAACAAATTCTTATATTGTAATAAAGCAGATTCTTATTGGCATACAGCAAATTTGTATATATACAACAAATTCATATATCTCATGATGCTACCATCCATGGAGTAGAGAGGTGCATTTCTGATATGAAATCATGGATGACATGTAACAAGTTGCAGATGAATGATGATAAAACTGAGGCCATTCTGATCACAACATAAAGACTTTTCATTTACATCCTATACCCCAAACAATAAATATCAGCAACACCAACATTAAATTCACACAATCAGTATGAAACCTTGGTGTTACTCTAGACAGTACTCTCACATTGCATCAACTTTTCCTGAACATATGCAATGCTGCATATCTTGAGCTGAGACGCATCAGCTCCATTTGCAAATATCTTTCAGTTGATGCCACTAAAACACTTGTGTGTACATTGGTACTTTCAAGACTGGACTATTGTAACTCAATTCTGTCTGGTTTGTCTCAATATCTACTCCAGAAACTTCAGAAAGTTCAAAACACAGCTGCTCAGGACATCAGAGTACCTCGATCAGAGCACACCCGATTGCTGCTCTGTACCCTACACTGGCTATCCATTTGATCCATAATCAAACACAAAATTTGTTCTATGTGCTATGTTTCACTGACAGATTCCAATCCAGCATACCTATCTGACCTCACCCATGTATACAGACCAGCAATATACTTACACTCCTCTTCTAACAATCATATTCTCATTATTCCCACTATGAAAACAAAGTCATATGGACAACGTTCTTTTACATATCAGGGCCCAGAAACATGGAATGAATTGTCCAGTGAAATCAGACACGAAGACAGTGATCCCTTTCAAGAGTGCTCTTAAAACTCACCTATTTGGACTGCAAGGACAACCTTAAAGACCTAATAATGTTTCCTACCTTATATGTTTTCAGCATTTTTTATGTTTTCTAATTTGATGGTGTTTATTGTTTGTTTTTTGTAGTCATCATACCATTATAGATGTTGTAAAGTGCTTAGAGCTTCTAAAGATTAGGTGCTATACAAAATCCTCAATATTATTATTATTTTTATATGTATTGGTATACAGCCAGTTTGTATATATACAGCAAATTCTTACTGGAATACCACAGATCATATTTATTTACGGTAAATTCATATTTTAATACAGCAAATTTTTAATGGTTTTATATTTTAATACAGCAAATTTGTATTGGAATGCAACCAATTTGTATAATTACAGAACATTTGTATTGGAATACAGCCAATTTGTATAATTACAGAACATTTGTATTGGAATACAGCCAATTTGTATAATTACAGAACATTTGTATTGGAATACAGCAAATTTGTATAATTACAGAACATTTGTATTGGAATACAACCAATTTGTATAATTACAGAACATTTGTATTGGAATGCAACCAATTTGTATAATTACAGAACATTTGTATCGGAATACAGCCAATTTGTATAATTACAGAACATTTGTATTGGAATACAGCAAATCATATTTATATACAGTAAAATCATATTGGTATACAACAAATTCAGTCTGGTATACATACGTCAAATTTGCATTGGTCTGTAGCAAATTTGTAATGGTATACACCAAAATCTGTTTGTCGAGGAATCTTTTGTGCGATAGTTAATTGACTGATGCCTTCAATGGACAAACGGTTAGCTGCTGTCCATGGAGGATATCTATTCATCAATCATCAATCCTCTCTGCGCCATCTGGTGCTTGAGGCGACAGCAAGGGAGCACCATTTTGGTCTATTGGCTGCTGTTGCAGGGGTGGTCTAGGATATCTATTACTTTCACTTATTCCATGGAGTTTTCAGGGTTGGTAGTTGTACTACTGATATCGTCCTTATGGCCAATGTTGCAAATGTGCATGCAAGAACAATAGATATAATTTATTCTTGCTCTAACAATCAGATTAACCTCATTCAGATCTGTAGCATAATTATAGGTATGTATAAACCTTTCAAGAAGATAGAAAGTATGATGTGTTATATTTTTTATGTTAGAAATCAATCAGTATGATGTGTTATATTTTTATGTTAGAAATCAATCAGTATGATGTGTTATATTTTTTACGTTAGAAATCAATCAGTATGATGTGTTATATTTTTTATGTTAGATATCAATCAGTATGATGTGTTATATTTTTTATGTTAGATATCAGTACAGTGATGGAAATGAAAAGAAAAAAGATCTACTTAAACATTTTGCAAAACTTAGCATGTTGTTGGTGTTGAAATAACAATTATATCAAAGTTTCATTGTTGTCCATGTTGAAGTAACAATTACCGGTATACCAGAATATCATTATCTATTGTTGGGAAAAGCTGTTATTGTGTTGGTTGTTTAAGTAGTGCCAAATTTTTGTGCTTCCGAATTTGACTGAATGTTATGATCTCTTAATTTACCATTGTCCGTTTTTTATTAATCAAGCCTTATCTTTCATGGAATTTTTATTAGTTTTATGTTGGTGGAGGACAATTGGTAAAAAATGTCTCTCCCTCATAAGCGTGCCGTAATGCGCGCACACACACACACACACACACACACACACACACACACACACAAACCTATATTGATTACAAGGTATTAAAAATTATTTTCAGTGAAATTGGATATGTAGCTTTACCATGTCAAATTTGTTACTTTTTATCTCAGAGGGCCAATGCAGCTGAGCCCAGGGAAGGACACATTGATTGGTCTGCTGCCATTTTATCACATCTACGGCATGGTGGTTGTTC
Source organism: Unio delphinus (assembly GCA_029339505.1). NCBI lineage: Eukaryota > Metazoa > Mollusca > Bivalvia > Unionida > Unionidae > Unio > Unio delphinus. The sequence continues at coordinate 1,990,791 of JAQISU010000219.1, forward strand.
AGTTCGGTCCAATTATTCAGGGAGTCAAGCTTGTGATTTTACCCAAATTTGAGCCACATGTGTTTTTGTCAGCCATTCAACAACATCAGGTGAGAATAACATCTAATGCAGTATAAAAAACACCAGTTACCATGATAATGAGTTTCTGTCATGAAGAAAAAAAATGATTTTCTAAATATAGGGCATGATAATTAATACACAACCTTTGTCTCATCAAAGTCAGCAATTTGGACAGCCAATAGAAAAGTTCCCATCTATACCTCCCTTTCACTTGTTCTTTCACTTGAAGGGTCAATGTTTTAATTTACTCTGTGATATGTTTCATTTGTTAAAATCCTTTAGTGTTTGCTGGATTCGTTCATATGAGCTGAGTAACTTAATACAAACATAATTAGTAACTTAATACAAACTTAATTAGTAACTTAATACAAACTTAATTAGTAACTTAATACAAACTCATTGACCTTTCTAAGGTATTTCAATCGATTGCACATGCCTGCCATGTACATGAGGACTATATATTTTTCTAACCAACAATAAAATATTTGTTTTGACTGGCATTCATATTTTCTTTATCTTATATGAATATTGCTATGAGTGTACACTTGCATCAATACCTCAGTACTATTATGTAGTGTAACCTTTCTGACTGGATTTTTAAGGGTGAAGATGGATCCATTACAAATAACTAGGGCTCAAATTCAAAAAGACAATGGAAAGAAAATTTGAAATGATCCTGTTGAAATGTGTGCTGGTGACTTTGTACTAATTTACAGTCAGAATAAGAAGTTGTAACAGCAAACTGCTCTGCTTCCAGTGTTTATGTTCCAAAGTCATTGTCCAGCAACACTGCATCTATCCCATCATAGCAGTACAATGTCACATGTCATTGTCCAGCAACACTGCATCTATCCCATCATAGCAGTACAATGTCACATGTCATTGTCCAGCAACACTGCATCTATCCCATCATAGCAGTACAATGTCACATGTCATTGTCCAGCAACACTGCATCTATCCCATCATAGCAGTACAATGTCACATGTCATTGTCCAGCAACACTGCATCTATCCCATCATGCAGTACAATGTCACATGTACATCATAGCAATATCATCTGACTTTTTCAAAACTAGAACCGAATGCAAACATATAGCAAAAAGGGTGAAGGGGGTGGCATGTGGAATTAATTATAACTGAATCAGATGAATAAAATGTCCAGCTGTGTCTCCACTTCTCCAAACTGTGATTGTATGTATATATGTTATGTATTTATGTTGTTGTTCTTGTTGTTGTAGGGTTTCATGCCATTTTTCAGCACACGATACATGGCGGCCAGTATTATTGGTGGAGGAAGAACCCGGGAAAAACCCCCGGAAAGAACCACTGACTCATGAGAAACTGCTGGCAAGCTTTCTCACATAACTACATTAGCTGAATCTTAGACTCAAACCTACGCATACAGAGGTGAGATGGCAGTGATCCATAATGGAAAGCGCTTTAGACAACTCGGGGCCCCTATGTATGTATGTGTGTGTGTGTGTGTGTGTGTGTGTGTGTGTGTGTGTGGCCACATTGAAGTACATAATTGTCACTTGGTGATGTCTGAATGTTAGTACGATTAAATTGGTCTAGATAGAACATATAGTGAAAGGGTTAAATTAAGCTCACACATTAGTGATATTATTTTTCATTAACCACTGGTACTTACTGTGTTGTAAAACTTTAAAAAATATGGGTAATGTAATGCACGTCCCTTATGCTTTGTCATATATTTGTGTTCCTCTACTTTCTGTTTCCTTATAATGCTCAGTGCATTTAATTCTAGCTCTGTTTAATGTAGTTTTTTGCTTTTGCATTTTAGATAACTTATATGCATTTGGTACCACCCCTGGCTTTGTTTCTGGCTAAAAGTCCACTTGTAAGTAATTTCAAATTAAACAGTGTCAAAACTATCATATGTGGGGCAGCACCACTTGGAGAAGGAGTGACGAATGAAGTTAACAATCGAATTGGAGCACAACTTTGTCAGGGTAAGATTGATTTTCAAAAGAATTCATATTAAATATGGGCAAATCAGGGTACTTGTCCCTACATCTGTAAAACTTAATAGCTAACCATTACATGTTTGCCCCCACCCACTCAGTCTGTGGGTGCCCATGATATTAAAAGTTTTAGTTTTATTGCTTGTGCTAGAAACATTGGTATCACTTTATTCAGTTTTGATATCAAGATGAAGTGTTTATTAGTTTTGTGTTATTTTCCAAGTCAGATAGAGTGGGGTACATCATAATATATTGTATTAAGTGAGAACCCATGCTCCATAGATTTACATCATAATATGTTACCGAATTTGCTACATATTTTTGGACGGCAACAAATAATTACTTTTTTTGTTGTCGGAATACATATTAATTTTTTTAATTAAGTGTCTGAAAACTTACAGGTGATGATATATTTATGTCCCCCCCCATGTATGTAATGGAGTTACCATTAGCTCACATGACAACATGGTTCTATGAAGTAAAATAAGTATTTTGTATCTATCAATCTATCTGCATACATACATACATACAATTAAGAATTTTAAAATATAATTAGTTCAAGGAAGTTCATGATCACACTAAATAATTGGCGATCAAATTAAGCAGACTTTGCATTAGTTAAATTAATTTTACCTTAAAATGACACAGCAGATCTTCCTTGATTGTGTCAGAGAATATAAATTCTAAACAAATTATTACAAGGCATTTAAATATTATATCCCCCCCCCCAAACAATATCCGAAAACATACAATAAATACGGGTATATGAAGAGACACTATGCTGCATAGAACGATTAGTTTTATTAAGAATATTTTAGCAGTGATCAATTGAAGCTCAGTAAGCAATTAAAGCAGTTTAAAAGCAATGTATTAAGAGATTAAATACTTATGTGATAAGTGTTTTGTTCTTAAATTTTACCTTTAAAAATAGTCACATCTTTAAACTTGAAGTCATTACTTTTACTGCTTATTTTATATCATTATATTTTTATTGTTTATAAGAAGACCCAAACGATAAAGTAAGAAACAAAAGGAAAAAGTCTTGGATGCATGTTTTGAATTTTCTTACATTTAAATACAGTGCTGAGTTTACGGGGCATGAGGTAGTTGTCTACTTCCAAGGTCTGTAACATCGAGGTCATGCATGATACACTAAAATGGGTGGTATTATAGAAAGGTAGACAGATTTAGCTCTACAAAGATACCAAATAGTCTGGACATTTTAGTTGCACTACAAAATACAGAGGAAAATAAATCCGATTTTGTGGCCAGATTTTAGACTTTATGGTCTCAGATCTAAGGCAGACCAGCCTGAAGTGCACACAGACAGGTGAACCTGTGCAAAAATTAGGATAAGGTGGACATTTTGAATAAAGAGTCTTTTCACCTTTTGCTTATGCGCCAGCAAACTATCCAATGGAAAACATTTTTTTTAGCACAACTAGCCATTGGGCTAATGGAAAATTGCTTCAAAGTCGATGTATTAGGATGTATTCAGAAATAGTCTCCAAAACATGTTCCTACTCACATTTCATGTGAAAACAGCAAAAACATCCATGGCCTAATGTGTTAAGAGAAGACTTAAATTGTTCATAGAATCAATCCACATATAATATATACGGTACTTGCTGACAGAGTACCCATGATAGTATAGATTAAAAATGTTTTGTTGCAGCTTATGGCTTAACAGAGACAAGTCCTGTTGTAAGTTATGATACATCTCCAGCTAAAGTTGGCACAGTGGGTCGAATGGCTCCCAGCACAGAAGTCATGGTAAACATTGTATTAACCCATTCAAAATTATTTCACCTGTTAACATATATGATAACAATCCTTATATCCATGTATGTATGTATGTGTGTGTGTGTGTGTGTGTGTGTGTGTGTGTGTGTGTGTGTGTGTGTGTAACAACTCTTCTTCACTATAATGCACTTGTTATAACATGATTTTGTATATAATCTGGTACCACTATGGACCCCAATTCCAAATGCATATCAGTATAAAATAATATGGGTTGAAAGAACTTTCTGATGGTTCCTGCTATTCCAGTTTTGTAGATGATGCAGTTGGTGGTTATGCATATATATCAGCTTGCGCATTATGTATATGTGATTTAATTTATATTTGATTTAATATAACTGTTTGTTTTTTGGTTTTAATTTTTTAATTTTATTACATGCTATTGTAATTTAATCTTGTTTACTTGATTTGGAATTTTTTCAGAAAATTCAGTTTAACTGATTTTATAAACACCTAATAATAGAAACACTGTTTCTATTTTTGACTTAGTTCTGGCCATACTTTAGAAATCACTGAGTAAAGTAAACAACTTTCTTTTTTTATATTCTAAGAGTAAAACGAATGGTTTTTGTCATGGTCATATTGGGAACACGTGATTTAGATGTGTAAACAGCCTGTATTTTACAATTCTGGGTTTTCTGAAATTGTGCATTAGTTAAACTTAATAGTGATGTTTAGAGGGATCTTTCTCATTTGGGCTAAAACACTTCAACGTCAAGTGTTTTCTTCATTTGTGACTAGTGCTTGAGTTTTATTTTAATTTTTTATTTCTTGGATTCTAACATTATTTTACGCTGGAAATATTTGTGCTCAAAATTAATTCCTGGACAGAGACATTTATTAAAATTTTATTCAGAATTCAAAAGTGGGATTATTTTCTGTGGTTCAACAAAGAACTGTTGACACTTTAGTGCTATACAGGCTACAGCATACATCATTACCTTCCATTTTGAATTTTCGTCAGGACTTCCACTCAAATTCATTAGAACATTGTGGGATTAATCTTGGATTATTTTTGGATTTGATTCTTAAAACTATGAGTTCTATTTTTCATTCTTACCTTGTTTTTCTAGGTAAATAAATTATTTGTGACATTTTACAAATAACTTTTTCTTTGTTACTATTTATGAGTCTAAACGCATAACAGCATGTTATAGTGTATTGATTCAGGGTTTCAGAAGAAGTTAGTGACTGTCAATGTTTCATTGTTTACTTTTACAAAATAAAACACTAAAATTGTTTGCAACAAATTATTTTTGGGGTTGTGTTATGAAAGATGAAGTGAGATATAGAAGTGGATCCTGTATATACAATAGATTATGGTAACATACGATCGACATGTCATATGATTCCTTACAGTCTGATAACATGATATAGTCCACCCTACTACGGATACATTAAGCATACCACTGAAATCACAGAACAAAGATACAAACATGTACCTACTTTTTTATATAAACTAAAGCACCTTTACTATAACAAAGACAAACTCCAGCTGTCCACTCAAGACAACGAGGAATGAGAGAATCCATGTCATCGCAGATATATGTGTAACATGCTGACCCTATTTGGTGACAGGTTTGGAAACTAGTCTGTTTCATTGCAACGATTTAAGGCTTAAAAGAAAGTGAAAGTAACAGTAACTAGAATCAAGCAATATCCTAAATAAACATTTAAACAACACTGTGTCATACTGGTTCTTACTTTTCTAGATGATATGGACTTAATGTTAATTTCTCCTTTTAGTCTGCTACTTATAACAGTAAATTAAATGGCTCCAGTGTATTAAGTTATGAAAATCACTCTTATAACAGCTTTTTCATCATATAAAACTGTTAGCTACCATGTTAATCATCGTGAAGTAGCAATTACAATAGTTATAAGCTCCAAGTCATCATTAAAATAACACATTATTAACCGTATATAACATGCATTAGACTGGGAACAGTATACGCTTACCCAGATCTGCCAGTTCAATTCATTATCCTTTATGCTGGAAATTAAGTAAAAAAGTAAACCTTATCATCACAAATATATGAAGTATTAAATAATGAAAAGATTTAACTCAAATATTCCTTAAAGAACTGAAAGATATCCCTTGGTCAGTAATTTAATGTTTTGATGACTCGTCAGATGATCTTGACATCTGGATAGATATGTTTACCGACACTATAAGCACTCCTATTAATTTCAACAGAGTAATATATCAAAATCAACCAAATTAAATTACAGGTGATATACTCGATGCTATTAGGACAAAGGATAGATTTCATGAATTAAAAGATACGGACAATTACAGATTATGGAGAAACATAGTCAAGTTAATGATTCAATAGGCAAAGAAAACTTATTATTCCACTGAAATATCAGATAGTATTACAAAAATGAACCATATAGAAACTCTGCAAACCTTCAGTGAGTTGAGAGACAAATTTGACAATAACCTGCCATTTTAATTAGCGATGAAAATGGTGATATTCAGCAATAACTATTGAAATTGAAATGCACTCAATGATGACTTCGTGAATATAACTGAAAAACTTTTTGTGGATTTTACAACTTCTAGAAGATTATACAGGAACAAATTAAATGTATGTATTTCTTCAATACATAGCAAAGAAGAGTGCTTCAAAATCCCTAAAATAAGCCTTGAATTCATTTTAAACGAAATTAGACCAACTTGATGTCACAGCAGCGACAGGTCTAGATGATATAATGGCTAAATTCCTAAAACTCTCATCTCAAGTGATTGCGCCTTCATTACTTGAATCTTCAATCAAAGCATTTCCAGAGTTAATTTTCTAAATAGGATAAAACTGCAAAAGTAAGTCCAATACATAAGAAGGGAGATCTTTCTGATATAAATAATTATAGATCTACCGGGTGTATATCAGTTTTATCATCACTTTCAAAGATATTAGAAAGATGTAATGAATTTTAAAACTACCTAGAATCATGTAATTTGCTACATTCACAACAATCAGGCTTCTGTGAAGGACATTCATGTCATACTACATAAACTAGAATGCTAGATGATTAGTTAACAGAAACAGATCAAGGTAACCTTGTAGGCATGATGTTTCTTGACCTTTCAAAGGCTTTTGACCTTGTAACTCACAAAATCCTGCTTGAAAAGCTCAGCATATATAAATTTACCCATTAAAGCTTAACTTGGTTTCGATCCTATTTTGAAGGCAGACAACAAGTTTCTATTTTAAATAAACTTTCAAATAAGAAACTGATAAAATCAGGTGTTCCACAAGGATCAGTTCTTGGACCATTACTCTTTCTGCAGTTCATCAAAGATTTACCATATCACATTGAACTATCCACCACCAACATGTTCGCAGATGATATGACATTACATGTATATAGCATTGGATCATGAGGCCATGAAATTAGCATTAAATTATATAAAGACATGATAAAAATAAATAACTGGTGTGAAAACAATGGTATGAAAATAAATACAGCCATGATCATAGGTAGTTGATCAAGAGTAAAAGTTGAGGAAAATGATCTCAAAGTAATGATAAAAGAAATGGATATACGACAGTCTGAAATTAAATAACTACTTGGCATTATGACAGACCCGGTCTTGTGCTGGAAAATACAAGGTGATAAAGTCTTTAAAAGTTAAATCACTGCTTTATCTCTTGAACATAATAAAATCTTATCTTCTTCAAGAACAGAGAAGGATATTCTACAATGTGTATATAATGCCTTACCTAGAATATTGTTGTCCTATCTGGGTTAATAGTAGAATATTAAATCAGGAATGACTACTTAAATTTCAGAAAAGAGCAGCTAGAGGTATTCTCGATGCTGATTTAGAATTTCTACCCCTTAACAAACAAATCTTTTTAAAACACAAAAGTGGCTTCTGTTTCAGCAGATAACTCAATTTCAAAAGATTTTACCTGTCTATAAATCCTTACATGGTTTGGCTACCAATTATCTTAAATGTCATTTTAAATTTGTTAAAAATGTACATATGTATGAACTAAGATCCATCTCAAACAAGTTATATTTACTTAAACAAAATGCAGTTTTATAAGAGGAGTTTTGCTTTTGCTGGCATCAAACTATGGACCTTATATAAAGTCTGCTGACACATGCCAAGCTTTTAAAAAGCTTCTTAGTCAACATCTACAGAAAGAATCATTTTTATGATTTGGTTTAATTCAGTACTACTTCCTACAGCATTGTTATTATATATTCACCTATAATATTTTACTCATATTAACTACTATCATTTGTATGAATTCTGCTTTTGCTCAACCTTGAAGCCTTGTATATATTTTATTGTAGCAGTAGATTAATTGTCTTATTTTAACAGCATGTGTTGTCTAAAGATACTTTATCTTATAAAAATTGTGCACTATACACATACACAGATATATATATATATATATATATATATATATATATATATATATATATATATATATATATATATATATATATATATATATATATATATATATATATATATATATATATATATATATGTATATATATAAATGTATATATATATATATATATATATATATATATATATATATATATATATATATATATATATATATATATATATATATATATATAAACAAATGTCATTGTAGAAAGCCTCATGAAAGATTGGTCAGTTGACCAAATGAGCTTCTTCTTTAAATAAAGTTATTATTATTATTATTATTATTATTATTATTATGTCAGTTCAATTGGAAACAGCATGTGCTTACCCAGATGTGCTTCACATTTATGTTGTTCACTAAAGTAGTAAAAATAAAAATACATTTTGGACCCTAATTTGATGATGCATTACATTAGAGCAGATCTGGGTCTATGCTGCTTATAATAACAGTGTAACTGCATGTTCTCAAGCTTTGATGTAAAACTAATCTTAATCCTACTTCCAAAATGGCAGACAGTTTGACGGCATCTTCTCAATCTTTGATGTAAAATTAATCTGAGTCACGAAATTTGCAAATTCCCCATGAAATGCCAGGTCTACCTGTTATTTACCACATTTCGTATAATAATTTCAGTAATAGACCTAATTTAATTAACTAAGATTTATCTTGTACAAATTCGGAATCTTCCATAATGAAATTTTCCATTAGGTGTTTTTTAAAATAGAAAATACAAAGTGTAACCTAAGATCGAGTAGAGGACTATATAATCTTGTTGATCAAGAAATTATTGAATCTGATTTATTTTGGAATAACACTAAAGTTTATTGAAAACTTTCAATATTAGGACTTTTGATAGAAATTTTTGTGTTATTTGGATTTAATTCACAATACCGGTAGTGTAAATTTGTGTTACAGGATAATTAATTATTTGTTGAATTTTACAAAGCTTGTTGGTTTTTGCTCTTTTCTAGTACTTTAAGACCATACAGTTGTAATAGATGTAAAACTATGTCAATCCTACTTCCACAATGGTAGCCAGAAATATTGTATCTACTTGGTGTACAATGTATGACTATGTTAACCCTACCTCCACAATGGCAGCCAGAAATATTGTATCTACTTGGTGTACAATGTATGACTATGTTAACCCTACCTCCACAATGGCAGCCAGAAATATTGTATCTACTTGGTGTACAATGTATAACTATGTTAACCCTATCTTCACAATGGCAGACAGAAATATTGTATCTACTTGGTGTACAATGTATGACTATGTTAACCCTATCTTCACAATGGCAGCCAGAAATATTGTATCTACTTGGTGTACAATGTATGACTATGTTAACCCTACCTCCACAATGGCAGCCAGAAATATTGTATCTACTTGGTGTACAATGTATGACTATGTTAACCCTACCTCCACAATGGCAGCCAGAAATATTGTATCTACTTGGTGTACAATGTATGACTATGTTAACCCTACCTCCACAATGGCAGCCAGAAATATTGTATCTACTTGGTGTACAATGTGTGACTATGTTAACCCTACCTCCACAATGGCAGCCAGAAATATTGTATCTACTTGGTGTACAATGTATAACTATGTTAACCCTATCTTCACAATGGCAGACAGAAATATTGTATCTACTTGGTGTACAATGTATGACTATGTTAACCCTACCTCCACAATGGCAGCCAGAAATATTATATCTACTTGGTGTACAATGTATGACTATGTTAACCCTATCTTCACAATGGCAGCCAGAAATATTGTATCTACTTGGTGTACAATGTATGACTATGTTAACCGTACCTCCACAATGGCAGCCAGAAATATTGTATCTACTTGGTGTACAATGTATGACTGTTAACCCTATCTTCACAATGGCAGCCAGAAATATTGTATTCACTTGATGTACAATGTACAACTATGTCAGCCTAACCTCCACAATGGCAGACAGAAATATTGTATTCACTTGATGTACAATGTACAACTATGTCAGCCTAACCTTCACAATGGCAGCCAGAATTATTGTATCCACTTGGTATACATTGTATAACTATGTCAACTCTTCTTCCATAATGGCAGTCAGAATTAGTTTGTATCCATTTGGTGTACAATGTATAACTATGTGAACTCAACTTCAAAAATGGTAGCTATGGTGATTATTTGCATTTTATCATATAATAAAGCAAAAAGTGAACTATAAATAAACTACTAGTGCACATGTATTTTGCAAAAACAGATATGGGTCTGCGATTTTCTTGCAGTAAGGTACAGGTTATACGTAAATAAATGTATTAACAATAGTAATGAATGGTTTGTCATCCCTGAAAGATGTACTGATCAGTATTTAGCCAGAAAAATAACTTGCACTAACCTGTCATGTTACTGGTTGTAATAGTAAATCCTTCTTCAAATTATCGTCAATTCAGATACAATTGGATACAGAGAGAGACAAAGAGGGAGGACAAGTGTATGTGTGTGTGTGTGTGTGATTTGGATTTTTAACTTAGCTTTTAAAAAAATTTCAGTCATATCACTATGATGTCTGCAGCATGGCAGTTTATAGTGATGTCTAGCACTGTGGCCTCATGCTGCAGACATGAAACATCATATCCCACCCAGTCACATTATCTTGAAACCAGGCCGACGAGTCCTAACACTAACCTCTTAATGCTGAGCATCAAGTGAAGAAGCTGCTAGTACCATTTTTATAAGTCTTTGGTATGACTTGGTCAGGGTTTGAAGTGTGATTTCCTGCATCTGAGGTGGACACTTGAACCACTAAGGCCATCAATTGACCAGAGCGGTTGGAAGAGATGGAGAATGAATTACCCTGCTTTCACATGCAAATATTTAATTATGAAAATTGTTATTACTGTACATGTATAATTGTTTACATATATACATATAATTTGATTCAAAACATTGAAATAAATGCAATAAAACTTTCTTCAGCTGATAGATACCTTGACAGGGAATCCTGTACCCCCAGGGAAGGAGGGGGAGCTTTTGGTGCGAGGACCCCAGGTTATGAAGGGTTACCTGAAAAATTCTGAAGCTACTAGCAATACTATTAGAGATGGATGGCTGTATACAGGTCAGTATTAGGAAACAATTATTAAATTTGGCCACTTCCACAACGCTATATATCTCCTGTATACACTGTATTGAGAAAACAGCCAGTAACTTTAGGGTAATGCAGGAAATAGGTCATAAAAGTCAGATTTGGTACTGGTTTTGATTGTGAAGCAAGTCAAATGTAATAGAATAGATTGAATATATGCGCTTATAAATTGAATCCAACTGCAAACTTTACAGACCTGGATTCGCTCAGGTGCATTTTATATTAAAGAGAAGAGGCATTTAAGTCTTCCATACATTATGAATAGTCTGTCATATGTATGACCTTATCCCACAGGAAATGGTTGGGCCAAATCTCCAAGTTTAGTGCTAAATAATAAATTTGGAGATGATAAAAGAAAAATGATGAATTGATCAAATCATATCTTAAATCTTTTTTACTTTAAGGTACATAAATAGAGAATTTGTTTTTACTGGACAACAGTTCTTCTGTGGTGCCTCTACTGTATAAAATGAAAGTTCTTTTCATTGTGTTAACTACAGAGCATTACAAAACAAACAAGTGAGATTTTGTGGTCATATTCAAGCTGCTTAAGTTCTGATATTTGCAAAGAAAGAATTTGAAACATTGGGTTTTTCTTTCAGGTTTACACAATATATGTCCATTTATGCTAATCTTATAAAATAAATAATATAAACTGAGGAAATTTATCATGCATACAATCATATTACAATTTTTTATATCCAGTTATTACATACTGCAACTGTTGTGTATTTCCTTATGTGTATATACCTTTCCCAATGTGGTCACTAACAGACAATTTATTACCTGCAAGTTTTACCTGGATGACAAACTATTTGACTTGGGCATTGGTCTTATATAAGGCAACCTGAATTTGCCATTTTCAAAAAAGGCTATAAATAGTGACTGAAAACCTGTTTTGAGGTTTTTTTTATACTTATGAATGTTTTGTAATATTTTCCTGAGATTCCAAGAATTTTTTACACTTGCAAAACAGCATATATACTCTAAAGCAAAAATCGGTAAGTGATCTACCAATATAGCTGACATGGGCATAATGTGGGGATGAATATGGCATGCTCAAAACTGAAGCATTGTTGATCCAGATATTCCTTTGTTTAATGTCTTCAGATGATCTCACTGAAGCATTACTGATCCAGGTATTGATTTGTTTAATGCCCTCAGTTGATCTCACTGAAGCATTGATCCAGATATTTCTTTGTTTAATGCCCTTAGATGATCTCACTAAAGTATTGTTAATCCAGATCTACTTTTATATAATGTCAGATCAGTGTCTATGATGTTTGTTGTTCTAACCTTTTGGGGTTTTAATGCCATTTCTCAGCACAAGATTGGCTATACATAGCGGACAGTATAACTGGTGGAGGAAGAACCCGGGAAATCCTGATAAGAACCACAGACCCATGGGAAGCTACTGGTAGCTTTCTCACATACCCACATTGGTTGAGCTTGAGGACAGAGATATGTCAGTGGTCAGTAAAGCATTTTAGACCATTTGGCCCCCTATGATATTTACCCTACTGATGATGTAAAACAATGAGCAAGATTTTCCTTTTATAATGCACTCTCAGATCAGTCTTTGATGTTCATCTGACTGATCAGATCTTCCACAAACTTTGAATACACAACATCTATAGGTCTATAGTGTTTTTAGTTAGATTATGTGGTAAATGGGTAAGTAAGGTAAGACAAAAATGTTTGCCGTCATCATAGATTATTTCTTGAACCTAAATACTAGTAGTGCAGTAGTGACAAAATTTTTGCATTTCTCTGGTCTCAGATTTGAAGCACATTTCCAGCATGTAGATTGGAAAATCCATCCTGAGTCAGCAGCTATATTTTGGTTCTCAGGTTTCCTCTTCACACATCAACAGCCAAGTCCTTTGTGGGTACTTAATACTCCCTTCCTTTGATTCATAAAAAAGATTTGTTATAAATAAAATAAATTCATAAATGTTTTTATTTCTTTCAGGTGATCTGGCCAAGTATGATTCAGAAGGATACATCAAGATATCAGACAGACTTAAAGAGCTCATCAAGTACAAAGGCTACCAGGTCAATTTATTCAGTTGATTACCAGATTTACAAACATGTAGCATGTATCATCTGCAGAAGCATAGACCTAGACTAGTTTCCAGATGTATGGGGTTCTTAAAATCAGTGGTGGCATGAGTACTCGAGGTGCCTAGTGGCAGTGTTCTTTATGACACCTGTGTTTTGCTACAGAGAAGCTTTTGATGGCATGTCCTTTTGCCAGGTGGCAATAATCTCTGCTAACTAACTTAATTTGTAGTGATTTAAAAGTTATCCCTGTCAGGATTGTCCAACAAAAACAGTAAATGTGGGACATAACTATCACACATGAGTACATGCATTGACATGACTTCATAACGCTTCTGATCTTACGCATATGTGCAATGTTTCTAACATTGTAGATATCAAAAAGACAAATTTTTCTACATGTAGCGTTTTTAACATTGTAAATATAAAAAAGACATCTTTCCATGTGCAATGTTTCTAACATTGTAAATATCAAAAATACACATTTTATATGTGTAATGTTTCAAACCATGTAACCATAAAAAGACACATTTTTCTATCTGCAATGTTTCTAACAGTGTAAATATAAAAAAGACACATTTTTCAAGATCATAAACAGAAATGTTAGTTTTGTTTTGAACAAAACTTATTTTCTTTGCAGTGATACAAAATATTTATGACAATATTGTTTCTTTTTGTTGACACCCATACTGATGCTGCTGCTTTCCAGTTTCTACTAACCAGAGCATAAAAAGTTATTTTATTATTATCTCATACATTTGATACAGGAGGAAGACAAAAAAAATTGCAAGTCGTGTATTCACAAATAATATACCTCAGCATTTGACGGGATATATGTGACATAGATAAATCAAAATGCTATATTTTAAACTTCTAATATTAAAAAAACTGATCCTTTCCAGGAATGTTCATACAAAAAGCCCATGATTTCATTAAAAAAACTATCAATTGTCCTATTTTGAATTCACAATGTCCAGTTATGTCACCAACAAATGTCAGTAGTGTTATATATACTATGATCTTCCATTCTTCCATGGGTATATACATTACCAATATCTATATTCACTATTATGTCTTCCGTATAAAGCATCCTGAGATTCAACAGAAAATATAGGCTTATTATCCAGATTTTATGTATGTTATAGGATATAAAAATTGTCATTTTATCCCTAAGATTGCCCCAGCGGAGTTAGAGGCCGTACTTTGCACACACCCAGCTGTGCAGGATGCAGCAGTAATAGGAATTAGGGCTGGAGACGAGGTTGGAGAACTCCCCCAAGCTTTTGTTGTTTGCAAACCAAACATGAATGCCAAAGAGGAGGAGCTTCTAACCTATGTGTCAGGTATGTGGACCATCAGTAAAAAAATACATATCACAAAAAATTCTGTGCCAAGTATGTGGACCATCTGTAATCTGTGGAATGGCATGTTTTTCTCCTTCTGAACTGTGTAGTAAAATCATGTGTAACCACTTGAGCATGAAATTTAAGTCATTGTAAAGATTGCTTGCCGGATTGTAATCACCTGAAGATGAATTTGCTGAGATTCTTGATGACATGTGAAAAGCTCAATAGAAACAACTAAATGCAAAAGACTTGACTTTGTTGCCTATGATTTTCACAATGATTACATTCTTTATGAAACTTGAAACAAAACAGCATCAGTGGTAAATATTCTCTTTCTGTCAGAAATCATCACAAATTGAGTCATTTCTCACAAGTTCAGTCACTTATTACAAATTCAGTAAATTTATGTTAATCATTACAGATTCAAAACAATTTAACTGCATTAAATTTATGTTAATCATTACAGATTCAAAACAATTTAACTGCATTACTCTGCCATGTTCATTTCAAATATGCACATCATTTAACAGCATTTCTGTGGCAAAACCTCAAACAAAAATGGTGCAAGGAAACAATACACTTACTCTTATGGTAAAGTCCACTATACTATAAGCTGGTAGATGGCCACATCCCAACACTTAAGTGCAGATGACCCCACTGAAAACATCGACTGACTAGGCTCTATGATCAGGCATTGGCAACAAAAAGGAAAGCTTGTTTTTTCAGTCTTATTGCAAACAAGTCCACTAATGGTCTCCTCCACATCTGAAAAAGTGCCTCTGCTACTGACTGATGCCAAGACCATTGCTTGAGAAATATTCAGCTCCGTCTGCACAGGATCTTGGTCAGAATATTCCTTTTGCCCAGAATATGGCAGATTTTTTAGACGACCAATTCGAAGAGAATCCAGGCTAACATGGAAAGAGACACCTGAAGTACACTACTGCTATTGTGTTGTCTGAGGCAACCATAACACAATGACATCCTATCCTCTGCAGGACTAGAAATGATGCCTGCATTTCTGGGTTGTTTATATTAAGGGTTTCTTCTTTGCGAGACTCCAGTCCCTGAAGAACTAACACTTCTAGCTCCATGTGACACCCCATCATGATTTTGATGCAATTGTGTGTACGAAGAAGGGGTGTTGAATTGGGACTCTGGTCAGGCACTGATCCCAATCTAGCCACTAGGCAAAATACTCACTATGAGGGATAGAATTTGAGCAGTCCTGCCTAGTGGGATGTGAATCCTCCATTGATTAATGAAAACATTTATCTTTCATATACTAAGTCCTGATCATCATCATCAGTCTATAGACCTAGTGTGGTTGTTGAGGCACTGTGCTGCTAAACATCTGACCATTTCCCTCCGCTTGTCTTGATCATGTGTCAATGCCTGAGTCTCTGCAAAACTTTTTCTGGTCCAGTCTGTGATGTAGTCAGTCCACTTTTTTCTCAGTCTAACTCTCCTTCTGCCACCTTGGATGCTACCCTGCAGTACTATTATGGATAGACTGTTGGCTCATGTGACATGGCCATACCATTTCAGCTTTCTCTTTTTGACAGTGGTGAGTATGTCTTCATAATGGCCTACTTTGTGCCTGATGGTGTTACACACATCTTTTGTGATTAGGGTACATGTAAGAGATGCCAAGGATGGTTCTGTAGTATCTCATTTCAAGTGCCTGGATTCTTCATTGTAATTCTGCATTCAGGGTCTGGGCCTCGCATGAATACAAAAAGATTGAGATGACAAGCACTCTAAATAGTCTGATTTTAGTTTTTAGACAGATATTCTTGTCTCTCCAGATGGGTCTTAGCTTTGATATAGCTGCCGTTGTTTGTGCTGCTCATGAAAACATTCTGCTCATGATCCCTCTTCATTGGTTATGGAACCAGGATATTTGAACTGGCCCACTGTTTCCAGTTCCTGTCCTCTGACTTTAAACTTGGCTGAGATTTGTTTGCTACTATTTATCATCAGCTTTGTCTTCTCGGCACTTATCTCCATGTCAAATCTGGAAGATGTTTCATCCAGGTTCTTCACTAAGGTGGCAAGTTTGTCTTCACTGCCTGTCAGCCCATCAATGTTGTCTGCAAAGCGTAGGTTAGTGATGTTAGGCCCACCAATGCCGACTGTCCCACAGTGGTTTTCCAGTGCTTAGCTCATGATGTGCTCTAAGTAGATGTTGAAAAGCATGGGTGATAGGAGACAGCCTTGATGTACTCCAACTTGGGTGTGGCCTTGGCATACAGCTGCTTGATGGTATTGGTTAACTTTTGACCCATGTTGTACTTCTTCATTGTGGCCCATAATGGCTAATGCTAGCCACACTCTGTTAAAAGCCTTTTTGAAATCTATGAACATCTTTGACCCATGTTGTAAACTTCTTCCACTCCAGAACCCTGCCTGTTCTTTAGCAATTATTTCTTCTACTTGTGAGTTGTCTGTTCAAGATGATCTTCAGCATCACCTTACTAGCATGGCTGATCAAACTGATAGTTCTGTAATTTTGTCACAGCTGGAGATTGCCATTTTGGGGAGTATTATAATCATTGACTGGGTCCACTGTGTTGGCCATTCACCTGTCTGCTTGATCTTGTTGCAGATTTTTTTAAAAGTAGCTACATCACTGATTCCACCCCCCCCCCCATTCTTGATAAGTTCAGCTGGGACGTTGTCTACTCCAGCCGCCTTCCCATTTTTCATTGTTCTTATTGCTAACTCCAACTCTTCTTTGAGAATGGGGAAATCATTATTTGTGGAGTTTGGAACATCAAACACCACTGGTTGTGGAGTTCTTTACAATATTCAGTCCATCTTTCTGCAATATCACTTGCTTCTGTGAGGCATTTTCCATTTTCATTTTGAATGGTACTGACTCTTGGTTGCTTCTGTCTGGTGAGGTCTTTCACAATTTGGAATGCCTTTTTGTTGTAACAGTTATTCTTTATCAGACTGCTCTCTATTTCTGTTTTTTTGTCCTATTCAGTCTTCTTTTGCTTTCTTCAAGTTTTTTCTGATATTCTTGTTTATTTCTCAGTTCTCCATTGCCCCTGTTGTGTGATTGGTATTTTTTTGTCTCTCTGGGCATCACACAGATTCAGAATCTCTTCTGTAACTCAGGGTTTTTTCTTTGTGCAATGGAGGCCAATGATGTCCTTGGCAGCTGTTGTCATGACTGTGTTGAAAGTATCTGTCATCACTTTAACATCAACATCCATCACAAGGGGTGGAGCAAATTTTCTGATTTTATTTGGCTTGTTAATTTTCTTAAGCCTCACTTGGAAGTTCATTCTCATGAGGTCATGATCACTCCCAACATCAGCACCTGTGAATGTTCTTGTTTTTGCTCTATTGTTGCCAGATCGGTAGCAGTTTTGATCCAGTATGTAGTCGATCTGGTTATGATGTGTTCCATTTAGTGCATGCCGTGTCCAGCATCATGAAGCTTTATGTTGGCCCAGGGTGTTGGGTAGTATCAAGTTCTTGTAGCTTGTGAACTCCAGCAGCCGTCTACCTCTTTCATTGAAAGAGGTCATTGATTTGTAAAAATCAGCACCTTAGACCACTACGCACCATGGGGATCCATCATAGCGGAGAATATGTCCATATGTGAAGTCAGTATCCACTAGGGCTGACTACTTCCTTCTTAGGGATGGGAAGAGTCCAAAAACTTCTTCCCTTGACGACTAACTTGTTTAGCAAAGGACATGTGTGAGTGAGATTTGAAACTGAGAAAAGTATTTGATGGGACTGTTAGAAGAATTTTGAGGTCCCAACTGTTAATGGTACTGGTCTTGTGGGATGAGACCTTAGAAAAGCATTTTTGCCTCAAGTTATGCAGCCACCAAAAGGTTCTGCTTTGATCCTGCCTTGACCTTGGATGTCTCCAAAGTGGCATCGCTGTGGAGGTGGAAATGCTTTGCCATTGACAAGGAGAGTGTATGCTCCATAGAAATCATATTGAAAATGTGTCATTGCATGCACAACCAGTTTACAATATGGGTGGGGGATACATGTACCCATGAAGTGACAAGGCTGCTTACCACATCATACAACATATTAATGTATGAAAGAGAAATAGTTACAAAAAACAAACAAGCAAGATAACTGGGAACAAAAAGAAAGGTAATACTTATTTGAACCAGTACTTATAGTAACCAGTTACTAACAAGGATTTAACAATAAGCTAGGTGTAACAAACCTTTAAAATAAGTAAAAGGAATTCAAAATTAGCAAAGGAACACCAAACCACTCCATGCAAACAATACAAAGCACTCAGTTGACACAAAAAGAAATTTAAAAATGATTTTGAGGGTGAATTTCAGTAAACGTTCTGTATATTACAGTATAGTACAATGCATGTGTTATGTATAGCACAGTATAACACTGAATAGTAC
The DNA here is from genome assembly GCA_029339505.1 of Unio delphinus. Lineage (NCBI taxonomy): Eukaryota > Metazoa > Mollusca > Bivalvia > Unionida > Unionidae > Unio > Unio delphinus. Next base: position 2,009,994 of record JAQISU010000219.1, read on the forward strand.
ACATATAGTACTGTATAAAACTTAAAACTGAAATCAAAATCTTTTATTTTCTAATAATGCTATTGTCTCTACATACTTGCCATTAAAGAATCAAGCTAAGGTGGCAGGTCATGTCACTCCTCTGTCCATTCTTGTATCTTAAAAATCAATGTCACATATTTACTGTGAGTCACATGATAGCTGTCATGCACACAGTTTTAGGCTTATTCCTTAGTTTCAGATCCTGATTCAGTTATCTCTGAGCTTGTAATTCAATGTGACTGTCTAGGGTTGGTGTAATGAAATTAGTGTTTCCAGGTATGACAGAATTTTTAGGCCAAGTTTTATACAGCAATTGCAAAAGCATCTCATTTTGAGCTACGGTCAACATATTTTCAAGTCAAAATAACATGTACTTCTTTCTGGACATTGGATAGACCTAACTTTAGCATCAATTAATATGTGATCAGCAAGAGGATTTCTTTGCTCATTGTCATAGTACCTATTGATAGAAACATCTGCACTTTAAATCTTATCAGAAGTATTACTGGTAAAATACTGAAAAAGTTTTAAATGCCGCCAGGCTAACCCCTGTATCAAATATATGCTCTGTCGACCCCTCCTCCCACACCCCCCACACCTACACACCCACACACAGTGGAGCCTCGTTAATCTGGACTCCGTTTATCTGGAAACCTTGCTATCCGGACATAATTTAACAGGAATGGAATTCTTAAACATTAATTTAATTCGTTAATCAAGAAATCTGCGCTCCGGACCAAAGTGTAAAATAAGATTAAAACTTGTAACGATAATCCGGAAATAATCTGTCCAAAAATAATAAAATTCGAAAAATTGTATATGAAAATACAGTCAGTAGAATAATACATAAAACACAATAGTGAAGCCCTTGAGAATCTTTGGCCACTATCAATAATTAAATAGCGTGACCATATTGTAACCAGCGATTATATAAACAATGTCTGTTTTAGCTAGTCGCAGACGAGTGTGTTAATAATTAAATAAATACACTGGGATCAAATCCTCCATGCTTTTTGACATAACATATGGTTACAGATTTCTTCATGAAATCGACATGTACAGTACATAGATGTACAGGTACATACTGTGATGTGTTTGATGTGCTAATTCTCTAAACTTATATTTACTGTATATGTACGTACAAGTTAATGTTATAATAATGTGAAATAAACACTTATTAATAGATGTATTCATTAATTTATTTCAACCATTATTGAATATACAGTACATTACATTTAAAACCAGCATATACATGTACATATATACGGCGTGATGATATCGTAAAATAAAAAATGTGCATGATTCAATTATCCGGAAAACTATATATATATATATATATATATATATATATATATATATATATATATATAAAATTTTCCTCTCAAAATGCATGAAATTTTTATTATTTGCACAACTCTGCCTGTATAGAATTGAAAACTTTGTTGGAAATTACAATTTGTGGGGAAGGATGTTTCACAATGGCACATTCTAGATGCAACCAAGTTTCTCAGGGAAAACCGTTGTTAAAAAAAAATCTCGGAGGATGCTGATTACTCCAAGGTTCATATGAAAATGACAAGAATTCTAGATGATGGCTACACCAGATTAAAGGTGTATTCCCAGGGTCCTAAATGTATTTGACTGGAAACAGCCTTGATCTGATTCACATTATCTCTTGCAGAAAATGTTGCACCCTATAAGAAGATTCGTGGAGGGATCAAGTTTGTTGACCAGATTCCAAAAACAGCAAGTGGAAAAATCCTTCGAAGATTGTTGAAAGAATAGTTTGTGAATAAAAATGACAGGCAAAAGCAATAATTTAGTGTGATAAATGAACATATACAAAACATTTAAATATTTTTAAAAAATAATTATTATATGATATGCATATATTACATGTACTACTAGATTTGACCTCTAACCTATGTACATTGTAGGTATGAAACAAATTCACAATTTTAGATTATTACCTCAGGCCTATGAACACTGCAGGCATCACAAAAGTGCTGCAGGTTTTGATTAGGTTAAAAAATATAGACTATTTCATCATCACATGACCTCATTGGTATGACACTAAAATATCCAAATTTCATATTTTAGTCTTGAACTAGCTGAAATACCAATTCATGACTTTATAAAATGCAATGGTGTAATGACCAGGACATCTGAATGTACTTCAGTTTGTATTTTTTTAAAATAAAATCAGTAAATTACATTATGCAATAAATTTAAACTTACATGTGAGATTATTTCAAGTGAAAATTATACAACTAATTGAATATTGCCAACTCTTTTGCTGATTAAGGCATGCACAAGATCAAATTAATTGTGCACCCATATAAAATTCTTTTCTTGAGATTTCTTTTTCCTTTTAAAGAACAGAATCACAAGCTAATAGATATCCCATCTAGCATTTCTATACCATACATACTTGATTATAAGTCAGATCCAATTACATAGACCCTAATCTGCCATGTCATATAATGGACTGGCAAATCTGGGTATTGTTTCTTCTCTTTTGACTAATCAGTAGAACAAACACAAACACTGATCCATATGTGCATTATGTGACAGGAAATCAGGGTCTATGTTCTTTACTGTTAGTCTTATAAGCAGATATGGTTGGATGGGAAAAAGTATGTTACCATGTGTCAGAATTGACTTGGTGACAACTTTCATTTACTGCTTACCAGTGTTTCCAATAAGCAACTGATCAGTTTGTGTTACATTCAAATCACTGCTTGCTAGTGTTTCCAATAAGAAACTGTTCAGTTTGTGTTACATGTAAATCAATGCTTGCTAGTGTTTCCAATAAGCAACTGATCAGTTTGTGTTACATGTAAATCACTGCTTGCCAGTATTTCCAATAAGCAACTGTTCAGTTTGTGTTACATGTAAATCACTGCTTGCTAGTGTTTTTAATAAGCCACTGGGCAGTTTCTGTTACATGCAAATGACTGTGAAATCGTCCTAACACTTGGTTATTTTTCAGAGCCTAAAAAATCGAGATCATTTAAACATGTAAAATGAATAAATTCATTTTCCTGCAACTTGTTAATGTTTTTAAACCCAACTTTGCAAAATCTTTTAATTCTATCTAATTGGTGCCACTGAAATATTGGAATAAGCATTTATATGGTGTTATTGCATACATGCCAACCCCTGACGAGGAAAAAGTGTAATCCAAGTGGTCAAAAAGAGGAATCCAAGCAGAAAAAGAGTAATCCACATATAACATACTACAATAACAATTAACAATGATTTATTTGCTTTTCTCATCTTTTATCATTCATTAATGGTTAAAGTGTTCATATGTAGCACTTTTAGCTTTAGAAAGCAACAGATTGTCATGTTGCATTTCAAAACATTTTGTACCAGCTGAGGCCATGAATATTTTGCATACAAGTAGAGCACTCAGTACTGGGTTACTTAGCCTGGACCTGAATTCAGTTTTATTTTTGTTAACAACACTGAACAATCTCTCACAGTCAGCATTAGAATGGTAAAGAACCAATATTCCTTTCATAACCTGACAAAGAAGAGGAAATTTATTTCTTCCAGTGATAGAGTCTTTTAGCTGGGAAATAAGGTGCCATTGCACATCAACTCTATCTGCATTAAGTATATTGTCAGGTAGAATCCCAACTTGATACTTCAGGAATTCTTCTTCCAGATGATCCAAGTTAGACAAGGGTGGCAATAGAAAGGGATATCTCTTGACAAAGAATCTAACACTTTTGAAGCTTTTTGACTGTCTCTCATTTACATCAGCAACTGAAGCATTTAAAAGCAGTTCATCTCCATATGGGAATTTATGGAGCATGTAATCACAGGCTGTAGCATAATAATCTCTAACATTATCATAGAACATCTTCACAGGAAGAGTAGAATTGTGTTGTATGAATTCTCTTGCTTCTGCACCAATAGCTAGATCTTCATTATCTTTCTGGTTTGCATGGTCATGAAAGTCAATATCAGTTAAAAGTTTGGCTGATGTGATGATTTCTGGCTTAATAAACCTTATTAGCAAATCTGACAACTGGTTTGACAGAATCTTGTGCATAATATGAATGCATGGTTCTTCTTTCTGCAATACAACATTTGCTGCATCAAACAATGGAATGGCACTCTTCATAAACAAGCAGTACAGTTTTGTAACTGGATCATTAAGCTTTTTGTAAACCATCTCACATTTAGAGTCTTCAAAGCAGTGAACAGATTCTTTTTCTTTCTGTGCCATCTTAGTATCCACTTTGCTAGTTTTGCCCTTGGAAGTATGAGAAGATCCAGTATGCTTTTTAACTGATTTATACTCTGAAGAACCTGATCCAGATGGCTGATGAGATTTTATGTCAAAAGATTTATCTTTCACAGTCATGGTCTGAGCCTGGAGGCCCTCTAGCTGGATAGACAGAGGCCTCTCAAATAAAAATTCCATGGATTTAAATTTCTTTCTTTCTGCTACACCAATCTCTTTATTGTTAGTATGTCTGTCTATACTTTCATCTCTTGTTCTCTTCCGACTTGCAATAACAGATTCTGCTTTTGTACCACTCTTCTTCACTTTTCCACCACGTTTTCTCTGTGCAGAATCACTTTCAGTTTGAAAGAATGCTTGTAGTGCATCCCAAAGCTCAAGTAAACGGCTAACACATTTGCCAAGGGATAACCATCTTGTACACACATGCTTTATAATTTTATAGTCTTCAAGATCAAACTGATCTTGTAACAACTTTAGAGCCTGTTTCCTTTACTACTTTTCTCCAAATAATAGTAGATATCTATTAACAAATGGCCAATATCTACTTCTAATTTATCAGCAGCCTTACCAGCAGCAAGGTGCATCAAATGACAGGGGCAACCTGTTATGAACACTGATGGAGACATTTTCAAAATATAGGATGCAACTCCTTTATGAATTCCAGTCATCACTGATGCATTATCAGCTGCAAACCCCATACAGTTCTGCCAACTTATGTCATGTTTCTTCAAAACATTGTCAAGCAAATCAAAAATGTTTTGTCCAGTGGAATCTACTGTTAATTCTGGTAAAGAAAGAAGAACACTCATGACTTTGCCTTTTTCACTGTCAAAGTATCTAACACATACTGGGTACAACTTTTTATCATCATAATCACAACTCCCGTCTGTGGCAATACTAAACGGCCCAATTTTCATTGCTTCTGCGATTTTAAGTGAACTATCTTCTGCTAGGCACCGAACAATGTGAGATGATTTTGTTCTTGCACAAGCATATTTTTCCGCAATTTTCGAATCAGGAAACATCCGCTTGAACAAGGGACCAACGTGGTCTGCTACCGCTAAGGGTAGTCCGTGTTCTATTAAAAGCTCAGTAAATAACACCTCAGCATTTATAGTATTCAAGTCTGCACTTGAGCTCTGCTGTAAATAAGAAGTTACCTTAGTATTAGAGTTCGTAAGGCGAGCTAATTCGATGTGTTTCCTTGTTTTCATGTGTTTTTCCACATCAAATTTACCACCATGACCAATGCTAAAATCGTTTCCGCACAGTCTGCAATGAGCATGATGCTTTCCTAGAATGGAACGCTGTATTATGCCATTCATATATTCATCTTTGAATCTTTGGAGGACTCGTTGTTTTGCTTTTTTCTGATCCATCTGCGAAATTCTTGGGGAAACAAATGTACTCTAACATACACAAAGACTAGAACCCATCTTAACATCTGAAGCCATTTAGCGCCAACGATTAGACGTCACGTGATGATGCCCTCGTCGTGTTTGGAGGATTGATTACATTTTGCTTTGTTTATTATTGACTTTTTCTAACCCATCTGTGAAATTATTTAAGAGATATTTTTTGCACTCATAAACGCATTGAGAATTTTTTAATACTTTTTAGCGCAAAAAAAACTTTTAGACTGGTTCTGCACTATACAAAATTATAACAAAGAGTATGTGCATAATGATTTAAACAAAATAGAAACCAGTCTGTTCTCTCCTCACTAAGCCGCTAAAAATAGAATATGAGGTCGAAAGTTTGAAAGTATCTTAGTAACATGATACATGTAGTTGCTATAAATAGAACATGAATATTAGGAAAGTCCACGGACAAGTATACTCGTATATCGTAGTTATGTAGAAGCGGGGTATTTTTTAATTAAAAATAAAACAGTATGTAAAAAATAAAGTAATGCTAATAAAAACGAAAAAAAATTTTTTTTTTTTTTGCAAGATGGATATATCGAAAAAGCGTAATCTATAAACGTTAACGCGTAACGCGGAATTTAGTGGGAAAAAGCATAATGATTACGCCAAAAGCGTAATGGTTGGCATGTATGTTATTGTGTAGGAATATGATGCAAATACAAGTGTAGTATTCTGGATATGGTGCCAACAGATCTGGGTTAGCATTGTACACAGTTAAGTGTGAATTGTTCAAAGTACATTATGTATCCATAAATGAGTAAATCATAACTTAAAATACTTCTCTGGTAAATGACAATTAATATCTTTAGGTTATATATTTCTTGGTGAAATTTAGATGTATTTATTCTTATTTTATAAACAATTCAGTCTTTTAAAAATGCATGCAAGACTTGAAAGTTAAAGTCATAGAACTACATTATTAAAAAAATATAAGTTTTGTTTTTTAATTATTGGTCATCAATAATCATTTTTAATTGTTTCACAAAAGTGTTTTCAAGAAAATGCTACGATTTAATTTAATCAAACTAATCTAAAAATTTATATTCATGTTTGGTGACACATGTATTTGTGACCCACTTTTGCTGCATGCAAAATTCCAGCCTAAGTTGCTTCTCCAAAGCTGTTAATGTTTGTTCTGATGGAAACAAAAAGACTTAAAAGTAATGGCAAAGTAACTTAAAGCAATATCTTGCACACAAAAGAAATATCATTACAGTGTTTTAATGCTTCAAATAAAGTTTAAGACTGACTACAACAACCACTGGACTATCCAGTCCCCTACCTGGACACAAATAGGTAATCAATCTGCATCAACCACTGGACAATCCATAGCTGCAAACCCTCCAGGCTTGCGATTAGTGAAAACTGGGATTGATGCAGTGGATGGATAACCAGACTTGTAGAGAGATGCAGTGGATGGATAAACTAACTTGTAGTATAGTGATGCAGTGGATGGATAAATGAGTTGTAGTAGAGTGATGCAGTGGATGGATAAATGAGTTGTATTAGAGTGATGCAGTGAATAGATAAATGAGTTTTAGTAGAGTAATGCAGTGGATGAATAGACTTGTAGTAGAGTGATGCAGTGGATAAATAGACTTGTAGTAGAGCGATGCAGTGGATGGATAAATGAGTTGTAGTAGAGTGATGCAGTGGATGAGTAAACAGACTTGTGGTAGAGTGATGCAGTGGATAAATAGACTTGTGGTAGAGTGATGCTGTGGATGGATAAACAGACTTGTGGTAGAGTGATGCAGTGGATGGATAAACAGACTTGTGGTAGATTGATTCAATGGATGGATAAAATAGACGTAGTAGAGTGATACAGTGGATGGATAAATAGACGTAGTAGAGTGATGCAGTGGATGGATAAATAGATGTAGTAGAGTGATGCAGTGGATGGATAAATAGATGTATTAGAGTGATGCAGTGGATAGATAGACTTATAGTAGAGTGATGCAGTGGATGGATAAACTAACTTGTAGTGATGCAGTGGATGGATAAATAGATGTAGTAGAGTGATGCAGTGGATGGATAAATAGACATAGTAGAGTGATGCAGTGGATGGATAAATAGATGTAGTAGAGTGATGCAGTGGATGGATAACCAGACTTGTAGTAGAGTGATGCAGTGGATCCTGTCCAGTTTTTCCACCAACTGAGCAGGACAGCTACTGCTATTGGTATGGAAATCAGTGCAGAGAAGACCAAATTGATGACCAACAACACCAGTGACACCAGTACTGACATCATGATTAGTGGCCAAAAACTGGAAACAGTTAATAAATTCAAGTACTTAGCAGCCATCATGGCAGACGAGTGATCAAAACCAGAAATATTGTCCAGGATTGCGCTGACAATAACAGCAGTGGCAAGGCTGAAGACAGTTTGGAAAGATAGGAACACCTCAACTCAAAAATCAGACTGATGCGCTGCTCGGTTGCATCTGTGTTCCTATATGCCTGTGAGTCATAGACCCTCACAGCGGATCTCGAAAGGAGGATACAAGCTGTTGAAATGAGATGCTTTCAAAGGTTGCTTGGCATTTCATATAGAGATCATGTCACGAATGAGGAAGTGGGAAACAGAATTAGGCAAGCCATTGGGCCCTATGAAGAGCTATTGACCATTGTGAAGAAACGCAAAATGAAATGGTATGGACATGTCACACAATCAACAGGGCTTGCTAAGGCAATCATGCAAAGTACTGTGCTGGGAGGGCAAAGGAGAGGAAGACAGAGGAAAAGATGGGAGGATAACATCTCAGAGTGGACAGGACTGAAGCTGAGTGACACAGTGAGATTATCAGAGAACAGATTGGAATGGAGGAAGCTGGTTGTCAGGTCATCAGTGGTGCCCCAACGGTTGGCAGGACTAAGGGATAGATAGATAAATAGATAGATGCAGTGGATGGATAAACAGACTTGTTGAGTGATGCAGTGTATGGATAACCAGACTTGTTGAGAGATGCAGTGGATGGATTAACAGACTTGTTGAGAGATACAGTGGATGGATTAACAGACTTGTTGAGAGATACAGTGGATGGATTAAGACTTGTTGAGAGATGCAGTGGATGGATTAACAGACTTGTTGAGAGATGCAGTGGATGGATTAAGACTTGTTGAGAGATGCAGTGGATGGATAAAAACACTTGTTGAGTGATGCAGTGGATGGATAAACAGACATGTTGAGAGATGCAGTGGATGGATTAACAGACTTGTTGAGTGATGCAGTGGATGGATTAACAAACTTGTTGAGAGATGCAGTGGATGGATTAACAGACTTGTTGAGTGATGCAGTGGATGGATAAACAGACTTGTTGAGTGATGCAGTGGATGGATAAAAAGACTTGTTGAGTGATGCAGTGGATGGATAAACAGACATGTTGAGAGATACAGTGGATGGATTAAGACTTGTTGAGAGATGCAGTGGATGGATTAACAGACTTGTTGAGAGATGCAGTGGATGGATTAAGACTTGTTGAGAGATGCAGTGGATGGATAAAAAGACTTGTTGAGTGATGCAGTGGATGGATAAACAGACATGTTGAGAGATGCAGTGGATGGATTAACAGACTTGTTGAGTGATGCAGTGGATGGATTAACAAACTTGTTGAGAGATGCAGTGGATGGATTAACAGACTTGTTGAGTGATGCAGTGGATGGATAAATAGACTTGTTGAGTGATGCAGTGGATGGATAAAAAGACTTGTTGAGTGATGCAGTGGATGGATAAACAGACATGTTGAGAAATACAGTGGATGGATTAACAGACTTGTTGAAAGATGCAGTGGATGGATTAACAGACTTGTTGAGTGATGCAGTGGATGGATAAACAGACTTGTTGAGAGATGCAGTGGATGGATAAAAAGACTTGTTGAGAGATGCAGTGGATGGATAAACAGACATGTTGAGAGATGCATTGGATGGATTAACAGACTTGTTGAAAGATGCAGTGGATGGATTAACAGACTTGTTGAGTGATGCAGTGTATGGATAAACAAACTTGTTGAGTGATGCAGTGGATGGATTAACAGACTTGTTGAGTGATGCAGTGGATGGATAAACAAACTTGTAGAGATGCAGTGGATGGATTAACAAACTTGCTGAGTGATGCAGTGGATGGATTAACAAACATGTAGAATGATGCAGTGTATGGATAAACAAACTTGTAGAGAGATGCAGTGGATAGATAAATAGACCTGTAGAGTGATGCAGTGGATGGATAAACATACCTGTAGAGTGATGCAGTGGATGGATAAACAGACTTGTTGAGTGATGCAGTGGATGGATAAACAGACATGTTGAGAGATGCAGTGGATGGATTAACAGACTTGTTGAGAGATGCAGTGGATGGATTAACAGACTTGTTGAGTGATGCAGTGGATGGATTAACAAACTTGTAGAGTGATGCAGTGGATGGATAAACAGACTTGTTGAGAGATGCAGTGGATGGTTTAACAGACTTGTTGAGTGATACAGTGTATGGATAAACAAACGTGTTGAGTGATGCAGTGGATGGATTAACAGACTTGTTGAGTGATGCAGTGGATGGATAAACAAACTTGTAGAGATGCAGTGGATGGATTAACAAACTTGTTGAGTGATGCAGTGGATGGATTAACAAACATGTAGAATGATGCAGTGTATGGATAAACAGACTTGTAGAGAGATGCAGTGGATAGATAAATAGACCTTTATAGTGATGCAGTGGATGGATTAACAGACCTGTAGAGTGATGCAGTGGATGGATTAACAGACATGTAGAGTGATGCAGTGGATGGATAAACAATCTCATGGAGGATAAGACAAAAATGAATGTGATGTACTATCTAAAATTCTGGAGCAGAGTAACCAGATAGGAGTTCCTTCGTAATAGCAAAACAAACTTAAAAAACAAAAAATAATAAAGGAAGAAAAAAAAAAATGAAAGAAAGCTGGCCATTAGAAATAAAGACAATTTTTTTTTTATTAGTCACAAACAACATATTTTTTAAAGGGACTAGTTAGAACAGAATACATTTGGATTAAAGAGTGAAAATAACATGTATATGTTGTGGGGGAAAAGGTCATCAAAATATGTTCACTTTCAGTTAATTTTTAATAATGCTGCAGTGAAATATTAAATATACAAAGATTGATACCATGTTTGAAATGCATTCACTGATTTTTCAGTCACATCAATACAATGTCTGCAGAGTGGCAGATTATAGTGACGTCGAGCACTGGGGCATCATGCTAGACATGAAGCATGATGTCCCACCCAGTCACATTATTTTGACACCAGGCCAACCAGTGCTAACTAACCTATTAATTGAGTGCCTAGTGAGGCAACTCTTAGTATGATTTTTGAAAAATAAGTCTTTGGTATGATTTGGCTGGGGTTTGAACCCAACCTCCCGCATACAAGGTGGACACTAACCACTAGGCCACCAGAGCAGTCACAAGATCTAAGGAATGTGTATGACTTGGTAATGTTATTGTTCTGGATCAAACTAAACAGTTCTGCAGTTTAATATATTCAAATTTGTATGTGTCATCAAAACAAAAAACAACATGAAACATCCTTTCAGAGACTATTTATTCTCTGATAAATCTTTGATATGAAGAGAGACTATTAGGCACAAAGGGCTATTTGCCCACAGACCATAAGGTACAAAAGGCTATTTCCCCCCACAGACCATAAGGCACAAAGAGCTAATTCCCCACAGACCATAAGGTACAAAGGGCTATTTCCTCCCAGACCATAAGGCAAAAAGAGCTATTTCCCCACAGACCATAAGGCAAAAAGAGCTATTTCCCCACAGACCATAAGGTACAAAAGGCTATTTCCCCACAGACCATAAGGTACAAAGGGCTATTTCCCCATAGACCATAAGGTACAAAGGGCTATTTCCTCCCAGACCATAAGGTACAAAGGGCTATTTCCTCCCAGATCATAAGGTACAAAGGGCTATTTCCTCCCAGACCATAAGGTATGAAGAGCCATTTGTGCATAAACTCTACTTTCATTTATCCAACTATCATGTTTCATAATGCTGCAAATGGGAACGACTTCTAATCCTGCATAACATGGATCCATTTATTCTATAATCATCTCTGTACATCATGATAATTGTTCAATTGCAATAATTTGTTGAATAAACAATATTTGACTGTACTGCTATATCTAAAATATTTGTTCTTATTAACACAATTCTTTAGAATTATATTCCATTTTGGTTTGATACATGCTGGTAGATGAATTTCAGACATGTACAAACTTTGTTTATTCAGCAATAAATTGTGAGCAGATCAATCATATAAATTTCAGTTCCAAAGGTATTTGTAGTCTATGGAATAAATGTTCATCATTTAACTGGAAACACATAAAAATGCAGTGACACATAAGATACATGACAATGGTACAATTCAATTTGTTTTATACAGAGTAGTTTTTCTTTTAAAAAGATTAAATTTTCATGTCAAACAAACACTAAGCCCACATTCATATATTTTCTGGTCGATATAGGTTACAGTCGCCTTTTATTGACTGGATGCAGGTTATATAACTGTACAAGCAATCGTATTCATTAAGCAAAGTTTACCTAGTAAGTAAGACATGATGATTGGCATGGAAATACACTGTAATAATTGTCAAAATGTAAACACAATTCAGTTTCATGACATTAAAAGCAAGTGTTTCAGAAACTGAATGAAACAAAAGGTCAATAAAATCTACTGTATGTATTCACTTATAAATCCAATTAAATTATGTAGACCCAGACTGGCCTGCACATAGTGCACCAGCAGATCTGGGTCTGAGCAGTTTGTTAGAAGTAATCAAAAGAACAACATATACCTTGGTTTGCAGGTGTATTATGCTATGGCAGATCAGGATCTTTGTTGTTTACAGTTGGATTTGACTTATAAGTGAGTATATATGGTATATCAACTACAACAAATACAAGGCCAGCAGTAAATCACCCACTACTCATGTGCATGCATGTTTACAAAGCAATATAATGAATGTACAGATTTCACGCAGGTTTACAACGCAATGTAATGCATGTAGAGATATCATGCAGGTTTACAAAGCAATATAATGAATGTACAGATTTCACGCAGGTTTACAGCGCAATGTAATGACTGTAGAGATTTCACGCATGTTTACAAAGCAATGGAATGAATGTAGAGATTTCACGCAGGTTTACAACGCAATGTAATGCATGTCAAATATCATGCAGGTTTACAAAGCAATGTAATGCATGTACAGATTTCACCCAGGTTTACAAGCAAAGAAATGAATGTACAGATATCACACAGGTTTACAAAGCAATGTAATGCATGTAAAGATATAAAAATGAAAAATGCTTTTCCTGCTGCACTTTATTAATAAGTTAGAAAGTAATTTCTAAAACCGTTGCTTTATAAATGCACCTGAATTTAATTCCAGTTTGATATTATGGCTTCCCATTATTGCCCTAATATCACAATATATACTTTTAAATATAAAATGCAATTTAATTACAATTTATGCACAAATGCTGCCATTTGAAGAACTTCATGTCCATGACATCTCTCACTCTCTGTCATACTAACTCTTACATGCTGAAACACATAAGTTTTTGGGAATAATAGCATTTGTTATAAACTAGGTCTTTTTCCTTCAGTTAACACTGAATCCATGTCCTAGTTTCACTGAATAATCAAGTATCATTTATAATCAGAAAAAAAAAAAAAAAAAAGATTTGTTTGTAAGAACACTTAGCCCCAAAAGTTAAAATTTGAGAAATATTTCGAAAAATTGGCATGGTAATGTAATCTAAAGTTGTCTACAATACACATGTGTAAAAAGCAAGCCTTCCTCAATTCATTTATTTAAGTTTGGTTTTGCTTAATCATGTTACTACGTCTTTTGCTTTAAAGAAAAAGGTGAAATTTTTTTTTTTTAACCTAGACACATATATACAGATATGCTTACTAAGTTTTGTTTCGGACTTGAATCTTGCTTACAAGGTTTTTGTGAAGAAAATAAGTTTTAATAATTGGATAATTACTGTAATCACTTGACAACTTAATAAGGTCATCTGAAAATGGATACAAATACGGGAGCAAAATTTCCTTTGCCTTGATTTAAGTAGTTTTTGTTCCTTTGCAGGCACTGGGGGCATAAGACGTGCACATACTGCTAAATCATAATTTTGGCCTCTCAATTGTAATCCAATTCAAACCATCATGAGGGAGTGCTGTTCAATTGAGTTGCTTCTAGTCACATTTACTTTTGAGTTTCAATACTACTAGTGTGTTCACTGTTCATAGATACCTTTCTGATTTTATAAAATTCATGAACATCTGATATGGACAACGTTCTTTTGCATACCAGGGCACAGCAACGTGGAATGAATTGCCCATTGAAATTAGACACAAAGACACAGTGATCCCTTTCAAGAGTGCTCTTAAAAATCACCTTTTTCCACTTGAAGGACAAAATTAAAGACCTGATAATGTTTCCTACCTTAAATATTTTCAGCATTTTCTCTTTTCCAATTTCATGTTTTTTGTAGTCTTATCATTATAGATTTTGTAAAGTACTTAGAGCTTCTAAAGATTAGGCGTTATACAAAGTCCTCATTATCATTATTATTGGCTTCCTTTGTAACATTCTAGGCTCAAGGACCTGAGGCCCATAATGGCATCTAGTGATCCATGAATGAGTTGCTAGTATTTTCTTATTTGTTATATTTCTCTCATTGGGACTGTGCTACAGAACTCACTCAAATGGAAATTGCCCTGTAACCTATAACTATATTCAGTTTGACAATGATAGGGGCTGGCGAACACTGGAAAATTAAAATAACTATATTCAGTTTGACAATGATAGGGGCTGGTGAACACTGGAAAATTAAAGATCAGTTTCAGACACAAAGCTGTCTGTGAGCTTTTAGCAATGAGATTCCAGGGTCCTCATTTGCAGAAATTGGAGGTCCAGGTAAAAAATAATGGGAAGTCATCCAGTGGTCATAAAATCCTTATATTCAAGGAAATTTGATAAAACTTTATCATAGTGAATCTTATTCATTATATTCTTACCAACTTTTATTTTCATTCAGTGTTTTATTGTATAATCTCCTTTTATTTTAAGAATTCTTTGTTTCTCTTCATGTAGTCATTCTTCTTGCTAATTAAGGCTTTTTAAAAATATAACAACCTGTTAGTTAAAACATACACTCACAAGATTCAGTTTCATCAGAGTACACAGCTGATTATTGAAGGTCCAAAATTGCAACATTGCAGGACTTTGACTAGCATTGTAAGGCCCAGGATGAGCTAGATGTGCTTTCGAAGCACTTAGAGACATGACATGTCCTAACACAAAAATTTGAAGCACTACAAACTAAAAAAAATTATTTTTCAGTAGCGTGTAAAGGCAGATTATCAATTTTGCAGAATTAAAAAATAATTTTGTTGCAAATTATCACTGATGTAAAAACTTACTTGTTTCAGGTCTTGAGTTCACTATTTTGTCTAGGTAGTTTAAAACTACAAGATGTGCATATATGGTTATTTGTTTGGCTTGACAAAAGTTTTGGGTATGATATATGTTCTTCTCATCATTTATGAAATCCTTTAAGTTTTTCTTCAGGTAGATTTTCCAGGCTATAAATCACAGGTAAAAATAACATTCAAAGTTTGCTCCAAGAACAGTCCCATTAAATTTCTGTGCTCTCTCACATAAAAAATACACTCTTTCTTTCTTGCACACATCATATATTTACAGGGAACTTTATTATTCTTTCCAACATTCTCTTACTGCTAAAATATAATCTAAGCTACTGTACAAATTACATGCATTTCATCTTAATTATATGAACTTACAATGAATCTGATTATATTATACAGGAAGTAAATAATCAAACTGAGTAATTCCCAATTATACATTCACATAATTAAATCTACTGTCCTTGAACCTAACAATTTACAACCAGTACAGTGACGGCAATTTAAACCTGTCATTTGTGACAAAATAAGGGTACATTTTGATGACAGAAAAATTAATAGAAAAAAAGGTGTACAAACACTAATCTCCCCATTTACTTTCTTACAAATGTAAATGGTTAAAAAAAAAGGAAATGAAACCCTTCTATATTGAAATACTGTAGCATGCATATTTTTTAAATATGATTTTTAAAAAAAAAAATCCAGAGGTAAGAGAACATTTTTAATTTTTCAAACTAAAACTGAGCACCAAATAATGTTTCTTATTATATGTAAAGTGTAAAATTGCTTTTTTAAATTTCCAATGCTTTTCTGGGAAAGAATAAGTGCAAGTCATGATCTCTATGGAAGTAAAAATTCTACTCTGAGAGTATTCAAAATATTGGTCTTAAAATTGTATGCAATGAATTGGTGACCCTTTTTCTATGTGTTCAAAAGGGCATATTAATAATGGTTGCCAAGCAGTAGTTATAATAAGCAGATCCTATGCAACACAATTTGTCTGACTACAAAAGTAGGTCATGCTGACCTTGATATATGTATGTAATAAATTTACTAGAAGGACAACCCCAAAACCACAGATCAGTAAGTAGATCATATGCAGTACAGCTTGTCTGCCTATAAAGTAGGTCATGCTGACCTATTGATATATATGGATAGTGAGTTTACTTTAGAAAACTTGACTACAAAGTAGGTCATGCTGAAAAATCCTTGAAGTACAAAAGGAACAAAAACATGTAGAAAATATACACTATTTTAGATGCATAATTACTGCTTTAATTCTAAGCATTACATCAGCTGTCAAGTCCTTATATTTCATGGTATCAATTTTTGTAACAACCAAAGCAACAACAAAAACCAAAAGAAAAGGAAAATGGTAAAAAAAACTTAGATGTTTTCAGTGCCTTTTATCAGTGCAGATGTCCAATTGTCTCAAAAGATCAATTACTGTTTATTGGCTTTTCTAATTTGTGCTTTTTTAGGACCATAAAATTCATGCTAATATAATATTCAAAAAACTTTGAATTGTTACACAAACATTAAGAAAAATTTGGGAAAACATGTTAAATAAACAGCAATAAGAAAACAGTATTATCCTTATCTTTTCTGAAGGCCTTTTAGGATTTTCCTGGAAAGTTAAACAAGGACTAGGCACTTCAGAATTATTAACAGCAATTACTCCTAAATAATTGTCTTCTGTATTTTGCATTTTCACTTGGTATTATTTTGTGAAATTTAAATTTGGTCTCCATCATTAGGTCAAATAGAACAATTACAATATTTCCATTTATTTTCAAGTCTTAAATAGAACAATTACAATATTTCCATTTATTTTCAAGTCTTGCTTCTCATTTACACTCCTTTCACTTTATCTTTTTGGTGGCTGTTCCAATGTTACACTGATTCACCTAGAAAGAAAAGAAAAGACAAATTACTTGTGGAATTAAATGTTTGATTCATTACTAGCATACCACTAAGCAAGTTTACATTTAGTCTGCTGGCTGCCATTGACTGGCCATAAAATTTAGTGTTCTTCAAATAATATATTTCCATTTGATTATTAGCCAACTTAGTTTTAATGTTATTCTGGTACATACAGTCAAACCTGCCTCAAAAGGTCATATGTATTGAACAATCACTTGTATTAAACAGACATTTTTGCAAGACCTTGTAAACACAACATGACCCTCTATTAAACCATACATTGTAATAACTTGTACAAGTGGGAAACATATGTATTGCATTTTTTATTAATCTCTTGGATATAAAAGACATAAAATCAGACAATACATTCACAAGTCAACAAAATGAAAGAATATTAGTACATAGAAGCGAATGATGGTATGAAACAACAGTGAATGGATCATGGCAGATAAATATATTAGTATATCCCATAGCTGCCAATCTGAGAGTAAACAAATACTGACTGCTTATGTCAAAAATACTGATTTTCAGGAACAAATACTGATTTTTAAATCATGAATGCATATTTAACAATTTGCAACATCTACAACCACTAGTAAAGTAGGACAACTTAATTATTTAATGTCAACGATGCATGATTTGCATTCTTGCACCTTCTGAATAGTACCTTATTCCATGCAAGTGCCTATTCAGATTGTGCGAATGTAGCACACTAACCTGACATAGACATTTTTATAGAAGCCTTTTCCACACCTTGTTTTTTCAATCATTATTGTCTAACATACCATCTTTCATTAATGTTCTGAATTTTGTGTGATTTTTTGTTTTGTTTACTGAACTGTTTTGGTTTTAGCACATGAGTAATCCTTTGCAATTTGACTGTCTGGAAAGTGTGCAAAAAAAAATTGCCAGCAATGCTAGTAACTGAAAGGGGATGATTCATTGGTAAAAGAATTTTAGTAAAATGAACTTCTGACCGAATTACATCAAGGTTATACATGTTTTAAGTTCAGACTCTGTTGTTGGTGCAGCAAGCTGATGTTTATTAGCTTTTTCATGTTGTTTTAATGGGTTGCATGTAGGATTTTATAAATGTGGGTACTTGCCCCCACTGAATCTGAAAAATGGTGGCAGGGAAGCCTTCCAGTATGGTGCCAAAATATATCAATGTGTTCAAAAAGAGCAATAGCAAGTAAAATAAGTTCTTTAAATGTATATCATGTCTTCTGTATATTATAATATAAATATTTAAAACGTGAATCAAAGTCTTATGTTTTCTAATAACAGTATTCTATCTACACACTAACCATTAAAGAATCAAACCATAGACTGCAAATAGTATCACTCCTCTGGCCAATATTAAAAATCAGTCGTGTACTTCATGTGTGTCAAATGCTCAATTCTGATTGTTTACAAATCAATACTAAGAAAGATCAGAAGAGCACATACTCTCCTTTCATGGATGACAAAAAATATTTTTTAAGGAAAGGTCCAAAGCTCAAAATGAATTAGGGAAAATATATACAGGTATATCTCGCTAATACGACAGGTTAGGTTCCAGACCACCTCCACAATGCGAATATAGCTGTAAAGTGAGCCACATTCGTTTCCACTCGGTAGTATATATATGAAAGAAAATACGATATAAAGGTAACCGACTATGGTTCCCACTGACCAGTCGTAAAGCGAGCACGACGTATGGCGGACCTAGTGATAAGTTTAGGTAAATCAGACACTGTACACACAATTGGTTTAATATTTACAAAAATATAAAAATACTAAGACTAATGCTTTCTCCATCTCAGCAATAAGGCTAGCTTGCTTCCTTATCACTGTTGTGTGCACTGGAGTGGCACTTTTAATTTCTTTCAAAACCTAGTCTTTTGCATTCACTACTGTGCTAACGTTTGTCGCGCCAATCCTAGCTTCGGCCTATCTTGGCGTTCGACATGCCTTTCTCACTAAGCCTTATCATTTCTAGCTTTTGATTTAAAGTAAGAGGATTACGACTCCTTTTTCCACTAGTGCTAGATTTAGAAGCCATGACTAATGAAATAATAAAAATTGTCAGAGTACGACACACATGTAACAATGCCCATACACAGACTGAGAGAGTGCAATCAAAATTTGGGTATTTACCTCTTGGCTCACTGCAAGTAATATACAACGCCGTCTTTGTTATGAATACATAGCGTACGCGAATATTTTGTTTTAGTGTCCATAGTGACAACAAATAAAAAACAATGCCGTATGAGGGGAATGCTGTAATGCGGATGTCCTTAAAACGAGGTATACCTGTATACAATTTCTATAAAAGTTAACTCTTAACTGGAACATATATACATCTCATATCTGCATCCAGACTGACTGTAATGGTGACTGCATTAATCAGCAAATATGATGACTATTTCCTAAATAGTCTCCAGTCTTTCATCATCCTCCACTCTACCAATGCCTTAATAAAGCTAAAGTCTCTCAGAGGAGGTCCTTCAATTGAAATCATCACGAGTCTGTTGAGAAACCTTTGTTCTAGATGACTTCTTCCTGCAGTTTTGGTTCAATTATGATCATTGAATCCTCTCTCAGTCAGCGGTTTGGTATGGCAAAATCATGGTCATAGAAGCCGTTGACAAATATGTTGTGTTTCCTCCTACTCTCATCTTGCTAACACCAACACCCAGAATGTCAACAAAATCCAAGTCAACCATATTTTAGAGAAGCAATATTCTCCTTTGCCAAGTAAATAGGTGACTGACATAGCATGAATAATTGATTCAGATTTCTTGCTGAGAGCTGACATGCATGTAGGTTTAAGATTTTCACAAAGTTTTAAATCCTGAATCGCCTGTTTGTGAGCTGGTAATTCAACATGTCTGTCAAGGACTGATGTCCTAAAATTAACATTTCCAAGTGTGAAAGAATTTTATTGCCAGATTTTACACAGCGTCTCATTTTTTTTATCATTCATTTCCTACCATTGTCAATTTTGTTTCCAGTCTGAATTGAAAGAATACTTTTTTTTTGGCATTAGATGGACCCTTAGTTTCATCGCCACCATCTTTAAACACATCACTAGCTTCATCCGATATGGGATCAGCCTGAGGAAGTGTTTTTTTGCTGTCAATGTGCCTATTGACAGAAACTTATGCACTGACTGTTAATGCTAAAAAAATTAAAAAGTGTCCAACTTTTAAATGATTCTGCCATTAACATGTTGTCCTGCCAAGCCAGTCTCTGTATCTAACTTGCTCTTCTGACCTTTCTTATTAACATGGCACAGAAATATGTGACATAGTCACATCTATAAAAGTACAACATGATTGCCGCGAGTGACAACTGTCACAGAATTAGGCAAAAACATAACTTTGGCATGCCTTAGAACTATTTGACTGTTTTTTTGTTGTACATGCATACAACATTATCTAGGGTGAATAAATATTTTCCAGGTAAGAAACGAAAATTATTTGCGATGAGGGACATTATAATCATGATATGCAAAAGTATTTTACCCGAATATTACTCACTCTCCTATGGATTTAAGGAAGATCAATTTATAACTGACACACTGGGGGTTTTGGATCTCGTCAAGGAGTGCATGCTCTCCATTGTGTTCTTCAGCCATAGGGGTGAGTGCTACATTTATATTTAATTTGATATGCGAAGCTTGCTGAGTTTGTAATGTCATATCGTGTAATGATTCATTTATTACAACACAGATTTGAAACATTGTGAACTTTGAATTACAAGTTGCTATTAGAGTTTAATGTAATAGCATATATTTAGAGATTTTTCAGAACTTATTGTTATTACCAGTTTGGTTTTATTGTAGCTGACAGTAAAGCTGACAAGAGCTGGCTAGAGCTATCTATATGTATGTACATATGTCTATACATGTGGTGGAGCCACAGTTGTAGACGTAGCTAATTTAAGGGTGCTGTATGCTGTCTGTATACGTGTATATGTATGACTGTACATGTAGTGGATCCATGAAGGGTGCGAGCGGCCAATACAAGTATGGGCCAACCCAAGGACTCTGTGAAACTGTGCGGTTTATCAGTTTATGAATCGTACGACTGTACAAGGGTAAAGAAGTATATGTTTGTTCAAACTGTTTCAATTGGGTACATTTTCAATTACATGAGATTATTTTGAATCTTAGTTGTAATCCAGGAGATTATGTGAATCTCACTTACAGTGCATAACATTGAAACATTTGAATTCCTTGAGATTGTATGAATCTTAATCGTAGTTCATACAAGAGATTATGTGAATATCTTACAGTGCATAATATTATTTGAAACATATATGAAACCCATGAGGTTTCTTGAATCTGTATTTCATAATGATAATATATTTTTAGTTTATTTTCAATGTGAATGTTTGTATAGAGTGATTGGATCAATCATACGTTGAGAGAGAGAGAGAGAGAGAGAGAGAGAGAGAGAGAGAGAGAGAGAGAGAGAATCATTGTATTTATACACCATATATTTTTCCTTATTAATTAATTTCATAAATATCCATCTTTCACACATTGTGTTTGTGTTATTCATTGAATCCAAAACCCACTTGGTTTCTATTCTGCAACAACAACAGGGAATATTACAGCCACAAAAAAAAAAAAAAAACGCATTCTTAAAAAAAAAAATGTGCACAATTCTTATCTTTTTTTTTTGCAATTTTGCCTGCTCAGTATTAAAATTTTTGTGAGAAATCTTGAATATGAGTGGAGATTTGCATGATCGTGTGTCCTTGATGAAACCCTGGTTTTATGTCATGGGATCTTCCATGCCCAATAGTTTAATCAAAATTGCAAAACGCAAAGTTTTCGCCTTTACTAGACAGTTTCACAAATATAAATATTATGGCATAATTGCCCTTGCAGTTGTTTTCTTTTCTTTGCTGGAGAAAATTCGGAATTTTCTGCTTTCTTTTTCAACATGACTAGAAGTAGAATATTATGAAGATGTGATAAACTGATAGCAAATGTTTTGCACAACCCAATATGGTGTTTAAAGGTTGTCACCGTAGCCTCATGAATCAATTGTATTCTTGAACTCAATATCCCTACTTGACTCTCAGAATGGAACTGAGTGCCTCTTTTTTAAAAAAAAAAAAAACAAAGGAAATTTTTTGTTTATTTATTTTTTTATAAAAATAACTGGTTTATAAACAAGAAAAGCGTACACACATATTCATGTCCAAAATATGGGATAAATAAGGAATAACAGGACACTTGGCAGCTATCTTAATCATAAATTGTACAGACATTCACCTGTATATGCAAATAACCTAAGTATGTTCAATAAGTTTTAGACCACATGGGACATAGCATTATGTATGTACAGACATTCACTGACATGTGGAAGTATGTATGTGTTTTTTCTTTTTAAAAAAATGAAGGTCCAACTTTTTTAATGAAGCTTTAACAATTTTCAGTCATATTATCAAGATGTCTGCAGTGTGGCAGTTTATATTGATATCTAACACTGAGGCATCATGACACAGACATGTAGCATGATGTCCCACCCAGTCTTATTATACTAACACCTGGCTGACTAGTCCTAACACTTCACTCTTAATGTCAAGTGCCAAGTGAGGCAGCTGTTAGTATTTTATTTTCATGTCTTTGGTATAACTCGGCAGGGTTGAACCTGTGACCTCCTGCATCTGACATGGAAACAACATGAAGTGTGTTCAGTATGTTTGGACTGCATGGCAAGACTAAGAAACTAAGATCTAATGATGTATGCTTTGCAATGGAAGACAGCAAGCTTTGCCTATATTTTTTTATAAGGTAACCATATTTTCTTTACAGGCCACTTTGCAGTTGATTAGACTTGTTTTACCATAACCTTGACTAAATTTTCCAGATTTCTTTCTGGTTTAGATTAATTATTTCCAAACATCAGTAGAAAAAAATTGCATCAACGGTGTTACTCAATAGACTGGCAATTACACCTGAGCCATTTTCAGCTGAAACTCTCACATGACTAGAGTTGCAATCAAAATGGCATGATCTCCACTATAAAGTGAAGATGCTCAGTTAACTTGCTGTGAGAGATGAGCAAAACTTGTGTAATGAAAAGTCCCAGATTAATCCATGTGGTCAATGGTTGCATGATTCAGTATTTTGAATGATTACGGTTATCAGCAAAACGAGAGATGCAAATGGATTTTTTGCAAGATTATGCATGTAACTGTAGAACTGGCCTAGTCATTGGACAAATTCAAACACAGAAAGCAAAAGGTTACTATTATTAGCTTAAGAAATATTTGACTGTTCTTTCTAAATGGATAACCAATTGTGATACATACATACTTACATGGTGATAACAAAATAACTTTGAATAAAAATTAAAATATACATTTATGTGTCACAATCAAGTTTTTCTCTAGGGAAAAAAAGCAGCTTATGACCTAACAATGCAGAGAGTTGTGATTTTTGCCAAAACATCATCATTTTTATAGTATTTTGCACCTAAGGATTCTGAATGCACAATAAGTCCTGAATACTGAATACCTGTCAAGCTGAGTACACACTGCTGGCTTTTCTGCATGAAACGTGAATTTGTATACACTCGTAAAATTTTAGTAAAGTTTTCAGTCCAGTGTAAAAGAGACAGCAGAGACTGAACCATACTGGAAGGTCAACTCATTATGAAACAAATGTCATTTCTGTGACAATAACTAGTATCTAGTTAGTTTGTAAGCTGATATATGTTTATCTGGTTTGCATTTCATTAACGTCAGTAATAGTTTTGTAAGTCTTTGTACCTAACATCTTTTTCCTATGATATAGATGTACAAATGCATGAATTCTTATAGAACCTCCCATTTTATTTAGTTTGTATAATATTTTATTACTAAAATATTCAGACGGCAGACATACTCAGACTGGCATGTGATGTCAAAAATAAATGTAACTGTGTCCTTTCAGCTTTTTTCACAAGAATCTGAATACTTTTTTCTTATTCTAATGTGTTGATTATTAACACTTTTCTATAAGCTTATTTTCCCTTTCATCTTAAACGTGCATCGCTTTCTGAATGCCATTTTAAAAAATTATATACTCAACAGTTTGATCATGCAGACTCATTGCACGAACAAATATCTGCAGTTGAAAGTGTCTAGGGTGCTGCTTTAAAGTTAGTCTGGTTCTCTGACTAAGATGAAACCTGGATCCAAATGAAACTGATAAACTAATTATCTGGATTTTTGGGCAACGATAATTTTTCCATAGCTTTTGCTAGTATGCTGTATGTCTATATTTTAAGGTTAATTTTCGTAAGACTTGCTGCAAAATCGTTATGAGTTGGCAGGTCTGCATATTCCTTTTAAATGTTTGACCGTTTAACTGTATTTTGACAAAACTACATTGAATTTCATAGTTATGTACAGCACAGTAAATTAGATTTTCATTTTGTTTTGCAAAGGGTCCCAGGTTTAAATCTCAGTCATGGTAGTTATTTTGATGCTGTTCTTAATTCTCATAATAAGTTATTTCAAAGCAGTCTTGCTTATTCTTTTTGCATGCTAATAGTTATAATTTTAACTTAAAATGGTTGATAATTCATTAATATAGATTTTAACTGTTAAACAAGAAAGTTCATGAACTGTTACAACTCATTTGGGAAACTAGTTTTTCCTGTTGCCTGTAAAATCAATTCTTTGAAGAGCAGCCCACATTTTGTAAACTATTTCATAGAAATGCAAAATCATAATCAGTAAACAGACACATTTTCTGCATGTTTAAAAATATCTGCAGGATTTCTATGATTTGCAAGTGAAAGAAAAGATTACCTTTGTTGCAAACCTCAGAGAGTTTAGGGTCTCCTGGAAGTTATCCTCCTTGGGGGAGACATTGACAAACATCAGAGTCTTGCTATTCCCACCCAGGGAGTTCTGTAATAAGTAGGTCAACTTGCTGTTTCTATAGGGAATATGTGAATCCTGGAATTGAAAAGAATTGAAGGTCTAAATTATAAACTGCCAGAGCCGATTCAACCATGTCTACTCATTGTAAAACATTTTCAATAAAATCTATACCATTCTCATGGAAAATACCTTTATTAAAAACAAGGGCGTGGTATTAGTAATAAGTACACGAAGACTGCATGAGACAAGATTAGTAAAAGCAAATGTGTTTCTGGCCAGGCCAACAATCCTTATTTTTCATTGGCAATCCAAGCACTTTTTCCCTCCAGGGTATAAAAAAAAAACAATATAAAAATTCCTGAAATTGATTTGCGCATGTACTTGATCTTGTTTATCCCAATACTTTACTTTAGTACATTGGAACATAATATATACTAAGCATTATTAAATATATAGACCTATCTACCTACAGTAATTTTAAAACCAGTGCAATAGGTAAGGTGGGTGGATTAAAACTAATTTTAATTATATAATACTTGCCTGCTACTATTCCATTGCTCCCCATTATCAGGATGCTAATTTCCCAGTAAAAAATAAATATTCAATCCTCCCATATCTGAAAGTAGCAATTACCCAGAGTCTGGGACTTGCAGTTTACCCAGTCAGAATAACATCTCCTCATTTCCAATCATGAACACCTGATGAGTGTATTTATTGAATTTTATTCTGAATAGATAGGGTCAACAATGTCATAAAATTCACCAAAGGACAAAAAAAAAATCCCCAAAGATTATACCTTCATCGATGCAACTCAAGTAAAAGTTTTTATACATCCTATAATTAATTTCCAATAAAGTTAAAGAAGGATATTAAGAGGAAGACATTACCATAGCTGTCAAGTTAAAAAAGGATCTTAAGAGGAAGACATTACCATAGCTGTCAAGTTAAAGAAGGATATTAAGAGTAAGACATTACCATAGCTGTCAAGTTAAAGAAGGATATTAAGAGTAAGACATTACCATAGCTGTTAAGTTAAAGAAGGATATTAACTCATTCGGCCCCAATCCCGTCTGTATGCGTGATAAAGTTTCTACATTCAATGGTTGATCCCGCCTATATTTGAGGTTTGTTGACTGCATTTAATGGCCGATCCCATCTCCAGCTGTGGTGAATGTGTTAGATAAAACTTCTCTGATTGGTTAGAAATGTTTTTTCCCCCCAAAGAATCGAATTATATTAAACCAATCCAAAATGATTTTACTCTCCTTTGTGCAAATTTGAATTGTTTAAATGCCAAGGGTTACTAATTCAGAGCAGTTTTACTAACACTGTTCTATTCATGAAACATTGTACATGATTGCGGACTTAAGAGTGAGTTTTGATTATGAGAGCGAAAATGAGGAGAGTTTCTCGGGTTTCATCTTGAAAAGTTTGAGCATGCAGAAGAAAGGTATGTTTGGCAGTTGGATATTTTGCGAGATTTAGATTTGGACATAGAAGTTTCTGAGATTGAATTGTTACTTAAGGCCCTGAAACACTTTATTGCTGATAGTGCCGATGACATATTTCTAAAAATGTTGCGTATAATTTCATAAATAGTGTATCAATAAGTTGTGAAAGACTTGGACAAATAGGAAAGAAATATATCACTGTTTGACAAATTCATTTGAAATAATTGGTGAAAATTTTGTGGATTTTATTTGGATATAAGAAGAGAAATTAATGTAAGAGTGAATGCATGTGCATGTTTACAAAATTTTCCAAACAGATAAAACCTCTGGGGCACAAGCAGCTAGATACAGCTTAGTGCTGCTGGAACATAGCAGCAGTGATACTTATAACAGTGGTGGGGCTGAATGAGCTAAGAAGAAAACATTAACACAGCTGTCAGGTTACAGAAGGATAAGAGGAAGATATTAACACAGCTGGCAAGTTAAAGAAGGATATTAAGAGGAAGACATTACCATAGCTGTCAAGTTAAAGAAGGATATTAAGAGGAGGATACTAACACAGCTGTCAAGTTAAAGAAGGATATTAAGAGGAAGATATTAACACAGCTGTCAAGTTACAGAAGGATATTAAGTGGAAAATATTAACACAGCTGTCAAGTTACAGAAGGATATTGAGAGGAAGACATTACCATAGCTGTCAAGTTACAGAAGGATATTAAGAGGAAGACATTACCATAGCCGTCAAGTTTAATAAGGATATTAAGAGGAAGACATTATCATAGCTGTCAAGTTAAAGAAGGATATTAAGAGGAAGACATTACCACAGCTGTCAAGTTAAAGAAGGATATTAAGAGGACGACATTACCATAGCCGTCAAGTTAAATAAGGATATTAAGAGGAAGACATTACCATAGCTGTCAAGTTAAAGAAGGATATTAAGAGGAAGACATTACCATAGTTGCATTTGCCATGATTGTTCCAAGCTGATTTTTGTTAGAAGACACCTTTCTCTCAAAATCAGGTTCATTTTTTGTCAGCCAATGGCACTAACTAACCTACTTTGTTTCTTTGTTGTAAAAATACCAAAATTAAAAAAAGTTACAGGCCCACCTAATAAAATTCATGGATGACATTTTTTTCTTTCCCCACCATCTCAACAAACATTTTGATGCCTTTTCAAAAACTTTGTAATCACAGTAAAAAGGTTACTATAAATCCTAAACTTAACTGCAAGTGAAGTTAAAGAGACACATGAAAGAAAATCATTACCTTATTTGCAAGTGCCAGTATAACTATTCCAAGGTTACTAAGACTTTTGTTGATATTTTGTGTCTCCTTTAACCTTTGACCCTCTGACCCAGACTCCTTCAAACGTTCACTTCCTGCAAGGTCAACCAGATTTAGTGTACCTGAAAATAAAGTTAAATGCATCTTTATGTCATGTTCAGATTTAGGTAGATTCTACCTTCTTCACCCTAACCATCAGAGAACTGTGATAGTTCAGTTGGAATAGGACCATGCTTCTGATTCAAGGGTTTTAGGTTCAATACAACAAAGGACAGTCCATATATCCTCAGCGTGATATAGTCCAAAAAATACATTAAAAATGCTGTTCAAGCCAACCAACTCCAGCAAACCACCATTTATTAAAAATGTTTTCTTAACCTGAGGTGTCTGGATAAAAGTGATCTTGTTCAAGAAGACTCTTGCATGATTCTTTGAGATCTACAAAAGCATGGGTTTGTAAAGGTGTATACCAGATATTCACAGCCTTTTCTGAGTACGCAGACCATTTTAACTTCCAAACATTTCACATTGACCCCCCTCCCCAATATGCAGCCTACAGGTTGGGAACTACTGGTCTATACAAATGATTGTAATGTCCAAACGATAGAACTGCATGATTTTCTTTTTTAATGTTTATAATCTGAAAAATGATAATAGTTGTGTACAAAAATCATGCAAATCATCATACCGTGACAATGGCTAGGGTGTGAAATGATTAATCAAAACTTTTTACATATCGATATCCATATAGATACAAAACAATACTTATCCTATAATGGATACTTAAGTGTTCAAAAGTCATGAATGATTAGTCATTTGCGTTTCCATTCTTTAAAATGATAATTTTTTTTGAGACAGCTTTAGCAGAAATTGGGCTTTTCATTTATATCAGTAAAACAAGAAAAACTATTAACAACACCTACTTGTCTTATACAAATTAACAAACACACAGTTTGAAGTACGTCCTCACATCCCTTTCCTGCCAATTTCATGCTCATTATTTTATTCTTTCAGCATGCGCAGTCGCTGATAACATACCAGCGTAAAGAATATATTCCATTTTGTTTTCCATGTATGACTTAATGTAATTTACTAATTATTTAGTGACCACTTTATGCAACATTTCTGTTGCTTTGTATCTTGACTACTTGCATCAGATTTGAAGGCTACACTTCCAATGTGTCAAATGAACATGTTACATTTAAACCTGATTGGTGGCTTATTAATTTAAATCCAGAGTAAAACAATAATCACCAATCAGAACTGGTGTATTCACTGCATGACACTGGAAGCACTGACATCCAAACAAGGTCCATTTAGATACAAAGCAACATAGAAACCTGGCACAAAAATGGCTTTTAAATAATATGTTCAGTATTTGAATATTACATAGGTAACAAATTTGCTCTCCTTTACACTGATATAGGTAATCAACAATAGCTCTACCTTGTCAAGGATCAGAATGGCATATGACACATGAGAAGTCTGTCTGTCTGTAATCAGATTACAAGAAATACAACCAATATGTCTATATATAAAAGATGTCCCATCCCCTCTAACAAACCTTCAAAAAAAAAAAAAAAAAAAAAAAAAAGACTGAAACTTGATAAGTGCATTGTATCAATTGTATCATAGGTTGTGTATCATGAATCATATATGGTTGTTGTTGTTGTTAGATTAGGATTTTTAATGTAGCTTTAACAATTTTTCAGTCATATCGCTACATATGTCTGCAGTGATGCAGTTTATAGTGATGCCTAGCACTGGGGCATCATGCCGCAGACATGTAGCATGATATCCCACCCAGTCACATTATCCTGACACCAGTCCTAACACTAACCTCTTAATGCTGAGCGCCAAACGAGGTAGCTGTTAGTACCATTTTTGTAAGTCTTTGGTATGACATGGCCAGGTATCGAACCCATGACCTCCTGCTTCCGCAGCAGATGCTCTAACCACTAGGCCCCCAGAGCTGTTGAATCATATATGGAGATCATCATTTAGGTGCATTGCATTATAGGCTTTCTACCATGAATCATATATGGAGATCATCATTTAGGTGTATTGTATCATAGGCTGTCTACCATGAATCATATATGGAGATCATCATCATTTATGTGCATTGTATCATAGGCTGTCTACCATGAATCATATATGGAGATTATCATTTAGATGCATTGTATCATAGGCTGTCTATCATGAATCATATATGTAGATCATCATTTAGGTGCATTGTATCATAGGCTGTCTATCATGTAACATATATGGAGATCATCATTAGGCTTTGTACCTTAAGCTGCAAGACATTTTTGGGAGATAATGGCAGGTCCCAGTCAATAAGCAATGTCTACTTATGTAAATGGCTTAGTTTAATTTCCTGCCTGTAATCATATACAAATTCAGTAACCATATAAAAGAAAACATACACTTGAACATTTGGTGTTATACATTAAAATCTGGTTACATTATTGATATATTCATGATGTACATAGCTTAAGCAGTTTGAAACAATATCATAACAATCCTTGTTATATATGCATACATGTCAATCTCGTCCATCATATTGGTAAATGTTTTCAATCATTTGGATATTGACCTTAGCTTTTTATCTTCACAACAAGCTTTGGGAACCCAACTCAACTATACTGCAGTTTACATAAATTAGGTGCACCATGGCAGACATTTTTAAAATAGAATAATGTGCATACCTTGACATTTTTCTCCTGTAAACTCATTAGCACCTGTGATTTTTAACCTGAAGACACTGTGACTTCTTGATGATCTCTCATTGCATTTAGTCTCTGCCACAGCCCTGTTTTGAGCTGCTGTCTTTAGAAGAGCGTGAATCTGACAAAAATAAAGAGGAAACAATTATAAGACACCTTGACATATAACGTACAATCAGAAAGAATGAATTGTTTTTTTTATATATTAAAATCAATTTTTCCTCAATAAATATATGACGCGAAGTATATTATAAATATACAATAAATCTTGTTAATGAAACTTATGTTTACTCACATTTGAATGATACTATTTTATATTGTCATAGCAAGAAATAAACTTAATATCTGAGTTAATAGCTATCATTTAATCTTTCTTCCCTATGCATGCAATTGGTTAGGTCAACTTAGCTTCTTATGAGAAAAAAAACCAGAAAACAAAATGCCCCTCCCCCATAATGTGGTGATGAGTTTATTAATTGTTTTAAATTCATTAATCAAAATGCTTTCCTTCATACAATAAGTGCAGTTTACCTTATATCCTGCCAATAATGCTAGATTTCCCCCCAAAATTTGTTTCAGTTTCTATTTTCATCTAACATAGTAGCATCACAAGCCTTGGCAGATAATCAACTTCACTCTTTAATAACCAATTGCTGCCTAAAGAGAGATTTCCTGGTTTTTCATAAGACATAAAAAGGAAGGTCAAGAAAACAACGTAAAAATTTCCAACACTAAATGAAAGTGATGATTTTATCGCATTCAAATGAGTAACTTTGATTGGCCCATTCAAGCAGTGTGAAGACCATAATGGTGAGAAGATATTACTTGCACCAGCAGTAATTGGCTAACAATGAAATCTTGAACAGGCAGCAATGATTGATAGTGAAATGCAGACTGTCTCAACTGGCTTGCAATGATGATTATAATTCTGATCAATATGTTAGCATACCTGTTCCTCTGTAGTTACAGGAACAATTGTGAGATTTGTGACGACAACTTCATTATTCCCCTGTCCTGCCAGCTTAATTTCATGTTTCACTTCCTCCTTCAAATTTCCTAATAAGTCCCTAATTGTCTCATTGTATATTTCCAGGAACGAGGCCTCAAACTGATACTAAAAAAAAGTTTGAGAACAGCATTTTAGAGCAAATAACATGCAACATGTACAATAACATGCAACATGTACAACGCCCTCTCAAAATTAATTTATAGGCCACCATTTCTGATGACAATTAAACTAAATCCCAACTAAACTTTTTTGTTTTAAAACAAAAAATGCTCACATAATCAAAGCACACTAGTGATCCTGTCTTAAAATGCCACCCATTCTGTAGCAGGAAAGTACATACATGCCAAACAAAGAGACACCCACCCATACAAAAGTAACAATAATTTTGTGTGACCACACTGGTCGCCTAGTGGTTCGAGCGTCTGCGACGGAAGCAGAAGGTCATGGGTTAGATCTCCACCTGAGTCATACCAAAGACTTACAAAAATGGTTCTAACAGCTGCCTCGCTTGACGCTCAGCATTAAGAGGTTAGTATTAGGACTGGCCGGCCTGGTGTCAGAATAATGTGACTGGGTGGGACATCATGCTACATGTCTGCGGCATGATGCCCCAGTGCTAGACATCACTATAAACTGCCTCACCGTAAACATCGTAGCGATATGACTGAATTTTTTTTTAAAGCTATGTTAAAAATCATAATCAAAACAAACAAACAAACAATAATTTTGTGTAATCTGAGGATTAGAAGTGTACTCTATATATTACTTGCCATAATTACAGCACACTTTAGGAAAAATGTACATTTATTTTAGCTACTAAAACATTTTGGAAAAATGGGCAAAATCCATGTGGATTAAAACCAGAATACAAAAATAAAACATACTGAAAAATTATTTATATTCAACACTCACTTTAACTGGTCTGCATGTCCAACTTTTGCCAAATAATTATGAAGTTCATAAATTCTGCAATGAGCATAACATAGAGATCAATCCAGGTGTTGTATTACATCACTCTCATGTTCTTCCTAACAAATTTGTAAAGCTGTGTTGATTTGTCCTTTTTGTGATCAGACATGTTGCAAAGTTTAAAGAGACCCATCTGCTCTAAGAATTTTTGTTCACAAATCAAACTGTAATTGCCCATTTCACCTAATATCTGGTGCCATTTTGTTCAAAATTACAGACTGGTCCACTACCTATCTAGATTATCAATATAATGAATCTGTGATTGAAAGTTTCCAATTAAAGAATCCAGTCTGTTTTCTTGGAAATGGGTCATATACAGTTGCTGTATATAGAAAATTAGGAAGGAATATGTAGAACTATGAGGGACAAATTTGTTCTTCCCTTATTTTTATGCAGCAGGCTTTCTTCTGAGAATATTTTCAAATCTATATGATGAGAAGAATTAAAGAGATGACAATAAAAATGATAAAACTTTCTTTTCTAATAAACAGGAGGAGCATAATTCATTTACAGGCAAGCATAAGATTTAAGTGGGTGAAACAAAAGCATAATGGTTGGCATGCATGAAAGAGATTTTAGAGGGGTGGCATTTTATAATTACACAAATGAGTAATATTTACGTTAAGTATGAATTATGTAACCATTTTCTAAATATTTAATAATTGCATTTAAGAATCACAGCCATAATTGAGAATCAATGTTACAAACTCTAATTCATGTTATTTTTTTAAAAAAAAAAAAAAAAAAAAAAAAAAAAGGAATATTCATGTTGCATAACCAACTTGTAAATAAAATCAAGGTACAAACATCTTGTTACATGTCATCCATTATTTCACATCAGAAATGCACCTCTCTACTCCTTGGATGGTAGCATCAACTTCAGCTGAGTGACTAGACTTGTATATTTGGGTGTCATCAGCATACAATTCGTGAGATACTGGGAGATGATCTATGATACTTGAGAGTGACTGAGTGTATAGAATTAAGAGAACAGCTCCAATAACAGACCACTGTGGAACACCACAATATAGATCAAATGGGCTGGAGTGTATTCCATTTGCAGATACAAATTGTGTCCTCTTGACTAAGTAGGACTTGAACCACAGTAAGTATAAAAGTATTATATTATCATTATTATTTTATTAAAGTATTTCAGAAATTTAAAACAAATATTTATTTATTTTAAAACTAAGTAAAATGACCAAAATCAAGTGCAAATTATGCAAGAACCTTAACCTAATACATGGAGTGTCCAAGGATGCTGCCTTGTGATAATTCAGTCTTTTTAAAATATCCCATTAAGATGTTTAAATGCTAAATGCTAGTCTGTCTGTCTCTCTCTCTCTGTTAATTAAAGTTATTTAATTATAGTAATGAAGGAAGTGGTTATACCTGTCTGTATATGATTTTAAAAACAAAAAACGTTGGTATTATATACATAATTAATTGGTCCCTACATATACAGTTATGATATAAGCATATGAGGGTCAATGTCAATTGCTGCAATGATCATCAGAGTAAATAACAATAATAACTTTTTTTTTACTAAAGCATAATATAAGTTTCAAGTGATGGGATTTGTCTGACTAGTGTACGTTATCATGATGCTGACAGCAACTCCTTACATGCTCAGGAAATTATTCAAACGACAGTGACTGTATCATCATCTGAAACACACAAAAACTTGTTACAGTGATACTGAAATGCTACCCATCTAGACAGGAAAGAATTTCCTGACAAAAGAAACAGGTACCAATAATCCTCATTGATTAAAGAAAAAAAAAAAAAGTCCACCATTAAACATTTACAGAAAGTTACTGAGCTACTGAATGCAATTTCACTGACCGATCACGATGCTTGGCGCTATTTTTAGTAACACAGGGATTCCTAAATTTTAACTGATCAGAACCTAACTGATCATGTTTTAGTCGCTTAGTATACACACCATTTTCCCCCTCTAATTTTCAATTACAAAAATGTAAATTAAAAAAAAAAGAATTTACCTGAAATTCCTCTACAGATACCCTTGACAAATAAGTTGTGTTTCCTCCAACTCTCATGTTGCCAACAACAACAACAACAACAAAAAAAGTCAACAAAATCCAACAGTGTGCCATATTTTAGAGAAGCAATATTTTTCCTTTGTCAAGTAATAGGCAACTGACATGGCATCAATAATTGATTCAGATTTCTTGCTGATTGCTGTCATGCATGTAGTTTTAAGATTTGACTTAGTTTCAAATTCTGATTGTAAGCTGGCAAGTTCAACATCTCTATCATGTGTTGATGTCCTGAAACTAACATTTCCAAGTGTAAAATAAGTTTTTTTGGCCAGTTTTTATACACCATCTGCAATGCATCTTATATTTTACTTTCATTTCCAGCCATGGTTGATTTTGTTTCCAGTGTGAATTGAACGAGTACTTGTTTTTCTTGGCATTAGATGGACTATTAGTTTCATTTTGAAGTGCATCACTAGCATTGTTCGATATGGGATTAGCCTGTGGAAGTGTTTGTTTGCTGTCAATGTGCCTATTTACTGAAACTTCTGCACCCTGACTGCTAAAATAATGAAAAAGTGTCAGTGTCCTACCAAGCCAGCCTCTGCATCAAATGTGCCCTCGTTGGGCAATACTTTAGGATTTTCCTGACTTCATCATTATGCAGAAGATAACAATTCTTGAACTCCCACACTCTTTTATCACTCGGTTCAAGGTAATAACATATATCCAGGAGCTTATCAATCCACACAGGAAGCTGCTGGAAGGACTTTTTAGCTGCAACATTGCAACCGTGTTTATTAATGTCATCTACACCAACAAATTGTATCGAGAGATGCTGTGAGCAGCACTGGCAGAATGTATAATAGACCCCACGAGGCGATGGACCAATGTAAGCAAACTGCTTCTCACAATCACTTCTATATTTTTGATCCCAATTTTTTCCCTAGTGGGTGACAAGTCATCAGTTACTTCCTTTTCCTCTCATTTTCGCTTCTTGCTGAGAAATATATCCATTATACTGCTGAGATTTGCTGAGTTGGATAAAGATAATCAAGCTGTGAGACAATCTATTTGAACTGGCGGATGAAAAACGGAAATGAAGCTGGATATGGTAAAGTACTAAGTAACATACCACACACAACAAAACCAGATACAGAAACCGGGAAACTGAAGATGAAAATTTTGTAG
Organism: Unio delphinus; assembly: GCA_029339505.1. Lineage (NCBI taxonomy): Eukaryota > Metazoa > Mollusca > Bivalvia > Unionida > Unionidae > Unio > Unio delphinus. The sequence goes on from JAQISU010000219.1 coordinate 2,045,612, forward strand.
AAGAAAAGAAAAGATTTTTTTTCTTCTTGAAGAGCTGAAAAAATCGGTAGTTTCTCTTAAAAATCGGGATTCTCCCGATTTTTCAGTAGGGTTGGCAGGTCTGTGATAGGATTACAAATTTTGTGTGAAATCTTGAACTGGGGGAGGGGGAATTTGCACGATTGTGCATCCTAGATGCAACCCTGAAATTATACATGTTCGCACCCCAGCAACTAGAGGAAACAAAATTGTCCCTCTACTAGATAGATTTGAATGGAATAGTATTCCCTGTCAATTTCATGCACATTTTTGACAACCAACCTGCCAACCGTTGTCTTCCAATCCCCGAATAGTGTCAAAGATCTGCATGACAGCTCTTGGGATCATGCCTATAGTCTCATGGTCCCCTGTATTGGGCCCCTCCATTGTGTATGTCTTGCCTGACCCAGTTTGACCATATGCAAAGATGCATACATTGTATCCATCAAGAGCACTCTATAAAAAAGAAAATATATAACATTATTAATGGTTGACGAAGCTATTATCTTGAAACCATGGGCATGTATCCATTTGACATGGATGTACACAGCAAGTCAGTCAGGTACAGTACTACATATGCCACACATTGTTTCCATGGTAACATAAAACAATAATGAATACATAAAATGAACATCTCTGCAACTGGTCTGGCCTATATAACAAGCGTGATTAAAGTACCTGTATCAGTTTACAAATTATGATATAACAGACAGATGACAAAACAGCAATAGAATCTTACATACCCTACTCTCTCTGTGTGTGTGATGGTGGGAGGAGAGCTAAAGGGGGATAGCAAAGTACACAAGTCAACAAAGACAGTGTCAAATGTCATCTACATTTCCTGTCCTGCAACAGTATTTGATAAAAGTGAGAAATACGAGATATGCATCAAGAAATTTGCTCCAGAATTTAAAGTGTAAATGGTGGATGCATGATAAAAAACAATGGACAAAATATAAACATACCAATACTGAAAAATGATAAATGGCAAAAAACACATCACCTGTTTTAATTTGTGTGTGTCGAATCTATAGAGACACCTCAAATGATTTTCGGGTTTTGCACAGGAAACAAGTGTCAATAATGGATGGAAAAACGTACAAAAATATTAAAAACTCTGAAACTGAACTAATTTGAAGAGCAAAATGCACATTTGGACCACTGCTCCAATATGCATAACAAAATTCATTAAAATATCTTGACAGATTTAGAAAATAGCATGCAAATGGTGGGAGAATGATAAAGCTAAAAGGGTTTTAGGACTGAAGAATACTGAACAGCAATAGTGATTACCAGTACAATATGTGTATTGTATCTAAACTTCAACACTTTGAGTTATACTCCAGAAATAAAACTGTGGATAATTGATACATGGACAAAAAACAATACACTGAACCTGAAGAACAATTAAAATAACGTAAGGCACATCTTGATGGCAAGTCTAATAAGTATAACGAGTTTGGTGGAGGTGCTTTAAATGGTTTGAGAGTCATGCCCTAGTAACAAGAATTAAAATGAATGAACAGAAAAACACTGATCTAAACAAAATTGAATAGCTATAGGCATATCTGTGAATAGCAAATGACCATTTTGAATCTCTAGTTTAATAATATAGAGAAAACCTGAATGGTTTGAATCTTTTGCTCTGGAAACAAAAATGTGGATACAAATTGACAGCAATTGCTTTATTGCCCAGTTTTGAATACTTAGGAATAAAAATGCACAGAACTGTTAACCCTTAAAGTGCTATATTGTTTTGCAGTGCAAGATCCCTCAGGACTGAAATGTTTGAGAAACAAAAAGAAGAAAACTGCAGTTTTTAAATTGCATGTATTGCAATAAATATACAAAATAGATACACAATCCCTATATGAAAAATGATGGTGCATGTCTAAACTTTAAGATTAGCATCAAGACACATGTAAGTTTAACATATTTGCATGTACAGGTGCAAATACAGGTAAAATGATAGGTTACAATTGTATTTCATCTGTATTTTTGTGTTTTTAATGGAAAAGTTCATATTTATCTAAGAAATATTATATCCTTTAGTAGTTCAACCATGTACACTTAATGTGTCTCAATGTTATATCTAAATTTTGAAAATCACAGGTAACAGTTTTCTTAACATCCACTCCATGAATGTCAGAGATAAGGTTAGACCCCCGTAGTCAGTAAAAAATGTTCAAGAAAATTTTTCACCTGTTAATTCCAATATCAAAACTGAGGTTCATATCTAGTGAAAAAACCACAGCAAATGATTCATTTTTTTGTCTCCAGTCATTGGGTGGGACTTGTGCAAATGATCACCTTAATTGTTCTCATTGTCTGCCAGGTGTAAATTGCTTATAATAGTTAGAAATCTATAACATACTCACTTTTGGCTTAAGTATGGTGTTGATATCATATCATCAGTAGCCCAGTAGGAATAGAGATCAGATTTATGTACCAAACCGATTGCTATAATTAATGCAAAAAACAAAAGTTTCAGATGGCATTTCTTCATGTGATTTGTCCTTCAAGTTGGCCCCATGAACTCTCTGATCTGCATGATTTGTTTGATGTAGTGTCAGATGCAATAACTCATCATCAAAAAAGTCTTCAATAGTCCATAGGTTCAGTATTCAGCATCTCGACATTTAATTTTGAATTACCAGTGAATGGGGGGGGGGGGGGAGAGTTTTTGACAGACATGCCATCTTTTCAAAGTCAAGCGAGCATGTACATCAGACTCCAGTTCCACATCAATTCCTGACTAAAAATCACTCATGGGTGTTCCCATCAACACTTTGCCAGCTCCAATATTGAATTTCATCCTCCTCAAATTCTTCAAAATCATTATCATCATCACTATAAAAAGTCAGTCTTTGTTGCAAGAAATCACCACCGTATTCTGCATCAGTGATTTCCACGTACCACATGCTCCAAAGCGAGAATTTGTAAAACTTCTTCAATAAATGCATTGTAAAGTATAACAGAATGCTTGTTCCAGCCCTTTATAAACCAGTCAAATATAGTTTTTACAAGCAGTCATGGTTAGTTTAAGTAATAGGATGTGTACATTGTTGCCTACCTAGAAAATGATTTAAGTTGCGACAAACACTTCAAGACTTCGACTGACAGCGCAACTAGCACTTCAAGGGTTAACAGTGTCAATTACCATATAAATCAATAGAAATTTTTAACTGGGAACTAGTATTAAAACTACATCTTGTCAGGTTATATATGGCACAAGATTTTTACCTGAATGAGCTGAGAGATTTCCTCAAAGACCTCGGCTTGTGTAGATGTGGGCTGGAAAACCTTGTCAAAATTAAATTCATACTTATTGTTTGCTCTTCTCGCTGCTGATATGGTACTCTGAAAAAGAAGCAAAGGATAACTGCTAAATAAATGTTATTAGCTTTCATCCCAAAAGTTAATCAATCATTCAAAAGGTGGCAGTATTTGAATAGTCTGGTCCAAGTCATTTCAGTTAATTCATTAACCCCTGGAGGGTTTTGTCATTTTTGCCTGAAATGCAAGTAGGAAACATTTTTGGGGGCTATTTATACATACATCCTAATACATCAACTTCCAGTCAACCTAATCCATAGTTGTGTTAGAAACATCGTTTTTCATTGGCTATTTCGCTCGTGCATGAGCAGAAGGGTAAATGTTGGGGTTCATTGTTCTTTTGCTCAATGGATCCATCATTTTCTGATTGAGACCACTGTTTATTCTAAAATGCCCATTTTATCCTACTTTTGCAAAGGTTGGCCTGTCTGTGTGCTGTTCAGCCCAGTCTGCCTTAGATCTGTGGACAAAACGTATAAAATCTGGACACTAAATTAGATTCTGACCACTGGCAAATTTTGCGTGAAATTTTTTTAATAGTTTTTTTCCTCTGTATTTTGTAGTGCAACTAAAATGTCCATATTATTTGGTATCATTGCAGAGCTAAATCTGTCTACCTTTCTATAATACCACACACTTTAGTGTATCATACATGACCTTGATGCTACTGAACTCGGAAGTAGGCTACTACCTCCTGACACGTAAACATAGGGCCATGGATTAACGAGTTAAGCATGTCACATTTTATAAACCCTAAAATGACCCTTCATCAATTTACCATAATATACTAAATGAGAAACAACAAAAAATGTAAATAAATAAATCAATAATTTTTTTAAAAATAAAATTGCAGTGTTTTGCTAAATATTTCTATAATACAAAACTGGTTCTAAATATATTCTCTCAGTCAATAAGTGTAAAAACAAATCTGATCACAGCTATTTTGAATCATGGGATCTATAATTATCCTAGAAATTCAAGCTAATGTGCTGAGATCTATATGTATGCAAGAAAGTTTTTCTAAATGCTGAATAATGACAAATACCTCATTGAGACTAACATCACCAATTTTCTCTAGCTCTAAAATTTTGCCTTCAAGATCAGGGAAGTTCATGTGCTGCAATGTACCATCATTTCCTAGAGTCTCCTCACCAATTAGAGGTCTAACTCTGCAGAACACTCGGATGTTACCCTGAAATAAAATGTATTACTGGCAGTATAGAAATGATACAATAAAATGACCTGCTAAACTAACCCTAACCCTCATATTCAACCAAATAATGCCACTATTACTGAAAAGTAAAATACCTTTAAACAACGTCTCAAATACTATTCAACATAGATCTATTTTGACAGAAAGCACCTGCTTTTTAAGCTTATGCAGATAATACTGATTTGTCATAACAAAAAATGATGCTGGTGCAAAAATAATTATGGCAAAGATGTTAAAGGTTTGCCTCAAAATACGCTCAGTAGAAATTGTCCAAATTAGAGGGAAAGAATCCCATCATGAAGGCTCTCTGAATTTATATAGAAGATTTGGAACTGCCATAGTTATTGGAAATAAAAACATTTCAAGGATCATACTGGGTTTCACCAATGTGGCAAAAAAAAAAAAAAAAAAAAAAAAAAAACCCAATAGAAAATACCATCAGGTGATTTTTGGGACAATAACCTTTTTGGTTATTAAAACTTGTATATACAATATTGGGTATAGAATGGAGAAATTCAAAGGCACCATGAAAGAAAGCTGCAAAGATGGATATAAAATGCACTGGAATCTATCTATTATTACATAAACATATTCCTTGTTCATATTGACAAACCATCTTAACAGTGCTTTTTTTTGTAATATAATCTACTTACCTTATATACTCATGTATAAGACAATTCACATATAATCCACCCCCACAGGTATAAACACTAAACAGTGCATGACCCACATATAAGCTGACCCACAACTGTGACATCTCAAGATGCACAAGGTAAGTTCTAAATGCATTTATTTAGGTAAACTTATATTTTAAAAATATTACATGTATACTTATCTCGAAGTTGGCATGCATGATTAAAATGAAATTGTATATAAACTTGTTTGAAAAGTAATTTATTTAATTTTCTGTTTAAATAACACAATACAAAGGTTCAATAGGTACTTTATTGTACATATAAAATAATCTTTGGCATATTGGGGGCAAGTCCTGTCATAGCACACTGCACCAGCCCAGCTCTGAATTTTGTGTTGCATAGGAATGCCACAGGAAGAGAAACTTGTGGGATTTTGTAGGGTTGTGAAGTGTGACTGAGAATTGCATGTGAAGCCACAAGGGGCTGATACGAGGTATATTGGGACCCTGATAACTGAAACTCGACGAGTCTGATCCTGAGGATGCCATGGCAACAAACATCAGTCGATACTCCATACATGCACTATAGGAATCAGGTATGAAGTATATATGGGCAAAATAGTTGAGTACCTTTAAGTACTGCAAGAAATTTGGCAATGGCCCCTTTATTCCATAGGAATACCTCAGGAAAAGAGACTCTGGGGACTTAGTAAGGTTGTGAAGAGTGTCCAACACTGGTATGTGGAGCTGCAAGGGCTGATATGAGGTTTATTGAGGATAATGATAACCAAAACTTGATGAGTGTGATCCCAAGGATTGCCATTGATAACAAACATCAGCTGATACCCCATACATGGACCATGGGAAGCGTGCATGAAGTATTTATGGCCTAATTGTTGAGCATATTAAAGTACAAAGTTGGGTTCAAAAGCAAAGCTGTAAATGCAGTAACCTGGGCAATGCAATCGAGAACAGAACTGGAACAGTAAGCCATGCAAGAAAAAGCTCCAAATAAATTACATGGTGGATGGAGGGGAGGAGGGTGGTTCTTTCCTCATAATTTTAAAATAAATGTAGCATCAACACTGAAAAAAATGCATCTCTACAGGCATCCCATTTGATGTATGACTGACTCAAACAACTTACATTGTTTAAGCACATGCTCCAACTCAGCCACCTGATTGGTTCAGCATGACAGCATATCTAACTTAAGTTGCAAGCTTATTAACTGTTAAAGTGCTACATTGTTTTGCAGTACAAGATTCATCAGTGCTGAATTTTTTAAGAAACAAAAAGAAAACTAATTTTTAAATTGCACGTATTTCAATAAAGATACACAAACCCTATATGAAAAATGATGGTGGATGTTAAACTTTAAAATTAGCATCAACACACTTGTGCAAGTTTAACATATTGGCATGTACAGGTGCAAATACAGGTGAAATTACAAGTTACAAATGTATTTCATCAGTATTTGTTTGTTCTTTTAAATGGAAAAGTTCAAATATATCTAAGAAATGTTATATTCTTTAGTAGTTCAACCATTTACATGTAATGTCTATCACAATGTTACATGTAAAAATTGTGAAAATTACAGGTGAAAAAAAGGTAAGTAAACATCCACTCCATGAAGGTCCAAGTTAAGTTTAGTAATTAATGTTCATGAAAAACTTTCACCTGTTATTTATTTTAACATCGTCAAAACCGAGGTTCCAATTTGGTGTAAGGGTCACCTTGATTGTTCTAATTGTCTGCCAGGTGCAAACTGCTTAGAACAGCTAGAAATCTATCCCATACTTATTTTTTGCTGACGTATGGGGTTGATATCACATCATCAGGAGCCCAGTAGGAATTGAGATCAGATGTATGTACCAAACCCATTGCTATAATCAATGCTAAAGTGTTTTAGATGCTCAGGTGTGACAGGCCACCATTTCTTCATGCGACTGTTTTCAATCAAGTCTGCTCAATGAACACTCTGCTCTGCATAACAATTTGTTTGATGTAGTGTCAGATGCAATAACTCGTCATCAAAAAAAAAGTCTTAAATAGTCCATAGGTTCAGTATTCACCATCTCGACATTTAATTTTGAATTACCGGTGAATGGGGGTTGACAGGCACGCCATCTTTTTACATCAAGCGAGCATGTATATCAGACTCCAATTCCATGTCAATTCTTGGTTTAAAATCATTCATGGGTATTTCCATCAACACTTCGCTTGCTCCAATAAGTTCATCTTTCTCAAATTCTTCAAAATCATCATGATCATCAGTATCAGAAGCTAGTATTTGTTACAAGAAATCACCATCATACTCAGTGTCGGCCATTTAAACCTTTTCCTGGTACCACATGCTCTTCGATAAATGCATAGTAAAGTACAACAGAATGCTTATTCCAGGTCTTTTTAAACCAATCAAATATAGTTTCACATGCAGTCATGGATAGTTGAAATAACAGTATTTGGACATTTTGCTTACCTAGATAATGCCTTAAGTCGCGACAAGCACTACGAGACATCGAATGATCACGCAACTAAAGTCACGACTAGCACTTAAAGGGCAACATATACTGGCTGCAATGACATCATGTCTGGCAGAGCAACCATAGTCGACAAAGCAGGGCCCAACAAGGGGCCAGAGAAGAATCCACCGTGTGTTACTCGAACTATATTTAATCAATTCAATTACAATTATTGTTTCTGCCTAATTTAGATTTGTGCATGAGATCAAACGATGACAAGAATTTAGTTATCGCAAGCTGCTGTAACACCTCTCCCTTTTGAAATGAATATTGTTTGCCTATGCATTATTGCGTTAGACATTTTATATCAGTGTACTGGTAATTATGCTTTTACTTTGCTTTGAAATTGTAAATACCTAACTCGTTAAAATGTAATCCCAGTATATGGTTAAATTCAACACTATCATCTAGGCTACTGAGCATATTCACATAATGGCGCCATCACAAGTGCATAGTAGGATTGATTACATGCTGAACTAAGTACATCCCTTGGGAATCGAAACATGTGCACACTGCGCTAAATTTTAATGATTTCTTCGAAATACAATAATGAAGTTTAAGAATAATGCTTTGAAAATGATGCTAATACCATAAAAGCTGAATTTTAATTTGTTTTGATGTAACCAACCTTATGCTATACCTGTCAACTTTCATGCCAAGAGGGGGGAAAAAAGGGATAAAATCAATAGATTTGAATCAAGAACCCTGCCTTGATATTGCATAGTGAAGAATTACTCTTTAAACTAATTGGCACCACATTTGAGGGCATATCAGCATCATTTATACCAACTTGAAAGACATCTATGTGGGATGATTTCTGTCCTTTTTGACAGACTCTGAAAGTTTTGTATTTTTAGTAACTGCTGTCGTATTTGATATACAATTGGTATCATTCTACAAAATCTTTTTACTTTCTAGAGAAGAAGCCTTATTTGTATAAATTAATAGCCATTCAAAGCAGCATGTGCTTGGCCAAATTTGATCCAGTGCTTATTCTTCAGAATTTAATTGTTGATGGATGCAGGGCCTACCGTAAGCCCATTTAGTCGTATGGCCAGGTGAGCTAAAAAAAAAAAACAACCCAAAAACAGTGGATGGTCATTCACCAGACAAATGGCATAAACCTTGTACTTTGGTGAATGGAGACAACAATCTTTCATTAGAAGGAATCCAGGAAACAGTCATGTAGCTATTAAGTAATTGCAAGGAGAGATAAAAAAAAAAGTCATCTAGAGATTATATCCACACTCCTCTTAAACTTTTAAGTCAAAGGCACTTTACTACAACTGTGAGAGAGAGAGAGAGAGAGAGAGAGAGAGAGAGAGAGAGAGAGAGAGAGGTAAATATCGTAAGAAAACATGAATGCTCCACCAAAGTGCTTCCAACGGACCTAAATGCAAAAACTAAACTCATGGCTGGACTGGCAAGGTTATTATTCATGTCTCAAAGTAATTAGAAGGGACATTAAAAGGATGCTTATAAACTTCAAGCCTGTGGACGAGAATGCAAATCATTTACCTTTAATTCCTGGATTGAGTTGTGTAATTTTCTACGCTCAGTCTCATGTTCCCTCAGTTTGGTGTTATTTTCATCTATAGTTGCAAGATGGGCCAGAATATCTTTCTTCAGTTGCTGTATCTCTGCATCTTTATCCTTCCCATCCTTTATTGACTGGTCTAACAACAGCTTGAAATAGAACAAAATTATTACATTGATGAGAACAACCTAAAACTACAAGTAACTTAAGCTTAATAAGTAAATCACAGTAACCTTGTTTTTGTATTGATGAGTTGCTTTTGTCAAGATGTAGATACATACATGCCAACCCCTGATGAGGAAAATGCATAAACTAAGTGGTAAAAGAGTGGAATCCAGGCAAAATAAGCGTATACCACATATAACATGCTAAAATTATTTTAAAAAAAATACAGCAATGATTAATTTGCCCCTCTCGTCTTTTAATGTCCTTTACCACTTTAAGTTCTCATAGGTAGCACTTTTAGCTTTACACACACATCAACTATAATCCACCTGAAGACTTTTAGTGCCAAATAATAAAATTCTTTTCACATGGCCTGTAGCAGACATCACGTGATGCTGCCTTCATGTCTTTATATTTGGATGATTCTGTTATGTTTTGTTTCGTTAATGTTTGCCCTTTTCTAATCCATCTGTGAAAATATTTGAAAGGAGACATTTTTGCTCTCATATATGTATTGACTAATATAAAATATACTTTTTAGCGCCAAATACCTTTAAACTGGTTCTGCACTAAATATGAATTTGAACAAAGAATCTGCGCATAAAGATTAAAATTAGAAAACCAGTCTGTTTTCTCAACACTAAGCCACACAGCTGCCATAAATAGCAAGATGTTTCTTGGTAATAGGATTGTTGCTATAAATAGAACATGATACTATTACAGGGTTCGTACTCAAATATGAATGATAAATTCAAAGACTTTTCCCAAACTTTCAAAGACCACAAACAGAGATTTCCAAGACCTATTTTTGCTAACATTGTGTATACAGGTCATATGAGAAAACAACGAATGCCAAATACCACAATATTGTTTACTGATTAAAGTCAAACTATAATTAATTTCCTAAAATTACATTATAATGATCGAGAAGATAGGTTAACATTCATTGTTTTTTTCTCCAGAAATAAGTAACATATGTGTCAGATTTAATACAACATAAATTGTTCTCTTAAAGACATCAGCACTGCTTTAAATGCATTATTTTATTTGCTTTTTTTTCTCTTCAATCATTTTGGAAAGAGATGCCACCACTGTCATCTTTTCCTCTGCTCTTCTCCTAAGAGCATTTGACTCTGTGACAAGCACAATGAGTCCTTTTAACTCTGCCTCTTCTGCTTTCTGTACAGAGGAAGCATGTAGGCTGGCAATGTCAGCTTCAAGACGCAGCTTTTTGGCTTTAAGTTCTTCCACTTCATCCAAGGCCAACTCCCGTTTCTTTCCTTTTGGGTTTTTCTTCTCATCCTTCTCCTCTGCTTTCTTCTTATCCAGATAGGCATGGTACTTATGTCTTGCAGAGGAGGCATATGTCATCATTTCATTGCTAAAGTAGAAGTTGCTAGAGCTGCTTTGGTAGGCTGCTTTGTACTTGTCACACCATCTGCTGCTGGCTGTGAAAAGTATGCACTTACTGGTGCGACTTGTTTTGCAGATATTGTATTTTGTTGGTGCTTACATCCTAGAAACGAAACAAAAGTAATTATCACTGCAAGAATTTTAATGAATCTAAATGAAAACATACAACTTCATGATGCATGAAAGTAATTTTTAAATCGGTTTTACATGCTAGTAAGAAAAGCTATTTAGACACAAATTACCATTTAAAAATGGCTTCTGAAAAAGTGAAATAAAATATTGTTTTTTTTTTATTAAAAAAGGCTGTGATGTGTGGGCACCTAATTCTCTGACTTTAAAATTAGGTTAGGCGGGTTTTCCCCCATTTTTTGTGATAAACAATTCAAGAACAATAACTCTTGTTTAACTCTAATATAGTGTACGCATGCGCACTTTGAAACTGTTTATCCGTGAATTTAATTTAGTACAATGCATGTTTCTGTATTAAATCAAGTAATATTGTTATGTAGAACAAAATTTTCGAAAATGAATTTTTTCCTCAAATGTGTTAAATAAACCGACCGTAGAAGTACATTTAAACAGGCCCTCTTTTGCTATATCTACCAAATCATCAAACTAAACGATCTTATTTTATACCCGACGAGTAATGAATTACCATTATTTTCCCAAAAATACCAATTGCTTATACTTCTGCATCTTTGTTCCACCAAATGAACATGTAGTTACTAATTTGCAACTTACCTTTGGCATGACTTGTAAGGGCTCCTTCTCCCATTGAAGCCAAGTTGATCGTCTTTTTACACAATGTACAAAACGCCTTTCGTTTGCATAACTTATCCTTTTGCAGCCATTCCTTGTACTTCTCTTGTTCAAGCCAGATATCGTTGAAAGAGCAAAGACCTGGCATTTTTAAACACTGAACTTGCAGAAGATGTAAATCGAATGAAGAAATTTTGAATTCTCGAGCGTGTAACTTTCGCGAACTTTCTACGTAGAATTAGTGTAATTAACATTTTGATTGGCTAAAACTGATGGACTCGTCCAGTCAAATTCAACTATTCGTCAAACGAAAGAAGCCAGGAAAACCAGCTGCTAACGACCATGGGCAATTTTATTGGCGACTTCCTTTGATGAAGTGTGTAGCGGCACCGTATGGCTTTGATGAAGAGTGCATGCGTGATTGAAGTCGCCGCCGAGGCATACTTTGGATGGCCAAACAAAACAAAGCCTCTTTTGTTAATGCGGCGGCAATAAACTGAACGGGTCATCAAAAGAAAGAAACCAGGATAACTGGATTACATCTGAATCTAACAATCTCGGATATTTTTATTTGTGATTTTGGAAAGAAATTAATTTTTGAGGGGTTTATTTCAATTTTCAAAGACTTTTAAAGACCTCAGGGTAATATGCTCGATTTTCCCAAACTTTCAAGGCCTTGAAAATGCTACCTCATTTTTCCCAAACTCTCAAAGACCTTCAAAGACCGTACGAACCCTGTATTAGGAAAATGGACTTGCGTGCACAAAGCATACTCTTATATTGAGGGTATGTAGAAGCAGTCTTTTCTAAAATACGGTCTGTAGGATTAAGGGAATGTTAATAAAAACACGAAAACAAATAATTGATTTATTTTGGAAGGTGAATTTAAAAAAAAGCGTAATCCATATACATTTACGCGTAATGATTGGCATGTATGTACATACATGCCAATTTTCATGACTGCTGGTAGACACAGACACATTTTATTTAGGGTCAAAACATCCTTTCATGAGAAACATTAGCTCATTGGAGCCAATTTACTTTTTGTAAACAATCATATACCAATTTACTGCAACAATAATTTTCATCACTCCGCCATAATAATTTATATTTTAATAATCAATGCAGAAAAATCATTTAACATGAAAACGTAAAATAGGATCCGATATTAATTTAGGGGTGCCACACATGAAAAGCATAAACTATTAAAATCTACATAAAAGTTCACGAGTTTAAGTGAAATAGAGTGTAACAAATAAATGAGAAAAATGCAAGTCATCCAGCCATATAAATTAGGCATATTGACTTTGATTTGGTATCATTGGTTTCTCTTGTATAGGTTAACTAAAGTCCATGATATTTTGTGCGTGTGTGTGTGTGATTAAGATCTTTAACATAGCTTAATAAAAAATTTCAGTCATATTACTACGATGTCTGCAGTGAGGCAGTTTATAGTGATGTCTAGCACTGGGGCATCATGCTGCAGACATGTAGCATGATGTCCCACCAAGTCACATTATCCTGACACCAGGCTGACCAGTCCTAACACTAACATCTTAATGCTGAGCACCAAGTGAGGCAGCTGTTAGTACCATTTTTGTAAGTCATTAGTATGACTTGGCCAGGGATTGAACCCACAACCTATCACTTTCGCAACGGACACTCAAAGCCACTAGTCCACCGGAGAGGTTTCCATATTTTGAGTTTGATGAACCAAAGATGAAAATACAGGTCACTTGAATGTGAAAATTAGGTCACACTGGTGTAGTTTTGTTATCAATGGATTACTCTTCCTGTGATGCAGTTGTTGGTTTCCATGATGTGTTTAGCATATCAACTGTGTAAGTGATTTTAAGTCTTTTCTTTAGTCATTATTTATTGTCAATTGTGGTGGTTGAATTTTGGTCCATTTGGGAGGAAGGCACAATTAGAGGATTGATTTCACTGTCTTTAAATTTTGTTGTCATTTTTGCACTTTGATGGTCTCTGAACACATAAAAACTGTTACTGCCAGCTAATTGTATTGAGGAAGTGGCAACTGGTCATGTGTTAAATTCATTATCTAAACTGAAGGGAATCTCTAAGTTGAATCTGACCACTCATCAGTCACCATGTTAATGACACGGTCATTCGAATGTACCAGAGTGTGCAACTTTTGGACCGTGCTTTAATATCTGATTAACTTATTGTTGTTGCTGGCAATAGGTCCAAAACTGTGGTGTAAGTGATTTTTTGACATGTAATTCAATTAGTGATTAATTTGAAAGGTAATTAAATCTGTGATTGATTTGACAGGCAATTAGATATTTGCTCATACAGGTAATAGGAGCTATTCAAGAAAAAGCAGTTTTTTTATAAGTTGTTTTGTTCTTTTGCATTCTTTACTTTACCTATTTCTAGAGATTAATCCATCTTTTACAGTCATGATGGTCAGGATAAACAAGACATGCTTAAAGCTTTCTAACTGTTTGTCATACTCATGAATAGCCTAAGCAAACGGGGGACCTAATTTGCAACATTTCGGCAGGGGCCACTTGATTTACACCTGGGGCATCCTGTGAGCATGGCATTGGAAATAAACTGTTAAACAAGTTTTTTTAAAAATGATATTGAACTTTTAAAAAAATTTCTTCCATGGCTTTAAAATGACTTTATCTCTATAGGGAAATGTTTTAAAATTACTAAAGTGAAGGGCCAGATTGGGACTAATCGGCCTAAGTCCAAACATGTCCATACTATTCATAGATAATAGTTGCCACTTTAAATAAATATTGAATATTCATTTTCTCCATTGTTAAAATTTGTGCAACCAGCATTGATATTTTAAGTATTTTGTAACAGTTGCCATTTAATCTGAAAAGAAGAAAAAATGTAAACAAACTGTCAATATCTGTACCTTTGTTGATTCTAGTTCAGCATTAAGCCCTGCCTGCGCCGATGTCAGCTGAGACACTGTTGACTTCAGGCCACTAGTTTCCTGCTGAAGGGCCAAAATATCACCCTCAAGTGCTTCCCTCTGTCGCTTAAGTGAGGAATTGGCAAAACTGAGGTCATCTAACTCCTGCTGGTACTTTCTCTTCATTGAATTAAATTCATCTTCAGCATTTCTGAAATGAATGTAATCTGTGAAATATAGGTGAAGGAAAACATCTACATGATCATCACTTGCAGTAGTTTCTTTATTTAGTTGCAGACATTAAATGTAACAGACATTATATATTAATGCTTCCCTCTGCTATTTCAGATTTATTTGCTGTTCAGAATATGTAACAATCATTTGATTATCAACAGAATGCAGGAACTGGTGCCGACTCTAGTTACTGGCTTCTTTATTTGGCAGGTGAGATATTAATGTGTAGTTCAAATATTTTCTGGTGGATACAATTCAGAAATATTGTTCATTTTAGAACAAAAGACAATGAAAGAGATAAAGCATTTAAAGGAAACAGCTTGAAGCTGAGCTAGAAATTGAAGTATAAGAATAAAATTGATCCATTTTCATCCTCTTGGCATATTGCAGGACTACATTGTTGTCATATCCCTCAGGGTATAGGGGATTTTCTAACTGGGGGTTTGCAATCCCATTTTTGCTCCCAGGCAAAGATTGACTAGTGTATTGATCCTCTCTCCCAGTCTGGTTAGGAAATACCTTTTCGTTGATGGTGGAATGCAGGGGACGAATCAATACATGACTTTTAATGGGGAAATCTCAATGGGTGAAATGGGAATAGCCATTTGGACAAGGTGATTGCATTATAAAAGTGACCAATAGGCAGTTGTGATTGTATTTTAAATTTTCTTTACAGAAAATCTAATAAGTATTAAAAGATTTGC
Source organism: Unio delphinus (assembly GCA_029339505.1). Taxonomy (NCBI): domain Eukaryota; kingdom Metazoa; phylum Mollusca; class Bivalvia; order Unionida; family Unionidae; genus Unio; species Unio delphinus. The sequence continues at coordinate 2,061,043 of JAQISU010000219.1, forward strand.
TGTTAAATTGTAATTTAATGTAGAAGTTCATACAAAGATGTACATGACACTGAGAAATGACTTCAGGAGATCAATACCTATAAAGCTAACTACAAGGAATTCATGTGAGGAAAAGTTGGTTTTGCCATATAAGCCACTACCTATAAATAATAAAATGAAATTCATGTCGGAAAAGGGTGGTTTTGTCACAGAAGCCAATACCTATAAATATATATTGAATTCCTGTGGGAAAGATTGCTTTTGTCAGAAGATTGAAGACATGGAAAATAACTTGTACTAAATTTATCATTCCTGATAAGGGCAACTACTGTAACTCACTTCAGCTGATTTCGTAGATTTGTAATTTGCTTTGAGGCATCTGAAGTTTGCTGTTCCTTTTGTGAGACGGCATCAGACAGCTGGTTTTTCTGGGACTCCAGATAGGCGATGCGATGATTGTAGTCAGTCAGTTGCGTGGCCAGAGTTTGGCTGTGGACATCTTGGGAACGCAAAAGCTCCTCCATATCTTGGAGTCGACCCTTCAGGTCCCATGCTGGGCGCTTCCTATTACCTCCTAAAAAAAGAAAATTATTGGAGACATTTGAAATGTAGCAGTGACTACCAATCAGTCTCTGAGAATATAACACCTGCATTTTACAGTAGAGTTTTTTTTGCACAATGTAGAATGTGATGTAAAAAGATGGCAGGATATGAGGTAAGCAACATTAACATTATATTCAAATCTTGATTACTAAACAATATTTATTCCCTAAAACATAATTTTGTGCTCTCAACAGAAAAATGAAAATGAAACTCACATGCTAATTGGAGTAATATAGGGCTTCATGAAAATGAAACCAAGTTTCAATTTAAAAACCCCGAATAACAAATCAAGGGAGTCAGAGCGACTAAACTTTAGAACTATTTCTTGATATTTTCCACTAGAGAGATCCATAGTTATACTTCTCTAGAAAACCAATCTGTATTTAGTTGAGGTAAATTTTTATACTAGTTCTATATCTCCTTTGTGTTTAGTCTCAGCATTTTATCAATTTTGTAGTCTTCATTGCTCTTGTACAAACTGAACTAAACTACACCGAATGTTAGTTAGCTTTATAAATTTCAACAGCGGCACAATATTAGCATTATCCACTTATAACACTAGCCATGTAGAAAAACCAGATTCATGCCAGTCATGGCTAAAAGAAAACTACCCATTATGAGGGTATTGTATTGAAAAGTGGTGGTTAGGAAAGTAAGGGCACATTCCTCTCTCAAGGTGCTAATAGATGAGTACTGAATCTACTTAAAGTAGATTCAGTAGCAAGTACACTATTAGACAAGTTAAAATTCTTAGTTCATGTTCCCAAATGAAAGCTTGTTCAGCCATGGCCATGTAATGCATCCAGCTACAAGATAAAGAGGTCAGTAAGGTACAGGAACAGAAGAGGAAGTATTAAATATCAGATAGCTGAAACAAAACCTTCATATGTTGAACACCTCTACAAGTTTGATTAAGACTACAGGCTTAAAATTGAAAATAAATTCTTTGTAATCAGAACAAGCGGACTGAAAAACAAGATACTCTGTCTGAATCTCAACTAGTCCATCACACAAAACAGTGATGGAAACAACTGAAACATTTCTAGCTGTTTAATTATGAACTATTGGTCCAACAGGAAATTTACAAGCCTTGGGCTAGTGTACTACCACTAATTTCAATCGACTTGACTAGACAAGCATTCTGGATAAAACAAAACAATTTAAAAAGAAAGATTTTAAGCAATAAATAAGGGATAAGCCAGATCTCTGTAGTAGGGATTATGCTGGATCACCCCATTACAGACCTTTGGATCAATCTAGATCAGTGGACTATTTGGATAAGGGGTATAGAAAAAGATCAACCCACCCTAGGTAAAGGATCATACTTGAGCTCAAGCTGAGTCACTTTCTCTTAAGGTGAGATGACCCTAGAGAGAAACCAAAATTATTTTAATTAAGAAAATTGTTTTTTTTTAATTTTTGTGAAAAGTAATACAAACAAGGTTTAAGTTAAGGATCATACTTGAGCTCAAGCTGAGTCACTTTCTCTTAAGGTGAAATGACCCTAGAGAGAAACCAAAATTATTTTAATTAAGAAAATTGTTTTTTTTTTAAATTTTTGTGAAAAGTAATACAAACAAGGTTTAAGCACTGAGACACCAATGATTCATGTTAATATTTTGATAATACTAGTTACTTGATTATGATTATGTAGGTCAACTGGTTTGGAGAGGGATACATTTAACTGGACATTTTTAACTTTTTCAGAGATGATGAAAAATACACAAATCAGATCAATCTCTCTGGCTCTACAGACCTCTTTAATTTTTATACGATTTTCTTTGCTTAATGCACAGTTAGTTACCACTATCAAACTTTGGTAAGTAGTATGGCATGGGTGGTAATTAGGTAAGTGAAATAACAGGAAAACTTTTTTAATCCACATAAGTATATTTGCCCAGCTATAAAACATGTGTTATACTGCAATCACTCCAATACAGACATGAGATCACCCTACTACAGACGTTGAGATCACCCCAATACAGATATTGAGATAACCCGAATACAAACATTGGAATCACTCCAATATAGACATTGAGATCACTCTAATAAAACCATTGGAATCTCCCCCAATACAGCCACCGCGATCACTCCAATATAGACATTATAATCAGCCTAATACAGCCACTGGGATTCACTGTTATAAACATTGGGATCAGCCCAATGCCAACATTGAGATCACTCCAATACAAACATTGGAATCACCCAAATACATAAATTGTGATCAGCCCAATACAGCTATTGGGATTACTCCAATACAAACATTGGAATCACCCAAATACAAAAATTGTGATCAGCCCAATACAGCTATTAGGATTACTCCAATACAAACATTAGGATCACCCCAAGTCAGTAGAATATTAGGATTAGCATGCAAGACAGGTGGTGTGAGTTTCCACGCTGCAGTATTATTCCCATATTTGCCAATAGGCATTACTGAGTGCCACAAGTAAATATATAATAATAATGAACATGAGCAACAAAAGTGAATTAAACTTACATTAACAACGGCTACTATTAGAGGAATCAAACTCAAGAAACATTGCTTTTAGATAATGATGTAGTCAAATACCTCAAAAATCAATTTAAAATGGACACTAATACACGAAAGTGACACATGTAAAAGTGCATAAAAGATTAAAGACAGGAATTGTGTTTCTTATTTTAGACCTCCAATTATTAATTGGAGAGTGAATAATGTCCATAAACTGGCAAGCAAGTGCAGGAAATACTGTATATGTATGAAATGATGCAATGCATTAAAATCTACTCTATATTTAAAAAATGATGCAATGACAATAAAATCTTCAATATTTGTATGAAATGATGTAGTGACACTAAGATCTCATGTATAGGTATGAAATGATATAATGACACTAAAATCTGCTTAATATGTAAGAAATGATGCAATGACAATAATATCTTCTGTATATGAAAGAAATTAAGTAATAACGCTAAAATGTACTGTGTGTGTGTGTGTGTATATATATATATATATATATATATATATATATATATATATAGTACTTTCAAGACTGGATTATTGTAACTCAATTCTGTCTGGTTCATCACAATATTTACTCCAGAAACTTCAAAACACAGCTGCACAGATCATCTTTAGAGTACCTCGATCAGAGCACACCTCACCACTGCTCTGTACTCTACATTGGCTATCAATTCGATACAGAATCAAACACAAAATTTGTTCTCTGTGCTATGTTTCAATTACAGACTCCAGTCCAACATACCTATCCAGCCTCACCCATGTGTATACACCAGCTAGATCCTTATGCTCTTCTTCTGATAATCATGTACTCATTGTTCCCAAGGTGAAAACAAAGTCAAATGGACAACGTTCGTTTGCACACCAGGACCCGGCGATGTGGAACGAATTGCCCATTGAAATTATACACAAAGACACAGTGGTCCCTTTTAAGAGTGCTCTTAAGACACACCTGTTTCGACTGCAGGGACAAACTTAGCGACCTAATCATGTTTTGTATCTTATATGGTTTCAGCATGTTTTTATATTTTCCAATTTCATTGTTTTTGTCATTTGTTGTTCTGTAGTGTAGTCATATCATTATTGATGGTGCAAAGTGCTTAGAGCATCAAAAGATTAGGCGCTATACAAAGTCCTCATTATATATATATATATAAAACGATGTAATGACACTAAAATCTACTGTATTTTTAAGAAATGATGTAATGATGCTAAAGTCTACTGTATTTGTATGAAATGATGTACTGACACTAAAATCTACTTAATATGTAAGAAATGATGTAATGATATTAAAATCTACCGTATTTGTATAAAATGATGTAATGACATTAAAATCTACTGTATTTGTATGAAATGAGGTAATGACATAAAAATCTAATATATTTGTATGAAATGATGTACTGACACTAAAATCTACTGTATTATGTATGACATTATGCAATGACACTAAAATTACTATCATTATCTCCTAGTTACCTGCAGCAGAAGGAGGTTTTGCTGTGGAATTTGATGTGGTAGGCTCCACTCCTGTACTTTCAACAGCTCGTGACACATTTCCAGATGTGGTCTTGTTTGATACGGGAGCTGTCAATAAAAATTGGACATTAACATTAGCATACCATGGGATGGAATTAAGTGGAAGCTTTTTTCTAAGCAGATCAATGCTGCAAGTTTCTCCAAGGTGTATGGCCTTTATCCTTGTAAAGGATGCCCAAGTTAACATCAATCACAGAGCACATGGTCATCTATTTAAAACTAACCACGCCTGTCAAACTGAACATTAAATCCCCATACTATATACATCATGGCAAATAAAAAAAATATCACCCCCCCCGCAGAAATAAGAGTCAGAATTACTCTACTGATTAAAAAGAATTTTTTGAAATTCAAGATACCGGTAAGACAATTCTGTTTAAGAAGAATACATTGCAGAAGGAGGAACTGAATGGCATGATGTCTACTGCATGTATATCAAACCTGTATTTGACACTATTTTTAGGTTCAGTTATTAACTGGTATCTCCATTACAACTTTTCTAGCTACAATTTGATGTATTCTTAACTTTAAAAATTATACCATCAGCCACTATTTACTCAACGAAATCATCTGATGACAAGCCATTATGGGAATCTGCTGTTTGAGGTTTCTAGGTAGCCCAGATTATAAATATGCCATTGTTCCTCGACACAAGGTTTAAACTATGACAATGCTGTTCCAGGGCACGTGTCCATCAGATTTAGTTTAACTATTCATGTCAAGCCGAAGAATCCAGCTGTGGATACAGCTGCCTAGCTGAAAAAGCACTTTAAGAGTCGATGGTTACATAAAAATTGTATATACAAAGAGTACATTTTCATATGTGCAACTTTAATAAACAAATTTGCATGAGATCATGTGCATCACTGCTGTACAAGTGCATACATTCTTAAATGTTTTGCAGCATTCATACAATCGAGTGCTTTGGCAGCACCTTTGAAGAAGTCTTCCTGAAAACACAATCCAAAAAACCCATATAGAAATAGCCACAACCAGAATTTCAAGACAGTTTACTGATGTGGAGGCTAAATGAACAAAAGCTGGTCACTGTTGTGTGCAGTATGGCGATCTTGCCAATTTTGTTTTGAATTTCTTTGTCTGTCAGTGTTGTAACAATTAGTAACATCAAAAATGCTAAAAAATTTAATAAATAATTTGGAATACAAAAAAGAAACCCCCCATTATTTGATCAGTAAAATCTCATGCTGATTTGATAATTTATTCATGAGTAGTGGTGGCCATATTGGATGTCTAAACAGCACCATTTTTATTTAGGAAAAACTAAATATCATGAGATGTCTTCAGACGAAAACCCCATGGCAATCTTACTTTTTGTTCAGGAAGAGTATTAATAAATATTTTTAAGATGACCACTGTGATGGCCATATCAGATTGCCACCATTTTCAACTGGGACCAACTGGACATCATAAGAAGTCTTCTGGTGAAACTTTATTTCAGTATGTCTTCAGTACAGGAGCAGTAGCAATAACCATCTTCACTAGCCAAGGTTTCAATATAATAATGCTATCTACACTTTGGCAGATTGAAGAGATGTTTTTGTGCCGTGTCCTAGCAGCATCTGTTGGATATCATGAGTTACTTCCCTTAGTATGCAATGCCACCTAACCAATAGAGTATAACAGAGGTGCATTGTACCACTGGAAATGATGAAAGCAATTGACTACAAAAGGATACTTTCTAAGTTTAACATTGAAAGTATGATTATGTAGTAGAGGGAAGTCATTATAGTTGTATTTGAGTGAAAGGCATTTGTAAAAACACGGACAGTGGAAAATCTGTCCATTCAAGTCGGGCACTCTCCTTGTCCCAATCAGGTAGGAAAGTGTTCAAATTTGAAAAACTTAATTTTGATTGGATGTTGTGGCTTGCCAATGAAATTCAGACCCAAAGCACAGAAACATCTGCCTGATACACCCAGGTGTAGATAGGGTTAACATATTGGAACCTTGACTAGCAAAGATATAGCAATAATAAGATTTTCAAATTGGCTCCCATGCTGAACATAAGATCATCACCAATTTCATTTAGGGTGAACTAGATATCTTAAGACGTCTTTCAGCAAAAATCCCATGTTCATACGAAGGATTACCTAAAACATGATGGCCACTTATGGCCATAATTGATATCAGATTCATAACATTTTTAAGTCGGCTCATCTTATCACTATAATAAATCCTTTAGTAAAACCCGATGTCAACACTATGTTCTATTCAAAAAGAAGGAACAACAACAAGATTTGGTCATATTGGATACCAGACTGGCAATTTTCATATAGGACCAAAAAGACAGCATTAAGTCTTTAAATGAAAACACTAACTTCCAGCCATCCATTCATGAGTAGTGATTATAAAAGGCAATATTTGATGTCTGAATGATACCATTTGCATTTAGAACTAATTAGACCAGAAGAAAATTGTGTGAAACGTTTCAAGGCAAACTTTAAGTAATTTAGAAGGAGTAGCAATAACCAACCCAATCTAATAGTTGTACAAATTACAGATGACAGACAAATGACCATCCAATAAGCTATTTTAATATCCAGTAGAACTGAAAAACCTCAGTATGAAACAGGTTACTTTTGCCATTTGACAAACAACTCCTGTGATATAAAAAAATTGAGAAAAATGGCAAAGTAGTTGTCATTTACCTCTGTTCTCCTCATCTGACACAGCTGGAGATTTCAGAACTCCATTCCTGATCCTAATGCTCTTTGGAATTCTGCTACAATTACCCTTGTCTCTATTGACAATCTCTAGGCACTTTGTGTATGGGTCATGCTGCTCTATAAATTGTGGCTCTGTGTTATTTTTTTTAACGCCATCAGTACAGCTGTGATTAAGATTGTTGTTCATGCTTTGATTTTGATTTCCATTATGTTTTGGAATCGCTGAGGTTTTAGCAGGTGTCAATGGTAGACTTCTCTTGTTAAAATTGTTTTTGGACAACTGTGAGTTGGTATGTGTGATGGTAGGTTGGGCAGTTCTAAATTTTACTCTATTGGCAAAAATTGTCCCACCTTTTTGGCAGTTGAGATAAAATTCATAATCACTGAAACTGCTATCTGAATCACAGGATGTTATAGAATTGTCTCTACATCTAGCAGCATTTTGACAATTGCTTGACTTTTTCAAAACTGGAATTCGAGACATGACAACTCACAGCAAATTTACATTTCCAAATGATTGATTCTTTTCACTACCAACATAAAATTATGTCATCTCAGCAGTTCCAATATAAACATCATTAGGGCCTGAACATTAAATTTCATGTGTCAATTTTTGGGTATTATTCATCTTTGTAGATGATTTTCATGCAGTATACACAACACAGAATTTGTTATCAACACAAAATTTTGTGTTGAAAGAAAATCATTGCCTATGTAAAGCATATTCACTGCAATTCATGTGAAAGATACATCCAACAATCATGATATATTATAAATGGATAAATCATACTCTGCATTTAAAAAGATGGGACTAAAATATTCAGTTTCACACTGTGTAATGTATATGTATCACATAAACTTTAAGTCCAATATACAAGTTCTTTATCCCTTGTTATTTTAAGATAAAAAAAATAATCACCTTTCAAAATCAAATATTAGATATGTGTGAATCTATACAGGTGCAAAGTTAAAATATACATGTATATCCATGTAACAAATCATGAAAAATTGAACTGTCACAATTACTTCCACTGGAATAGTGAATAATCATCCATTAGAATAGCAAATAAAAATCCAGTTTCAAACAAATCTGAGGATATTAAATATAAATTTAGTCCAAGAGCCATTCATTAGAATCAAGTTATCACAGATTAAACATGCAAATGAGCAAAAACTGTGCTTGAAGAAATCAACAGTAGAGGTTACACTTACAGAATTAAACTGAAATGCATGTCCAGTTAGGTTATGTTCCTAGTCTTAGATGTGTATTCTGATAACTACCACATATATACATATATAATCAACTGCTTGACTAAGTTTCCACAATCTATTTCTATGACAAATACACATACTTTGACAAAATGCATTAACTGTTTAAAAAATACAACAAACTCTGAGACATGCATTGACGGAACTCCGATGGATATGTTACCTGTAAAACTGTGCAAAAAGTAAAACATGACCATTGTGTAATGGACATATGTTGCCCTAATAATGTTTTTGGCATAGCATAAAGACAAGGCACATTAAGAAATGGACTTTATGAAACAATTGTTGTAAGTTTACTAACACATTTCAACTGCATATAAGACATCTGTCAAATCAAATAAAAATTCATTGTTCCTTGAGTTTTCTTTATAGGAACGTTTTCTCTCCATTGTTTTTTTGTGAAAAAACTATGTATGACCAAAAGGCAAAATATCCTAACACATTTAGAATTAATTCCGTTATCAACTATGCCCTTGACACCAAAATACATGTAAAATCAATGTAAAAGTTTCTTCTCATCTTTTCAACTTTCTTGTGAAATTATGATAATTGCAGTCACAGAACAGTTTCTAATCATCAAGTTTTATTTGTATAACTCTTATGACTGCGCACCATTACTGGGATGTATAATGTAGTCTTTTAGACACTATCTTTTCTAGTACTGTTTCTCAACTTACAAAACAGATCTTATCTTAACAAGCTAAATGCACCATGCAACTAAATGGAAATGAAATTTAACCCATTTTGTTGGGATTCTAAGTTATCAAATTACAAGCTATTTTCACACTACAATCATAAAATCTGACAAAGGATTTGTTTAGAATGTTTTTAAAACACTACGAGAAAGTCAATGATTAATTTTCACACATTCAGAGGGTGCTTTTGTTCAGCTCTAACTTGCATCTACATGTATTTGTCATACATGTTTGACTTATGTGGAGAAACTTAGAAAGATTGGTATTGATAAACAAAAGGATATACATGTATAGTACAGAATCTGATGTCCAAAAACTTATTTTACAGTTTTCCAGTTATTTCATAGTTATCATAAGTTAACCATTACTTAGATGTGAAACACAAGATATGAGGCAATTTATTTTCATATGAGTGGAGACTAATTGTTTAGATTGAATAAAAGAAATTTACTTAAGAAAGATGTAATGTAAGACACCATTATAACACTACTTGTACCACGAACATATCCAAATAATGTATGACAACAAAGACACAAAAGAAACAATGTTACTAAAAATGATGAATATTGATATTAATTGGTTTGAAAATTTAACTGGACTCCATATTGTTTTTTTCATAATAGAAATTATAGAACAGATCTTAGGACTCTCCAAACTTGAAAGTTTTAACTTCACACAGATGTTTTTTAATCATTGATTTGTAGTTTTATCAGTTAACATTCTCAAATATGGGTAATTTAAATGCATGTGACCTTTGTTATTCTGATGGCAAAGAATCTTATTTCCGAATTGGTCATTTTAAGCGCGGAGTCCTGTTCAATTTTCTCTTGAATACATTAATGTTGGTTGGATCATTTTAATCATTTCAGTTTTTGTTACAAATGTCATTGCCATACATGTTTTTTCTTAAAGGAAATGTGATCTCAAATTCACTTACAACAGCACAATGGAGAGGTGGGTACAATTTATATCTTGCCAATTTAAGATGCCAGAAGCATGTTTTTATTCACTGAGTGCATGTGACAAATTTCTTCTTTAATTCCTTAGCACAGTGGCATCATGCCACAGACATGTAGCGTGATGTCCCTACCCAGTCACATTATGTTGACATTGGGTCACCCAGCTTGAACAATAACCTCTTAATGCTGAGCACCAAGCAAGGCAGCTATTAGTACCATTTTTATAAATCTTTGGTACAACTTGGCTATGGTCTGAACCCATCACCTCCCACATCTGAGGCAGACCTTCTAACCACTTAGGTCACCATAGTAATGAAAAAACATCAGCAATTTTCCACCAAAAATTGCTTCACTATGTATGATCTTCAGAAAAGGATCATAGTTTACACATGCAGATTAAAAACATTTTCCAGTATTAAATAACTGCATTGCTGCATGTTGATGCTGGCATGAACAGCATGCAGGTGTCTTTCTTGAGTGGTTGAAGTGTACAATTATTTTTCAAATCCGATATGAATGAAGAGGCAACTTGTCATCTGTGAGTCAGAGTTGCAAATTTTTGAAAAATAAATAAGCCCAATTAGATGGATTTATAGATAGGAAAGAGTTTGATAGAATTAACAACAAAGCTGTGTTGTATTGATACTGAGTGGAATGTCACAAATAAATTCACAAGTTAAATTTTATTCTAATGAAATCAACTAAATATCAGGTGCTATGTAACCTCACAATAAATGGATTTGTGTTTGAGTGTAAGTGATTCTTAATGAAAATTTTAAGAAAATTCAGTAATATCACTACATGTCTGCAATGTGGCAGTTTATTGTGATGTCTAGTACTGCAGCATCATGTCATAGACATGTAGTACCATGTCCAACTGAGCAACATTATCCTGACACTATGCAGACCAGTACTAACAATAACCTCTTAACCCGTATGACTCGTCCACGGTTCGAATTCCATGTTAATTTCTCGTGTCAACCAAACATCCAATGAAAGTAAAGTCCACTTTTTTTTTAAATTCACAGTATCCTATCAATGTCACTAATGTCATTTGGTACAAAGTCCAAAAATCAGTTCTCACTGCCTGATAAAGTTCTGAAATGCTCAATCATCATGTAGTAAATAGTCATGGTCTAGTCTTCATAAATAGTGTTGGACTCCCTTTCCTCTGCTTCTTTCTTATATGCAGTTGCATATGGAAAGACTGAGCTTGGGCTCTGCAAGTAATACTTTTTGGATCATACAGTGTGTGAAATCTATTAAAGGTTGCAACTGAACATGTGTCAACTGTGCAATAAGATCAAATGCCTCAACCAAAACCACAACTTCTCCATTTAAACCCTGGAATTAGCTTGATCACAGAACATAAGAAACATGACTATTACAAGCATTGAAATACAATTTCAAAAACAAAAATCTTTGCAAAACATCAATAAATGAAGAAAGGATGTGTAGAAATGATTTCTTACATTCCTATGTATATGAAGCCAAAACAATTTTCCCAACTGCAATCATTTTAAATACTGTAGGCTTGTCATTTTTGATGAGAAACAGGGAGAAATGGCTAACCAGAAACATATTTTTTGGTTTGACCTGATCATATTTTCCCATGTGGAACAATATTGCAAGATATCTCACATATGACCTTGAATCTTGGACTATGCTGTGCAACGCAAGCAATAGCAAACGCTTCTCAAGTTCTATCATTACTTGAACAATTTCTTTCATGATAATCAAGATAAATATTAATTGTAACACATTTACATATATGTACATACTAAAGGAAGCCGTGGTTGGAGTGAAACTTTCCTGCAAACAGGATGTTTTACACTAATTGACCTAGTTAATTCAAGTAAAAAATTTAATTTTTAAAAAAATTCGTAATCTTATTGCTGTTTTTGAGGTGTATATTCAAAATGAAAGCTCAATCATGGATTACTTCAGTTCAGGGGTCAAGGTCAACTTGATTTTTTTCAGTGAGAAGTGACCTGTTTTTTGGGGTGGGTGAGAGAAATGATCTCTTTTGGACACAAAAAAGGACTTTGTTATTAATATAATATTAACTGTGACATCTTTCAACTTTTATGTATGAATTGCTGCAAATGTTTGGCTGATTTGCTGCCTACCTTATGACAAACAAGAAAAGCTTCAACTTTTCAACAAGGGGGTGGAACAAGAAGGTTCAGCTAAAATACATAAAATTAAAGTCAAAAAATTTATTAATTTAATTTAAAAATGGATCTCTATAGGAATTTTCTTTACAACAAAATTTCATTCAAGACATGAAGTTGCTACTTCAAGACCTGCCAACCACAACACAAGTCCTCAAAGGAGGTTTTGATTTTTTTTTCAGGGAGATTTTAAATACTACAGGGAGGATTTAATCAAGGGAAACATGTTTTACACGTTAACAAAAAGTTAATGGTTTTCAAAAAGACAAATAATAATTCAATTCTAAAATTATTTATTTTTAGATAATAAATAACAGATGAAACAAAATGAACAGTGAAAGACATCTCTTAACACTACTCCTGGAGAGAGGGTTGTTGCTCCTTTGCATCTTTTTAGCATAACTTTATCAAACTGTATCTTGGAGCAAATAATACCTTCTTGTTTAACAAGAAGAATTTCCAGCGTCTCAGTTTTCATACTGTTCCTGATGTTAGTCCTATTTTTTCCTCACAAAACTAAAATATTCTTTGATGGGATGCATTGCTGTGAGGCATGGCAAGAATATGGCTCATCACTTTGGCAAGAAGTAGGGCATAACCGACTTTTGATCCGGAAATCGGATTCCACCGGATAGTATGAACTTCCGATTAATCGGAGTCGGACAAGGCAGGAACGACCGATTCAGATAATAAAAATAATAAAGTTGAATTTCTATAGCACCGTGTCTAACACTGCGTGTCATTCGATTGTGCGTTAATAAAGTTAAATAAGAAATCAGAAAAGTCCAATATGGTCAACACAACGGAGTGAAACGAAAATACTCGAATTAGACCGAAAGATTTAAATTTATTGAAATATACAATACAGTCCTACCCATTTATGTCAACACCCTCAATAATGAAGGCATATTATTGAATACATTGACACATGCTAATGAGGTATTAAAAGCAAAAGATTCTTACAATTGTAAATATAAAGTTAATAAGGAAACTTTCACAGCACAATAAACTTGTTTCAATCACCGATCACTTTGGAAGATGCAAGAATCGATCAGATTTCATTGCTTTTATTTACGTCGCCGCAAGAGGCCAACTTTATAGGACCAAACAAAAGCCTGTTTTATTTTTATTTGACCACGACATTAAAGCATGGCGGCAAGATCAACTAATTGTTGAACAAAGTATGGGTCGGAACTGGCAGCTGGTCGACATCAATGATTAGGCTGAAAAATTAAAGCGTATATGTTGCGTGGATGCATTGGAACTGTATTATAATGTAAATGAAATTTATATTAGCATGCAGTGTGAAAAAATTGTGCTGAACTGTTGAGACTCTGTGGCTGCATCCATCATTAATCTCACATTACAGTTCTGATAGATACTGCGATGCTATGTTGTAAATAATCTTGAGTTTTGATATACGACTTTCCATAAACTGTCACTTTGTTTCTAGACATACATCCCTCTCATGCACTATTTAGATACAGAATTTGTTGTACTGGCCACAATAACAAAATATTTCTAAGCCTTTCCAGACAATAAAATTAAATGAAAATCTGATAAAAGTAAAAAAATAATTTTATTTTTAAATGTTGCAAAAACAACGAAGCAAAATATGGGATTATTTTGAGATAAATGCCATAGACGAGTCAAAGGCAGATTGTTTGGTTCCACAGTGCAAGGATAAATTAAAACAAGGAGGTAATGATCCTTTTTCATATGGAACCAGCGGACTTATCAATCACATGCATGCAAAACATCCGGATTAATATAAAAAGTATACTGGAATCTGTGACATCGAAAAGAAACGAAAAGCCGAAGAAGTAATGCAGCCTGGAAAGAAACAGTACAGACAATAGAGTTCCTGCTAGAAAAGAAAAAACCGTTTGAGGCTAACAACCCGCGCCAGTTAATCATAACTAAGAAGATAATAGAAATGACTGCGGCTGATGCTATGCCTTTCAGCATGATTAACAAAGTAGGCTTCACTCGCTTTCTGAATGAACTTGAACCTTGTTACGTTATTCCATCCGAAGTCCATTTGTCAAGAACGCTTATTCCGAACATATATTCTGCTGTGAAGAGTAAAATTGTAATTTTACTACAACAAGCAGCCTACATAAATTTTACAAGTGACGTGTGGACGAGCACAAATAATTTGAATGCTTTCATTTTGCTTACCGCTTATTGAATTGACATCAAGTGGTACAGGATGTCCATTGTTCTGTCACTACGAAATCTTGAAGACCGACACACGGGCCAAGTTATTACGGATAACATCCTTGCAATGTTGGCAGCATGGTCTATTCCAGATGAAAAATGTGGAGTTCTCATGCGGGATAATGGTGAGAGCATGAAAAAAGCGGCGGAGTTATCTGGATTGGATCACTTAGGATGTTTCACCCACATGATTCAGCTAGTTCTCAAGGTTGGACTTTTAAGTCAAAGATCCGTTATGGATGCTATTGTTACTGCTTGTGCAATCATTGGGCGTTTTTGGCATTCAACTCAAGCCACAGAACAATTGCTCAGAATCCAGAAGTCTTTGACATGCGAGGACGGCACGCCATACCCGACACACCGTCTTATCCAGGATGTTACAACCCGCTGGAATTCTACGTTCTACATGCTCGAGTGCCTCACAGAACAAAAGAAAGCTATTGCCCTCTATTGTCAGGAAAATGATGGGGTTAGAAATCTAATTGCACATGAGTGGAATTTGATGGAACGGGTTTTGATTACGCTTCGACCATTTGAACAGGAAACCAGGAATGCCAGTATGTCTACTGCAACAGCAAGCATAATCATCCCCAGTGTTCGCGTTCTCATGGCAACTTTAACAAAACCTGCAAGAGTCGGAGATGACATCGGAATACAGACCATACAGGCGGACATGCTGAAAGATTTGCGTACACGTTATGAGGAAGTGGAGACAAACAAGTTGTGTGCACTTGCAACGGTTTTGGATCCCACTTACAAATTGTTGGTTTTTAATGCGCATGAGCATGACGCTGTAAAACTTATGGTAATGGACGAACTACAGATCAAGTATGAAAAAACAATCACCGCTGTCAACATTCCAGCCTCAACAGAAGTGGATCCAGGACCTTCAACTTCGACTGGCCTAGATTCCTACTACCAGGAGTTATTTGCCTCTAGCACATCCGACCAAAATCTTGCATCTGCATCCCTGTCATCTGAATTCATGTGCCAGCACAAAATGGATTCGTATCTAGCTGAGAAAAATCAGCCAAGGACTTCACCACCAATGGACCCAGTTATATACTGGAAATCCCGGGAAAAAAACGTTCCAGCTTCTGGCAGCTGTCGCTAAACGTTTTTGTTCAATACCGCCCTCTAGCGTCGATAGTGAAAGAAGTTTTAGCACTGCAGGTGCTATTTGCAGCGACAAACGATCGAGCATGTCCGCTGAAAAAACGGAGATGCTACTATTTCTTGCAAAGAACTTGGAAGTTATAAATTTTGATTATTAAATTTCTTTATTATTAAACTGCGTGTTTTTGCTTAGGTAGATGAAACATGGCAGAAATAAACTGCTTAACTTTAATGTTATGTTATGTTATGTTATGTTATATTATGCGCTACATAAATATATCAATATTCAAGACTCTTTAACTCGCATTTCTAAATTTATTATATTATAATATCTTTGCCAAAAAACAAGAACAATATCACAGGAAAATAAATACTGAGGGCACCATAACACATGGATTTCAGTTTGCGAGTTTCATTTGTAAAATCTTAAGTTTTTATAATTATTATGTATAACAATGTGATCGTAGAGAAAACGTTTATAATGTTTCAGTGCATTTTACAAAAAATTAAAAAATTTCATGGATTCTTTGTGGCTTTGAAATTCCTTGCATTTTGCTATAGTCCTGCCATATCCTTCCCTTTGTGACGTTGGTGTGATGTGCAAAACGTGTGTAACACGGTTTAAAAAGTTAATTTGAAAAACCTTTTAATTTAGTATTTCCGATTAATTGAATCGTATCCAGAATCGGAAAAATTTCATGCCCAAAATCCGGAATCGGAAATCAGTAGAAAAATGTTAATCGGTTATACCCTAGCAAGAAGTCCAAAATTTGCTTGACCCATGCTATCTCTTATCTCAACAATCTTCATCCAAGTTTGGTCCATGCTGGATTAGGCCCCAGCATTCTAGGACGTAGTTCTTCAATCTGGTACTGTGGCTGATCCAGTGAAGCTCCTTCAGGCATGATTGCTGGAAACTGCTTCATAAAGAAATCCAGCATTGTGAAGCTGATGAAGAGCCTCTTTTTCACATTTGCTACAACCACATTTTTAAGACGTTTGTTGACGAAACAAATTTTTTTCGGGAAAAACAATAACAATGCTGGTGTGCAGGAGGTGCTGTTGAATTCAGGGAGTCTCCAGCAAAACAAACCCGGAAGAGTTGGTATGTCTGTACTTGTACAAACATGTGCCATCTTAAAGACCTTACCATACCTTTTAAATACTAAAAGTTGAGCAGAATAAAGTGGAATATATCAGCACTCTCTACATGCATTTATTTGTTAATACATTGTACCTTTCATCTTCACATTTTCAAAGTTTTGATGCTGTTTTTTAACACTGTAAACTGATTTAATTTACAATGTATGTATGTATGTATGTATGTATGTATGTATGTATGTATGTATGTAATGTATGTATGTTTTCGTTCTTTTATTTGAACTATGTCCTATATTTCTCTGTATGCATATTTGTAGTTAAAATTGGAGTTAACTCTTTAGCTATGACTACCGTATATAAGCATCTCCTATAAATAGCTCATGAACCCCATTGACATATATGCATTGCCGATAAGCCTAGTTTACTACCCCAGTGTTGCTTATGTGTGCACAGTACCGCTGTGTTAACTAAATGTTGATTGGTTGAAAGTATGGAAGTGTGCATACTTTTGACTATCATAACCAATGAAAGGATTGTTTACTCAACATTTTGATACAAGTTTGAAAGCTGAGAGGCTAAGTCTTAGATGCACTGTAATGGATTTTCTGTGCCTTACAGAACACATGTAGTTGACATAAACAAAGATGGATTCAGACTCAGATATGAGCGACTTTAAAGGGTTCAGTGTAAGCAATATTGAAGAGTTTAATGGATCATTCTTAGAAAATGGATCAGATATTGATGTTAATCCCATTTCAACACCAGATGCAAATAATTTTTAATCGGATGTCAAGGCGGACATAATCCAACTTGCACAATGGAGTGATGACCTCGCTCTATTCAAGATCAAAGATTCTGATTTTCATGTTGGTTCAAAAATTGAGCTTGGACCACTAATCAAAGAAAAAGATTTTTAAAAATAAATGTAACCATGTTTTTATTGTCAGTTTCTGTAGTCAGTCTTGATGGTGCTCTAGTATTCTAGTTTTGTATGTGCATACAAATTATCATAATTATATTTAATGTATTTTGGCAATATGACTTTAAAATAGTTAAACAGAAGCTATACATTGAAATGAATTTTTATTGAGTAACTAGATTACAGCAGTGTAATTTTAAATTAGTCAACTGAAACAAAACCTGTACCATGTACATGGTAGCAAATGCATCTGACAGATCATCACGATAGTCATAATTTCTTTGTTGCTGATAAAACAATAATGTAACTATTTCTATAAAAAAAAAACAATGAAGCTTTAAAGTCTGTATCTGAATGAACTCAACCCTTCTTTCCAACATAAAACACACTTGTGAGTGCATCTATTTTAAGAGGGGTTTTCTTAATATATCCAATCGTTTTATAGATTTATTACAAAAATTCATTGATGGCATGCAAATGTAGAGTATATTATCTGTCTACCTCCTAGCAGTAATGTTAGGCATTGGTTAAACAGTATTTGCTTTGCTGTTTTTTTTTCTTATTTGTATTTTCACAAGAATGAGCGAAGTCAGAAAAAAACTTTGTCCTTACAGCACTTCTCGACCTTCACATTTTTCTGACCTACATAATTGCATTTTAATCTAACTCTTCAGTAACATAATATTTAGACTTCATTTATATGACGAATATTTTTTTAAATATCTTTGCTGAAGGGATACAAAAACAGACAATTGAATACGTATCCAACACAGCGATGTCTGCCATAATTTCATAAAGACAAGTTCACTATCTTACAATTTCAAACACAATATTTAGAAAGAAAATAATGTACATGCAGCAGTTAAAATATTCAGATCACTAATCTAGTTACTATTCTTAAACAGGGTTCATACTGAACTATGGATGATAAATTCAAAGACTTTTCCCAAACTTTCAAAGACCACAAACAGATTTCCAAGACCTATTTTTGCTAATATTGTCTATACAGGTTATATGAAAAAAATGAATGCCAAATACTACAATACTGATTACTGATTAAAGTCAAACTATAATTAATTTCCTAAAATTGTAATTATAATTATCTGGAAGACAGGTTAACACAAAATAAATTGTCTTCATAACAGACACCATCATTGCTTTAAATGCATTATTATATTTGCTTTCTTTTCTCTTCAATCATTTTGGAAAGAGATGCTACCACTGTCATCTCTTCCTCTGCTTTTCTCCTAAGAGCATTTGACTCTGTGAGATGCACAATGGGTCCTTTTAACTCTGTCTTTTCTGCTTTCTGTACAGAGGAAGCATGTAGGCTGGCAATGTTAGCTTCAAGAGGCAGTTTTCTGGCTTCCACTTCATCCAAGGCTAACTCCCGTTTCTTTCCTTTTTGGTTTTTCTCATCCTTCTCTGCTTTCTTCTTATCCAGATAAGCATGGTACTTATGTCTTGCAAAGGAGCCATGTGTCATCATTTCATTGCTAATGATGATTTCCAAAGGTCCAACTGCTTTTCTAATTGTGTCAATGATTAGCCCTTGAGCTCTGAGGCTTTTCTCTGCTGAGGTTCTCAACAGATATCTGATTGTTGACAGAAAATCATCTCTCCACTGTTGCCTGCCCGTGTGACAACATTTTCTGGAGAACACACCAAAGTTCGACATATTCCTTTCTTTTGGAAAGGTCAGAATAAAACACTTCATCAAGGTTGGGCGTTTTTTTCTCTCCATTTTTTAAAAAAAATAAATCTATAAATCTAGTAATATTTCAAGCACTTCAAAGTACTGGGCAAAACCGGCTCAATTATAGTCCAACTATACCAACCCGTTTGTGTCTTTGGAAAGTCCGTTAATCATAAACTGTGCAGGAGATGGCAGTATTAGTTCCATTCTGGTCATTCAGGTTAGAAATTATAAATCAATGATTCAGTTGCCTTAGTTCTGTGCACTTTTTATCATTTAATTATTTTCGTTATTGAAATCGATAGGGGTACAAACAAACGGGGATGGGGATGTATAGTCAGACTATAGATACACAAATCAATTTCGGCAATGAGATTTTAATTTTTTTTTTAATACCATTGGGGAAAAAGTTGAGGGTCGGCAATGAGAAACGGTGATATTCCGTGAACTGGAAATACGTTTTTTTTAATTCTTTTATTTATTTACCTAATCAAATGACTTGACTTCTTACAGTTAAAGCTTCACAGCACACGTTTTTTTTTATATACTCACTATTCAAGAACAACTACTCTTGCTTAACTCTACTATAGTGTACGCATGCGCACTTTGAAACTGTATATCCATGAATTGAATTTATTACAATGTATGTTTTTATATTAAAGCAAGGAACATTATTATGCAGAACAAAATTTTCGAAAAATTTTTTTTTTCTCCCTCAAACGTGTTAAATAAACCGACGGTATATGTAAATTTAAACGGGCCCTCTTTTGCCACATCTCCCAAATCATCACATTAAACAAGATCTTATTTTATACCAGAAGAGTTAACATTATTTTGCCCAAAATTACCAATAGCTTATACTTCTGCATCTTCGTTCCACTAAATGAACAGTATGTAGTTACTAATTTGCATCGAATCCCTCTCCTATTGAAGCCAAGTTGCTCGTCTTTTTACACAATGTACAAACCGTCTTTCGTTTACATAATTTATCCTTTTGCAGCCATTCCTTGTATTTCTCTTGTTCAAGCCAGATATCGTTGAAAGACCAAAGACCTGGCATTTTTAAACATTGAACTCGCAGAAGATGTAAATCGAATGAACAAATTTTGAATTCTCGAGCGTGTAACTTTCGCGAACTTTCTACGTAGAATTAGTGTAATTAACATTTTGATTGGCTACAACTGATGGACTCGTCCATCAAACGAAAGAAGCCAGGAAAACCAGCTATATCCGAAGCCAACGACCTTGGACAATTTTATTGGTGACTTCCTTTGATGAAGTGTGTAGCGGCACCGTCTTGCTTTGATGAAGAGTGCATGTGTGATTGAAGTCGCCGCCGAGGCATACTTTGGATGGTCAAACAAAACAAAGCCTCTTTTGTTAATGCGGCGGCAATAAACTGAACGGGTCATCAAAAGAAAGAAACCAGGATAACTAGATTACATCTGAATCTAACAACCTCGGATAATTTTATCTGTGATTCTGGAAATAAATTAATTTTTGGGGGGTTTATTTAAATTTTCAAAGACTTTTAAAGACCTCAGAGTAATATGATCGATTTTCCCAAACTTTCAAGGCCTTGAAAATGCTACCTCATTTTTCCCAAACTCTCAAAGACCTTCAAAGACCGTACGAACCCTGTTAAAATGAATTGCTATATTACATACTGATGTTTAAGTTTCAAAACAAAAGTTTGTATGCTTTTATCATCAAAGGATAACTTGCAGAAATTGGGCAGTAATAGCTGCTAACTTCCTTGGGAAAGGATTAATTGTCAATCAGAAATCAAAACATGCAACAAGAATTTGTCAACCCAGTCTGATGCATGCCTACATTTCACCTTGATCTACAACACAACACTGGAACCAAGCTAGCTAAGTTAAGGGAGCATCTCAAAACTTATGGTCACACAATGTACCTCTAATAAATAACAGGGCAAAGTCATTGGTGCTTTTTCAACAGAATATGGTGAAGTTTACGATTTGTAGGCAACTTAGTCACTCACTTTGTGAGTGACTCATGTCATGATCTGTCTGAATTTATCTTTTGGATAAGTGTGGACTATTTTTACCTGTTCACATCTGCATCATTGAGTAATCTATCTGCAATATGTATTTCCATTACCAATGCCTATCAAAATGTTGTTTGAACTCTAAAATGTGTTAAAACATCATTTGTAAAATTGTAGTTACACAGAATTTTTCAAGTCCTATCTTTTTCAAAGGAGGTTTTCACCAGATGTTTTGCTTTTGGACAGTTGCATCATTATTCACAATATTCAATTTTAATAACTTTAACCTACGTGCCAACCCGTGACGCGGAAATGGCGTAATCCAGGCAGAAAAAGCGTAATGCAGATATAACATGCTAAAATTTAAATAAACAACGATTGTTTGCCTTTCTCGTCTTTTAACATCCTTTACTGTTTCAAGTTTTCATATGTAGCACTTTTAGCTTTACACACATCGACTAGAAACCATCTTAAAACTTTTAGCGCTAAATTTTAAAATTCTTTCCACATGGCCTGAAATAGATGTCACGCCTTTATATTTAGAGGATTCTGTTATATTTTTTTCCGGGGTTTTTTTTGGGTTGCATTTGTCTAATTTATCTGGGAAATTTTGAAAGGGGATATTTTTGCTCACATAAATGCATAGACTAAAATAAAATATACTTTTTAAGCGCTAAAATATATTTAGACTGGTTCTGCAGGATATATGAATTAGAACATGGAATCTGCATGTAAAGATTAAATTTAGAAAACCAGTCTGCTCTTTCCTCACTAAGTATCCAGATGCTATAAATAGAATTCGAGGTCAACAGTAGAATCAGGTTAGCTATAAATAGAACAAGATACCGTTAGGAAAGTCCACGGTCAAGCATACTCTTATATTGTAGTTAAGTAAAAGCTGTTTTTTTTTCTAAAACACGGTCTGTGTGATTAGTGGGATGTTAATAATAATGAGAAAACAAATAATTGATTTTTTTGGGAGGTGGATATACCGAAAAAGCGTAATTCATATATGTTTAAGCATAACGCGTAATTTAGTGAAAAAAAGTGTAATGATTACGCCAAAAGCGGAATGATTGGCATGTATGCGTTAACCCTCATTTTTATTTCAGAAACATGACAAAAGGAATCCTTTAATATACTTCATTAAGGATCAACAATTTCTACACCTGTGATAAAAATGTCAGACACTTCGCAAAGTCTCATGTCTGACATGAAATTCTGATCCTTCGGTTAGTCACAGCTATACATCTTACCTGTTCTTTTATTAATAATAAATATTCATAATAACTATATATAAATAAACCAAATTATTATTTTGCTCTGTCAATTAATATGACTATTAATATTCACAATAACCAAATTAGGGTTGTTAAACGAAAATCGGAAATCCGATTATCGGTTTTGAAAACGATTATCGGTTTTTGTTTTCACAAAACGATAATCGAATTCAATATTTTTTTTAACCATTTTTGTAGTGAAAATTTAAAAAAATGCCAGAAAAAAATTCATTCATGCATTTGTTTAGTGTTTACATTTTAATACAATATGGCCAGCAGATAAGAAGGTGTGTTTGTTTAAAATTTGTGAGCGCTCCATGCAGCGTGTTTGTAAATGAATACATTTATTGTTGAAGGATGTCAATAGTTAGTCGACCGACCGGTCGCTAAGTTCTTTGATGTCCGAAATGGACAACAATAGACTGTTAATAGCTACAGTCTCTGTTGTTGAGGACTGGTTTCTGCTGGTTGTGTCTTTTCAAGTTTACAAATATGGCTGGTCGTATAAATAAATCTGATGTATGGGAAAACTTTGAAAAAATTTCATCAAGCATGGCTCGCTGTAAACTATGTTCACAACAAATAAGTCGGAGCGGTGGTACTATTACTGGATTGCATGGACATTTGCGTAGCAAACATTCCGGATTTGCAGCTCCTTCAAATGTTCAGCCGCGATTAACAACATTTATTGGAACACAAAGAAACTGTCCTGATAGTCATCAAGAAAAAGTTACTGCTGCTGTAGCTAAGTTTGTCGCTGAAAACATGCTACCAATTTCGATTGTTGAATCCAATTCCTTCCGTGATTTGATGGCTTTGGTGGAGCCACAATATCATCCTCCATGCCATCAGACGATGATGTCACGAATGAATACAATGAAGATGCTAATGGCGAAAATGCAGACACATCTAGAACAAAATGTCAAGGATATTGCAGTTACAAACGACATATGGACCAGTGTAACCAACAAAGCATACCTGAGCTTCACTGCCAGCTACATTGATCCAGACTGGACTATGAAGACGCCCATTCTTGCAACAATTCCATTGAATGACCGCCACACGCAAGCCATCATCGTTGAACATCTGGGAACTGTGGCTGAAGAATGGGCTATAAAAGGTAAAGTTTTCGCATGTGTCCATGATGGTGCTTCCAATGTTAAAGATGTCGGTAGCGTGAATGGATGGTTGGATGTTCATTGTGTGGCACATAAATTGCAATTTTGCATTAATCATGCAATGGACACCTATGCCGTCACGAATCATCAAATTTCCAAGTGTGTATCCGCTGCATCACGTTTAGTTGGACATTTCTCACATAGCCCAATGACGGAGGGTGAGCTTATGAAACAACAGGTGTCCATGGACAAGGACAAGACACCACTCAAACTGATTCAGTACTGCAAGACCCACTGGAACAGCGTCTTCGACATGTTTGAAAGGCTTTCACAACTCAGATGGCCTGTTGTGGCGGTTCTTAGTGACAGAAGCGTGACAAAAATGAACGATGCCAAAACACTGGATATAAAGGAGGAACATTGGCAACTGATTAGCGAACTAGTCCCCGGTCTTGAAGGCATTGCAGATCATGACCTCCGTCTTGTCAGCGGAAAGCCAACCTTCAGCCTCTTGTATTTTTCCGATGTTATGGGGTCTCATCAAGAATCATCTAATCCTTAAAGAAGAAGATTCTAAGACTTTGGGAGAATTCAAGACTGACGTTGCTAAGAATATTTCACAACGGTTTGGCATGGAACGCAACGAAACAGCAACAAATGAATGCGTCGTTGCATCAATTCTTGATCCAATGTACAAACATCTTCCAGGATTTGATGACAACTTCAAGAAACTGGTGTATGATAATGTCCGCCATCTACTCAGACAGATGCCAGCTGACCTTGAACAGCCTTCGACTAGTGGTGATGCAACCAGCTCTGAACCGCAACAAAACGATCTCGACCAAATCATGCGTCAGTTATGTTTCTGCTGGGTGATAGTGCATCACAGCAGGCACTGAATGACTGTGACTTTTAACATTATATCAAATCGCCATGGATGACGACTTCAACGGAAACAGCACTGGAGTGGTGGAAACATAATGAGAAACTGTTTCCAAAAACAGCCAATCTTGCCAGGAAATTCTTGTGTATTCTGGAGACGTCAGTACAATCAGAGAGATTATTTTCAGCCACTGGACGTTTGATAAGCGATCAACGTAACCGGCGCCTTCCAGAACATGCAGAGTCGTTAGTTTTTTTAATAAGAACCAGGACTTGTTCGATATGTAAACTAATTTGGATTTACTAGTTTGACTTCCTTTTTTTTTTTATCTATGGACAATTTTTATCTATGGTTTGTTTATTGACTTTATTCCTGTTTCCTGTTTTTTTTATGCAGGATCACAACTCGTAAATTTATGTTTTATTTGTGCTGTTTAATAGTTAATAATTTTTTTTATAAACATACAGTATAAATTATGTTTATTTAAATCTCTAAGTAGAAAATATATTAATCGGCGTTGACACTGTGTTGCGTCAACTTGCGCGTATGTACGTTAATGCATACAGTAATTTGCATTATAAGATTATATTTTTATGAAGGCCAATAAAAACCGATAATCGGTTTAAAATCAGATTGCTACAATCGATAATCGGTTTGCCAGAAAAAGTGATATTAACAACCCTAAACCAAATATAGACATTAGTTAAACATAATTATCATCTCACCCTGTCTAGAGATTGGCTTGACTGTAGCTGTTGATTTGGTCTTTGATGTAGATGGTTGTTTAAGAACTGATGGCCGTAATGAACTGGTGCTCTTACTATTGCGTAGCTTAGGAACACTACTTGAAAAACACTGTTTGCTGCTAGTAATGGATATGCTAACAGTAGAACTGTTCAGTGTCTCATTGTTGCTAGATGTGCTGGTGTCTGTTCTGGACCGCTTACAAGCAGGCGCCTGTAGAAAATATGTATAAAACACAATTACAATAGGACTGATTTATACTTAAACTTTCTGTAGGTCTTAGAAGTGACATTATGCTGAACTAAACGAAGTACTGAGTGATTTTTAAAAAATATCTTTGGTTGAAAAAAAAATTCAGTGCAGCTAATAGCTAAACGAACCAAAGACAAAACATCAGGAATGCTTCTGCCCATTTTAGAATGGGAGCCTGGGTCAATGGAATTGTGAATAATTGCTTGAAAAACTACCCTGACAGAATATTGAAACACTACAATACATATAATGGAAAAATACAAAGGAAAAGATCATAATATTTAATACATTAAGTAATTTAATTAACTTTATTTCTAATATGTGTGTGTGTGTGTGTATATATATCTATATACACACACACACACACACTGAATTTTTATGTCTTTTTACTAAGCCAGGTATCAGACACTTTCTTACACTTGGATACCATCCCATCCAAATCATCAGTTCAAGCAACTCATTAAAATCATTGTCAGTTTGCCATTTAATCCCAAAATACTTATACAAATTTGCAAACAATGTTTTGTCCAAGACTTAATGTGTCTTGATTTCGAGGTCGCATGCATTTATTTGGCTACAAACAGAAATGAACACAACAATGGGAGTTAAAGTTTTGAGGTACTCTTATAATAGCCACATGTATGTCTCGGGGTCTTTCTGCCTTTGATCAGTAATTGTATATATCAACACATTTTCCCACCCAAGCTGCTAGTTGAAATCTTTGAACTTGTCGCCCAGCTATTGCATCATGTTCTTTTGATGTACTCTTATAAATACAGCAGGTACAGGGGTGGGTGGGGGTATTTTAACTACTGAATTCTGTTATTGTAAATATTAGCACAGCCAAATTGATCAAATAAGCACATTCTCCAACTCAGTACGTTGTTGAAGTAGGACTGGCAAGCCTTTCAATTTGCTGCCCAGCTTTTTGCATGCGAATAGAGGATTCCTGCATGGTTGATTTTCTGTGACTCGGATAAAACAAAAAGTTGCCTCCAAATATGTGTAATTAAGAGTTTCTGAGATCTCTGTGTGCACTTACATGCCAATCCCCTAAGAGGTACCATCCATATTCATTTATAAGATGAATCCAATCGCAAACTGCATAGACCCAGATCTAATGGCATATAATGTTCCTGCAGACCTGGGTATGTGCAGTTTATTAGGATAAATCAGTTTAACAAACAACATAGAACCTGATAGGTTCTGATAGGTGTATTATGCTATATCAGATCAGGATCTTTGCTGTTTGCAGTTTGACTCGACTTATAAGCAAGCAAATAGGGTATAAGAATAACCTAAGACTTCCTAAGTGGGGAAAAGCATAATCTGAATAAATGTAACGAGTGAAAAATGTACATTTAGTATTGATGCTAGCTTCAATCTGCAATTGGTTAAAACTCTTATCTCAAATTGGGAAATGCCACACAAAACATTGCAAACATCAACCAGTTGTAAATATATAAATGTCTTCCACAGAATGATCATATAGCCAAATCAATTTTTTAAATTTTTTGTGTTCTTTGACATAACAAAATGTATGGCATTCTGGTTACTGAAGTATTTAAGCACACGACACTCTTTCATTATTTTTCACACATATTACTTGAGTTTTCTCAACATACATAAGTAATTAAATACTATACAATGTTAAATAAAACATTTAAATAACCTGGGTCAAAATACATGTTATTATTTCCATTTTGTGTCAAAGGATTTTACTTTCCAAGCTATACACACTAACAAATTGCTTTTAACATACCACCCAATTCCACTTTTCTAAATCATGTGACATGCTTCTCCCACTCGGGTCCACAAGTTCTCACACTTGTAGTTGGCACCTATTTGTACTAGCAATTTTCATCATAGTTAAGATGAAGTTGGCGTTAAATATGAGTTTCGAGTTCATGTTCTTGTTTTTTCTACACTTGTGCTACTGTCAGGTATATTGTGCCTTGCATTACCATTAGTCATTTTCACCGTTCATTTTCTGGGAAAGGAAAACTGATTTTGCAAACTCATTCTTATTACTAAAAAATATCAAACTTATGAAATATTGCTTCATTAAGAATGTATTCCAAAAACTTCAAAGTCAAAGAAAAAAGACTCCATTACAATAAAATAAAACAAGAACTTGGACATAATATACCAAATACAACACAAGAAAGGATGATTGACTGCAAAAATACCAAAAGATCACATAGATGAAGAAGCGATGAACATCCCAAAAACCTGACAAGTATTTTTGTTACAGAAATATATCTTTTCAAGACCAATGATACTAAAGCCTAGAACTAGGATCAAAATTCAATTTAATGTTCTTGGATAATATAACAGTAGAAACAATAGATTTTAAGACCATGTAATCGATATATTTGTAATCAAGTTTGGAACAACTCACCTCATCAGGACTTCTGGGTCTTTTGAAAGTAGCAGGAGGCTTCAATTTACTTTGAGGCTGAGGTAGCCGTGACCCATTTTGTGTTATAAGGGGCTTCCTCTACAAAAGAAAACAAATAATATGACTGTAAATTTTCATACTGTGACTTAATTCCTGAATGGAAAAAGTTGGGCCCCTTCAGTTTAAAACTTTGGATCATTTAAAAAAAAAGGGGTCAAAGATATCCATAGACATTTCTTGTTCATTCAAGAAATTCAAAAACATTTTCTGATAAAAATTCTGTGCTATGGACAATCCTTACCAGTCATGGGGTCAATGACAAGTACTCGATTATGATTTTTTTTGTTTATTCAAGAAAATTCAAAAACATTTTTAAATAAAGATTCCGTGCCATTGACAGTCCATGGGGGTCAATTACAGGTGCTTGATTATGATTTTTTGTTCTGGGCAGATATATACATTGTATAACTGAAAATCAAATAATTTTAACTCTATGTTAAATGACAATTATTTACATACAAATTAAAATGAGTACTACTTAACACTGTTTACATTATATTAACATCAACACTGTAAATTATTTGGATTTGATAATCACCTTAGTAACTGGACTCCTTCTTAGAACATATGTAAAATACTTGGCTTATGTATTCATTTTGTGAGATCCACCAAAACAAGGTCAAATAGATAAGACATTTATTTGAAGTCTATTTCATTGCTAACTTGTACCTGTTGAAAGAGTTTCTCATTGAACACAAATGTTTCAGTTAACAAAAAAGGTCATGTAAAATTATAAGACAGTATATTATTAGAAACTTACCTTGTATATTGGACACCTAAAATTACCATTTCCTTAATGTAAAAGTCAACATTTATAGTCTTTTGTTTATGGTAACTAATTATTCTTACAATTATTAAGAAGATAATTAGTGATTTTATGGGTTGTATTCATTAGTAGTCATGATTTTATTATGAGATTACACTGCCAATGAAGGACGATTAAAATCTGAAATCCATGATAATGATTACAGATCATAACATAATTGATTATGATTACAATCATAAGGATCTCCATACCTGTTCCATACTATGAGTTCAATTCCTTATGCCTACCTCACCCCATAGAATGTTATTCTGGACACTTGAATACATCATTATTTTTTCCCTGTACACTGCTTTAATTAATGCAGCAGTACTGATACTGAATATTTAATCTACTATGTGCTTCCTACCCATAATCCTCAATGGTACTTTCAGATAGTGCTCAAGCTAATACAAAGCCAGTAAAAAAAAAAAATGTGTCAGACAATAAAACTGACCATTTGTGCAAAGTTTACTCAGTAAGCAGACATGGGGGACTTTGAAGTGAGTAAAAAAATGGCCACAATCATCTTTCATCTTGAAAACAAGTCTTTTTGATTTCATAATTTATTCATCGGTATCACTTACAACATAAGCACAATAATTTGACTTCACACTACTCTCACGCTTTGTGTGGCTTTGTACAACTTAGCAGTGTTTAAAAGTAGCAAAGGGGACGCCGCTAAAGGGCACTGGCGATCAAGATTAATGTTTTCTCAATATGTCAACCTCACTACACTTGGTACTTTCTCCGCTTTAATATGTAAAGAGCCGACATTATTACTTCCAAATGTATTTAGGGTTGAAAGGTCAAATGTCTATAGTCAAATGTCTATATTTAGCATGTATGACATTGGGCCATTTCTACAACTTATTCAGCGGGGAAATTTTTTCTTCTTCGAAACGCTGAAAAACTAAATCAACGAACATATACGCTCACCTACGACTTTTTAAAAAATGCTTTGAAGTTCTTTTATGAGAATAATATTAAAATGTGTGCGAATATTTGCAGAAAACCCACAAATTACGTCTTTTTCAAAGGTCACAATGCCAGCAAGAACAATAACTCTTTCCTTCACATGTGTACACACAAAATGTAAATATAACATAATTTGGGTTAAAATTTGATTTATATGAAAAGGCAGACGTTTATAGCAAGGAATCTGATTATAGAGACATACTGTCTTTCATTATACCAAACGTATCACAAAATATTTGTACAATGTTTGTTGTGTAATATATTTTCGAGGTTAGAGACTCGACGGGAGTAGTATCACCCATTGATTCAGTGACACTATTGATAATATGTATGTGACTGATCACTGATATATTATCATTGTCAGGTCATCTGTTCCAGGTACTATTCTTATCTCGAGACACTAGTATTAAAATTAAAATTCACGTTAAGTAGGAATGGAAAAGAGGTAATAAAACAAAGTTAAATATTTTTTGAGAATTTTGAAGAATGAAAACAAATGCATTTAAAATTTATGACATTTTTTTGTGAATATGAATATTGTCATCATAAGCCAATGAATAGAAATTGATCTGTAGTATTTCTCCAGTTAAACAAATAATCATAAACATTTCTTGAGAACCAACTCAGTGTCAGTTTCTTCTCTACCCCTGATACCACATTTGTCTTTACTTACTATAGGTATGAAAACTGACCAAATATATCTTATGATAACTAAATTCTAAAATAGCAATTGTTATGTAATAAATTCTGATCTGAGATCAAGGTATATGTACAAGAACAATGTAATGAATATGCACTATTGGTTGTAAGAGTAACATACAATTTCAACTTGGTATGACTCATGATTATTTTATTTCATGCAAAAATGTTAGGGGGTGTGTGATAACAAGGCACAGAAAGTCTTCAGAAGTACCTAGAACTTAGAAAAAGTAAATTTATTCATGAAGCTGAATGTTGACAACACATTTATATATAATCATATGTGAAAAATACGCAACTTTCAGCATGAAATAACATGAGGTCAAGAATTTTTAAAAGTGACCAAAGACCAATATTAAAAATGGTGGACGGTACATGTGTTTGAGTGCTTCAAATGAATTTATTTAAAAAGATATCATAAAGACAGGTTCATTTTGAAATCTGTACACTCAAATTAAGCAGAAAACATTCCATTTTAAAAGCAAGATATAATTTCAACTTGTGTAAGACTCAAAAATATAGTATTTAATCCAAAAATGTTGGGGGGGGGGGAGGGGTGATAAAAAGGCACTTGGGGGGGGGGGGGGGGCTTCTGAATTACATGGAACATAGATTTTATGTTCCTTTGACATGCATTTCAATTGGTTGCAATGCAATGGTGGCTCAGAAATGCTGAAGTAGGATTCAACAAGGCCATTTTATTTTAACGAAACGAAAGTATCAAAGTATTAAGTATTTGAAGTTGAACAGCAAGTAACATTTTGTTTCGTTCAAGAAATATTTTCCGATTGGAACCTACTTACACATACTTCGGCATACCTGGACTATTGTCCCATTTCAACAAATTTAAAGGTATGTCAATTGAACAAGAAAATGTGTCCGTTTGCATGTGTCAGACATTGATTCCACCAGGATAAAAACAGCACAGTAAGTATATTAATTAAACATAAATCAGTGGAAGAGTGTCGATATAGGTTGCCAAGTATGTGCGATATTCTTGAAACTTTTGACTACTCGTTCCGATGTCGGCGACATCAGAACAGACTACACAAGGCCGTCATTCGACTCGTAAGACATAGCAACTTAACAAAATCAACATGTGCTGTGTCTTACAGGTAGGACTAGGTGGACAATTGATGTGTTTGAATGCTTCCTGCGAATTTGTTTGAAAAGATAATAAAGATGCTGAAAACATTCAATTTTTATATATTCTATAATTATGAAAAAAATCATCCCCTGTTGCTATTGAAAGGTCTGTGCATCCATATTCCTTTCGAACAGACTAGACTTAAAACGTGTTACTTCTTTAATTATTATCACCATGTTTTTCTTTTGTAATTTCATAGTTTGTTTTTGTAATCTTGTTTTTGAGTGTTTATATTAGTTTTACAATGTAAGACGTATCACATTAATCATTCAGTGTAACTTAAAATATTATTTGTTTACATGCTACCGAAACAAAATCAAGTTATACATTGAAGGACTAATGTCTATATGATATCTAATATTGCAAAGATTAGAGGTTCTAAAGATCAGCACTGTACTATGTCCATATTATTATTGTTATTCAGCACCTGCCCACCACGCAACCCCACCCCCGAAAAATGAAAGACTGGAGGAAAGTTCTACTTGCCTGAAAGTTTCGCGCATGCCATATTTAAGGAATTTAAAACAAGACCAGATTATAAAATTCACGAACCACATACGCAATGAACAGTTTTATGTCTATCGTGAATTGTCTTTAGACACCAAAACACAGGCACTTGATTCTGAGTAAATTCATGTATACACTCACCATATATGGTGAGTGTTTACATGAATTTACTCAGAATCAAGTGCCTGTGCACCAAAAGTAAAGCGATTAAAATGTGTTACATTACAAAGTAAAAACTACTTAGAGTTTAGCATGATTACATTAAATGTAAAACATCATAAAATAAATCTCTGCGGGTATGTATTTACCTGAACATCCATATTTGTTATGATCAAATTTAAACCTTGATTTCAAGCGTATTGCATATACGTGCTACAGCCATCTTTCTGTTTAAAATTCGAGCCTAAACATAACAATTCTATTTTGATTGGATAATACTTTTACATTCGGCCTAATGATTGGCTGAAATTTTGTTGCTTCTCTTTCCATGAGAATTGTGATGAGTTGCGCCCCTTGAATAAAAAAAAAAAAAAAAATCCTTCAATCGGAACAGCACGGCGAAATTTTTGGAAAGAATACATCCGAATTGCAACTATTAATACAATAGGAGAAACAAAAAGAAGTATACATGTAAGTAGACAAAATAGCCAAAGAAAATAACGTTGATGTGATTTTGATACAAAAAATACATAATGGGATTACACCAGAATTAAAATACTCTTTTGAAGAGAAACTAAATTCAGTTGTCATTTGTAATGATTATATGAATAATGATATAAGAGGGGGAGTTGCTACGATAATAAAAAAAAAAACAAGGCTCAAGCTGAGAACAAATAAATGGAGGAGAATTTTTGAAGGGAGGACTATTACATATTAAAATATACCACTGACATATAATTAATGTATTCTTACCAGCGAACAGAAGTAAAAAGCTGGCTGTTATTGAAAATTTATTTACGTATTTGATAAACTTCTCCATTGAAAATTTGATAAAGGGGGGGGGGGGGTGATTTTCACTGGGTAGTCGTCGAAATAGGATAACTGATCTAACAGTAAATGATACGCTTTTTAAAGCTGACATGCTAAATTTAATCAATAAACACAAAATACTCGATAGATACAGGAAACGTAATATAGTTCGACGCGAATACAGAGACAAGCAACCAGGGTAGATAAATTTTCTTGAACTAATTTTAAACCATTGATATATAAACATGCTACAATAACTGATTTGAAGCTATCCGATCATAAAATGTTTTTAAAAAAAATTGAATTCAAAATTAAAACTAATGGTAAATTGGGACCGGGGCAATGGAAAATAATAAAATAAACACTAAAATTTTAAACGATACAGAATTTGTGGATATAATTTTAAAAACTATAATTTAAGCCTGTAAAAATTAAGAAACTGAAGACATACTAAAAGAATGGATATTATAAAAGACACATAAAAAAGAAAAGCAATTCAGTAGTCTAATACAGGAGCGGAAAATTTTAAAAAGACAATGAACAATTTAAAAGATAGCTTTGCTAGAACAATGAACGATGAAGACAAAAACAAATTGTAAAAAGATAAAAGAAATTGAAGAAGAAGAATGTCAAGGAAATATAATCAGGGCAAGGAAATATATGGTTGCTGTTAGTGATAATGGGAGATTACTATAACGGGAAGCTTATGTGCATGCCATAAGCCGCGAAATTAGAGTTAATGTCAGTTGAGATAGACACAACTATTTTGGACATAAAATTTTGTCCTCACGAAGTTCTATGCTGGTGTACAAAGTTACATCCAATGAGAGAGAGAGAGAGAGAGAGAGAGAGAGAGAGAGAGAGAGAGAGAGAGAGAGAGAGAGAGAGAGAGAGAGAGAGAGAGAGAGAGAGAGAGCTCTGCCACTGAATATTGTGTTAAACTTTTTTAAAATCCAGACAAAAATAATATGGACTCGTGGATTCATGTCAATATTCAAAGCATGGTCAGAAATGTCCCACGTTTTGGAGAAAACTTGTCTTCTTGCTTAGTTCCCGATGTAAACCATCTAAAATGACAAACATAACTAAAATCCTTTTGAGCTTTAGAGTTTCAAAAATATGGTATGCAGAATTGTTGATAATTATTATGATTATTAATAGTCAAGTTTCAGTGGATGAAACTTGCAATTTGTTGATTAAATTACTGAAGAATCGAATTACAAATCCGAGGATAAAACGGATAACCGTTTGCAGCATCAAGGAAGAAATATCACAGCAGTTGTTTGGTTGTGAGACAAGTTTAAAAAATGATAACATCTCGTTTCTGTTTTGGGGATTTCTTCATTACATGGGTGTACGTGGGGAACTGTATGTTTACATCTGAAATTCTGGCGACTTTGCCAGGAGAAAATAAAGAGAACAAAAGAAAACAATATTGCTTTATTGTTTATAATTTTCTTGTTTCTTATCTAAATGAATATTAAAAATCTAGAATGAGACCAAATCTTTGTTTTCTTCACATATCTGCTTAAATTATCAATTTAAGTTCAATCCATTAATGATTTCTTGTACTGAATGAAAACATGAAAAGAGTTTAAATGTACTGTACATTAATCTGTGTAAAATTTAATGCATTGTATAAATGTTTGTCTATGAAATTTGTCCTGATGTTCGTTCGGAAGAAGAGTGCTTGCTATTCGCTAAGTAGAGTGTAAGATGAAACAAAATCAATTTTGCTAATAACTTAATTTCCGATCATCTCTCTTTTACCCCACCGATTTTTTGTATCCATCTCTCTCGTTAATTTTGTATGCCTCCATTATCCAGAGGAAATATATTTTAACCTTCCCAATTAGGCATTACTGAATTCATGAATCTTGCTAATGCAGGAACGAGAGAGACTGCGTGCACTGCTTTACTATGATGGTTGGTTTACAAGCTATGTAAAATTTAAACAAAAGTTAAATTCCTTTATTTATAAACGGTCGAAACTGTAGTTACTTTCACTGACCCAACTGATGATAAAATTGACAGAGGGCATTGCCAATATTTAAATCACTTTTAGATTTGGTATTATCGTTAAAGAAATTCGAATAGCATCGCTTTGTTCCGGTTATTAATCATATGGTTCTGGAAATCGGAAAGCCTAGTAACATCACCCGTATTCATACCGTTGTTATGAGAATAGCGGATGCACAAGTTCTTGATTCTCATTCAGGACAGCACCTGCGAGTTTGTTTTTCTGGAACTTGGCTAGTAGGCATGAGCACAATTAGCATGCGTGACTACGGCATATTAAACATAAAAGCTGGCCCACCCCTATCTCATTAACTGGTTTCGTATAACATAAGTTATCGGTTAACAATATCAACGGTGTTATGTCTACTTAGCTTGCATTGGTTGTTAGGTTTTTCTTTAAATTTCATTATATGCTATTGCAATGTAACATTGTAGTTTGAACTTAACCTTGTCCAAAATCAAGTTTGTTTTCTATTTTAACTGAATTATTTTGTTTCTAATTTTATTCTGTAAACAACTGTTACATAACTAAATTATTCTCTTTGTGTATGGGTTTAATAAGAGGAGAATTATTAATAGAAGTAAATGTCTTTATTTGGGTTCGGGTCTATGTTATTAAAAATCCTGTACAATTTACCTGGTTTATCGGACTTTGTATAGGTTATATATTATAATTTAAGTAACATATTTACTCCTAAATGTAACTTACATTTTATTTTTTAAACAGTGAACTTTTTTGGAAAGTTACATTCCACTGAGTAATGCTTTTTTTTATAAAAAAAACAACCAGAAAATGTTTATTGTGACAAGAGGTCAAATAGCGGATAATCTTGTCACTTTAACAGCCTAAGTAGAATCAAGTTGTCGTTTTGTACGGCATTTTAGTTGAATTATTCGAATTATTTCTTCTCTGCAAATACAAAAGTGCTCTGATAACATTCATGGAAACAAAGACTGAATTTATACTGAAATTTCAAATAAGGATTTCATTCTTTGATTGTATTACTGTCTTTCTGTTAAAGACTGTTGGTACAACAACACATTACAGGTCAGTACAAGCATATCAACACCGTCAGCGTTTGATATCAATTGGATTTCCACTAAAGTTTCACAACTTTAAATTATTAGGAATTGCGTCTGTAATTATAGGATTATTTTGGGAATAATTTGCAATACCGTAAGTTCTTTTTTATTTTTACATTGTATTGTTATCTACGATGTCGTTGCCTCAACTTGATTTGTAGTGATTGAGGCAACGAACTAACTTCATCACTAACAAACCAATGTCAAGGAACAAATGTACACCACTTCCAACTACCTTCTCTCCAGTAGACCTTTCGGACCTATTTGCAAATTTCTTGTGTGACAAAGTACAAACCATTTGCTATACGCTTGAGAGCACAATTTCAATTGACTTGTCACCATACAGTTATGATACAAAATTTCAGCGACAACCATTAGGAGCATTTGAACCTGTCTCTATAGATTTAGTGCATAAACTCGTGATGAAGAGTGCACCAAAGTCATGTCAACTTGATCCAGTTCCAACATTACTGCTGTTTGAGTGCTTAGACCCAATATTGCCTTCAATAACTGATGTTATTAATATCT
Source organism: Unio delphinus (assembly GCA_029339505.1). Taxonomy (NCBI): domain Eukaryota; kingdom Metazoa; phylum Mollusca; class Bivalvia; order Unionida; family Unionidae; genus Unio; species Unio delphinus. Next base: position 2,097,981 of record JAQISU010000219.1, read on the forward strand.
CTATCTCGTTCGGGGAATTCCCATCATTTTTCAGAACTGCCATTGTAAAGCCTCTGCTGAAGAAACCAACACTTGACCATAATGATTTAAAGAACTATCCCCCAGTTTCTAATCTCCCATTTAAATTAAAAAAAATCTTAGAAAAAGTTGTTCTAACCCAATTTGTATCTCATTTGAATTCAAACAGTCTTTTTTTTAGCAATGTACAGTCTGCATATTTTCTTGCCACAGTACTGAAACTACTCTTCGGAAAGTATTTAATGACATTCTCTCTGCTTTGGTTTGTGAAAAGATTACAGTCCTCACCCTTCTTGATATGTCTGTAGCATTTGACACAATAGAACATGATATATTAATTCACCGTCTATAGCGTGTATTTGGCATTCAGAATATAACCTTACAATGGTTCAAGTCCTACTTAGTCAACAGGACACAAATTGTATCTGCAAATGGAATACATTCCAGCCCAGTTAATCTATGTTGTGGTGTTCCACAGAGGTCTGTTCTTTGTCCTGTTCGCTTCATTCATATACACTCAGCCACTCTCAAGTGTCATAAATCGTAACCTAGTGTCTCACCAATTGTACAGTGATGAAACCCAAATATACAAGTCTAGCCACCCAACTGAAGTTGATACTACCATCCAAGGAGTAGAGATGTGTATTTCTGATGTGAAATCATGGATGACATGTAACAAGCTGCAGATGAATGATGATAAAACTGAAGCCATTCAGATCACAACACAAAGACTTTCTCATTTACATCTTTTACCTTAAACAATCAATATCAGCAAACCAACATTAAATTCACACAGTCAGTACGAAACCTAGGTGTTACTCTAGACAGTACTCTAACATTGCACCAAGATGTCCTGAACATATGCAATGCTGCATATCTTGAGCTGAGACGCTTCAGCTCCATTCGTAAATATCTTTCAGCTGATGCCACTAAAACACTTGTGTGTTCATTAGTACTTTCAAGACCGGACTATTGTAACTCAATTCTGTCTGGTTCCTCACAACATCTACTCCGGAAGCTTCAAAAAGTTCGAAACACAGCTGCTCGGATCATCTTTAGAGTACCGCGATCAGAGCACACCTCACCACTGCTCTGTACCCTACACTGGCTATCCATTCGATCCAGAATCAAACACAAAATTTGTTCTCTGTGCTACGTTTCACTGACGGATTCCAGTCCAACATACCTATCCAGGCTTACCCATGTGTATTGACCAGCAAGATACTTACGCTTCTCTTCTAACAATCGTATACTCATTGGTCCCACTATGAAAACGAAGTCATGTGGACAACGTTCTTTTGCATACCAAGGCCCAGCAATGTGGAACGAATTGCCCATTGAAATTAGACACGTAGATAAAGTGATTCCTTTTAAGGGTGTTCTTAAAACTCACCTTTTTCGACTGCAAGAACAAACTTAAATAACTCATAATGTTTCGTACCTTAAATATTTTCAGCATTTGTAATGTTTTCCAATTTCATGGGTTTTATTTTTGTTTTTCTGTAATCATATTATTACAGACGTTGTAAAGCGCTTAGAGCTTCTAAAGATAAAGCGCTATACAAAGTCCTCATTTATAATAATAATAATAATAATAATAATAATAATAATAATAATAATAATAATAATAATAATGCAGAAATATTTGGTTTAAACGTTGCTCGTCATAAGTGAATGTATTAAAAAGACCTTAAGAAGTAAAAAAAGATATTTTGTACTTCTATCAGAAAATTAAATAATTTATGCGGCTAATCAAGTAGCCCATTCATACTATTTCTGGTATGTGATCCTTTTACAGAATTTTGTTGTATTTGTTTTTGTGTTCTTTAAATAATTAATTATTAGAAAGATAGTCACATTTTCATAAAGATTTTAATGGAGAAAAAAAAACCCCGAGAGACATATGATAACATTGGGTATTTTGTAAGTGGGAAATAACTAGACGATGAAATTTTCTGCTATTCATCATTAAATGTAATGTAGCTTACGATTATCAGATTTTGATATCTCGGTAATGGACATGAAGACATTACTTACACTTGAAATTTGTATATGCTGCAAAGTTTGCATATTTGCATAAATTTCCATAGATACTAAAATCTCGTCGTGTTAATCTAAGACAAGCCACCGAAAATAAAATATTTTTAAATGGTAATTGTGGTATAAATGGATGAATGCATGCATTATGCTAATCATATATATTTGAAGACTATAAAGGTACTTGTCAGATACATATATACATATACGTCCTTTGTACTTGTCATTATTTTAAAAAAATGTATACAATTAATGTTGTAATATTTTATGATAGTAATAGCTTGATCTCTTTTAGTTTGTTCTTTGCATATTTTCATTACACTTTGCACTTACCTATCCAATTTACCTAACCCGCACGATTATCCAGCAGTTAACATCCGCCTTATCAGGCATAATGTTTTATGATTCATAAATTCTGCATGAATCAAATTACCAAAGTTTTGTGTATTAAATAGTTGGTTGGGATTTGGAGCTTGAGGCTGACCAGAAACGTAGAGGAAACCAGTAAGCAATAATGGAATATATATATATATATATATATATATATATATATATATATATATATATATATATATATATATATATATATATATATATATATATATATATATATATATATTCTCATTAGCATTTTAGATTATTCATAAGATATTTCTTTTAAATATGTCTTATCATTCAACAATCAAGCAGGTAAACAATGCATTTCTAGTTAATTTTTTCATGCGCAATTACGTACTATTTTATAAATAGTCATCTCTGCGGTCTTCGTTAAATGAATGTCGAATAAACAAATTTTGTTTTGCTCTCAACTGGAAACAGCTGAATAGACTGATGCAACAGCAAACTGGAAGAAATAGAACCGATAGAAATGAAAGATGTTGCACGTTCTGTATCAACGATGATATTGAAGATGAATATAATAGGTTATATGAATTGTCAAATAATCAGAGTGTTTTTATTGACTTGTTACCGGACAAATCAAAATCATTACACGACATTAAGCTACATGAAGCTTTCCCGTATCAAATACATTTTGTAGTTTTAATTTAGGTATAAACTAATAAAGAAATACAGTATTAGTATCGTATATAAGTCCCCAAATTAGGAGAGATGAGTGTAATTAAAGCTCATAACGAAACTCAAATTCAACTTTTTTTTGCAGTTTGTATCATATGTTTCCTTACTTCCTTTTAATGTAAAATGTTCGTTTGTGAAAAGTAATGTATTTGTTAAAATTCCCGTTTATTTCATTCGTTGCAAATCCATGTTTCTGATTTCTGATATTTGGATCTCCTTTCATTCATTCATTTAATGTTCGTTTTGGTCTTTGATGAATTTTGTTATTGTTTCCTACTCTTTAACTAGCACACGTCGATGCTTCCAATTTTCTGTTCGTCTGTTTATTGTGCAATCCTATTAATTGTGAGACTACTGGTCGAGTAGAAAAGAGAATGAAGTAGACTATTAATGGCATTTTGATCCAAAATATTGACCTTTTCATATGTAATAACGGACTGTAAGTGACATTACTGAAATAAAGAATTATTGTGGGACGGAGATTGTAATCAACCTATGAATTGATCAGAACACTAACTTTTTATCAAACTGAATGATAAATTTAGCTCCGAGTAGATTGTTAAATTTCACGGTTTGTCCATATGGTCAAGATTATGTCATTGCGGGCCATTTAGAGTTACGAGGTAAGTATTCGTTGTGTCACTTTCGCATGTGTTTTCGATTCATCCGAAGCATATATTCAGGGATTTAAACATTGTATGGCTTGCCCGGAGTAAGCTGACTATAAATTTTAAATAGCCCTTGGAAAATACTAGCTTGCATCAAATATAATATCTCGACAAATGCAAATGGCTACATTATTAAAAGCAATTTTCTTTTTAAAAAGAAGAAAGCGAATTACATCAAGACTCTTTGTAATGATTTATTTACACTCTCAACTCAACGATTTGTAAACGATTTTTTTTGGTATCCATTTACTTGCCAATTATCAAGTAGTCATCTTTAAATCATCGAATGCCACAAAATAGATATATTTGAAAATTCTGCTTCTGAAAATGATTTGAGAACATATATTTGCGTCCATTAAGTGTATTTACCAAACAGTGCATAAAGAATAGCTTGTGATCTTTACGTACACATCATATTCTAAACACCGCCTGCGGCTGCTCAATGTTAGTTCGAGACGAGTGTATTTTATTTCCAAACTAGCAGCTGTCAAAGAAAACGCACCAGTTGTAGTTTTGTAAATAATATTTATTCTCCATAAAATCGGCGATATACATGAAAACAATCTTTTAAAAAAATCGATTTTTTTTAGAGTCTGCAGGGTGCCCAAAATGGACTGTGGACCGGAACATCGACGAATCTTTGGTACGTACAAATTTTACTATTTCAAGATAATTGATACATTGAACAAATAAAGGTTCCTTATTTTGCCAAAACATGCATCAAATGGTAAATATTCTTATTCTCACATCTCCGCGGGAACATGCGAGACTGACATTGACAGTGACCACAAGATGCAAATGACACACACAGTATAGATGTTGTTTTGTTTGGTTTAACGCCATTTCATAGCGCAAGATAGTCTGTAGTTGGCAGCCAGTATAACAGGTGGAGGAAGAACCTAGATTAAATCCCGATAAGAACAACCGACCGACGGGTAGCTACTTCCAACTTTCTCACATGCCCTATACTCGAACCCAAGCTGACATGTGAGATCCTAGTGATTGGAAAGGAATTCGCATGCTTCTGAATACGTAGCTACATCTCTCATAGGTGGGGCCACGTGTGGCCTAGTGGTCTAAAGTGCCAGAGGGTAAGTATTGCAACAATTGAAACCAAAAATAACTTATTATGACGAACAATTGCTGGTCCGTTGCAAGGATTACAATCAATTGTGTAAAATGCCTGAGGAGGGGTTTACAAACCTGTTCGAATATATGTGGGCCTGAGGACAGAATGTAAATTATGCAGCGGTAGTTTAAACAATTACATCCTTAACTAATGTAAGATTAACACTATTCCAAATTATTTTCAAAACTTGTTCGTTTTTTTTTCCTGAAAATAACCACAATCCTTTGTTTTCAATATCATCATATTTCGTGTACACAAATATTTAGAGAGCAACCTACGGACACCTTAAGCTGCCATTTTGCGTCCTCCAACAAACGGTTGTCAGGCAGACAGAAATCTCGTATTTAATAACCAATAAGGATATTTCATTTAATATTAGCAACGACACTAAAAGAATGACTACTGTGAAATAAAGTATTAACGGCACGGCACGGCACAGCATGAATTGACATTACATAATAACCAGGTAACACCACGATTTCGCAAAACCAACAATTAAAACGGAATAAATTTCTTACACCTTGATGAATGAATATATTATTAAATAGTAACCTGACAGAAGAGGGAAAGAATCAACAACAGGCCTCACCGTATTAATATATATATATATATATATATATATATATATATATATATATATATATATAGAGAGAGAGAGAGAGAGAGAGAGAGAGAGAGAGAGAGAGAGAGAGAGAGAGAGAGAGAGAGAGAGAGAGAGAGAGAGAGAGAGAGAGAGAGAGAGTGTAGGTACAGAATAGAACAAGGCAACATTCATTGCACGCAGCAATCAATACAGTCTACCCATGATCACAAATCCATGTTCACATGATCTCATATAATACTTTAATCATTTGTTTTACACTTTGACCACATATCATGACTATTGGTAAACACTTCATTAATGTAAGTTTAAATCGTATCATGATTTCGGCATTCCGTATAGGGTTCAGCTGACCTCATATAATAATGAATGGGCCATTCGGACCGCTACAGTGACCTAAGTAGTTAGAATATTTGGTGCGGAAGGTCGTGGGTTCGAATCCCATTCAAATCATATCAAAGACATTTTAAAAAAATGCTACGAGCAGTGGACTCGATTTGCGCTCAGCATTAAGAAGTTAGGACAGGTCTGCTAGATTTCAGGATAATGTGATTGGGTGGAACATGATGTCACATGTATCCATCATGATACCTTAGTGTTAGACATCACTACAAACTGTCACACTGCAGATATCGTAGAGATGTGACTAAATTGTTAAAGCTACCTTACAAATATCAATATCACAGAGAGAGAGAGAGAGAGAGAGAGAGAGAGAGAGAGAGAGAGAGAGAGAGAGAGAGAGAGAGAGAGAGAGAGAGAAGACCAAATTTGACTCTGAATCCCGGCTGCAGAACCAAACATTAGGTTCATACTTAAGTCGCGTATGGCGTTCAATACATAGACAAAATTATATGTCTCTTGTTCCAAGCAGGTGGCATGGACGAGTGTACTAAGTCGTGTTCCTACACTGTATCAAATGAGTTCTTTCCCCCAAATCGGAACTAACACTTATGTGGTTATCTATCTATCTATCTATCTATCTATCTATCTATCTATCTATCTATCTATCTATCTATCTATCTATCTATCTATCCCTTAGTCTTGCTGACCGTTGGGGCACCACTGATGACCTGACAACCAGCTTCCTCCATTCCAATCTGTTCTCTGATACTCTCACTGTGTCACTCAGCTTCAGTCCTGTCCACTCTGAGATGTTATCCTCCCATCTTTTCCTCTGTCTTCCTCTCCTTCGCCCTCCCTGCACAGTACCTTGCATGATTGTCTTAGCAAGCCCTGTTGATCGTTGTGACATGTCCATACCATTTCATTTTGCGCTTTTTAAAAATGGTCAATAGCTCTTCATAGGGCCCAATGACTTGCTTAATTCTGTTTCCCACTTCCTCATTCGTGACATGATCTCTATATGTAATGCCAAGCAACCTTCGAAAGCATCTGATTTCAACAGCTTGTATCCTCCTTTCGAGATCCGCTGTGAGGGCCCATGACTCACAGGCATATAGGAATACAGATGCAACCAAGAAGCGCATCAGTCTGATTTTTGAGCTGACTGAGGTGTTTCTGTCTTTCCAAACTGTCTTCAGCCTTGCCATTGCTGCTATTGTCAGCGCAATCCTGGACAATATTTCTGGTTTAAATCCCTCGTCTGCCACGATGGCTCCTAAGTACTTGAATCTATTAACTGTTTCCAGTTTTTGGCTTCTAATCATGATATCAGTGCTGATACCACTGGTGTTTTTGGTCATCAATTTGGTCTTCTCTGCACTGATTTCCATACCAAAAGCAATAGCTGTCCTGTCCAGTTTTTCCACCAACTGATCTAGCTCCTCCTCATTTCCTGCAAGGCCATCGATATCATCAGCAAAGCGCAGATTCGTTATTATTCTGCCTCCAATACTGACAGTTCCTTCATGGTCTTCCAGTGCATCTGTCATGATTCTTTCAAGGAAGATGTTGAAGAGAGTAGGTGAAAGCAAGCAGCCCTGTCTGACTCCCACAGTTGTCCTAAACCAATCTCCTATTTGATCGTTCAAGCATACTGCGCTGGTGGCCTTGCTGTAAAGGTTTCCTATGACTTTGATCAGGTTAGCGTCGATGTTGTACAGCTTCATGGTGGACCAAAGGGCTGCATGCCATACCCTGTCAACGCCTTCTTGAAATCTATAAAGACATGATAAAGGTCTTGTTGGTACTGGAGGTATTTCCCACATAGTATTCTCAGGTTGAAAATCTGTTCAATTGTGCTTCGCCCTGGTCTGAAGCTTGCCTGTTCTTCAGCTATGGTTTCCTCTGCCCGCGGCTTCAGTCAGTTCAATATGATTTTTAGCATGACTTGGCTTGGGTGGCATATAAGACTGATCGTACGATAGTTCTGACATTGCTGAAAATTGCCTTTTTTCGGGAGAGTTACTATGAGTGACTGAGTCCATGGTGTTGACCATTCCCCTGTCTGCCAGATCTTGTTACGGATTGTTAGTAGGGCGCTTATCTTGGCTTCATCCCATTTTTGGACTAGTTTTGCAGGAATGTTGTCTACTCCTGCTGCCTTCCCTTTTTTCAATGCTTTCACTGCAGCCTCTACTTCTTCTCGAAGGATGGGGTAGTTGTCAGTGTTGGTCACTGATGGGGTGTTGAGTATGTCTGGGTCCCCTGTATGTATATGGTTGTACAGGTCTGAGCAGTATTCTGTGCATCTCTTAAGAATGTCTTGTTCTTCTGTAAGACATTTCCCTCCCTTATCTTGAATGATGGAGGAGCGTCCTTGTTTTACACTGGTCAGGTCCTTCACTAGTTGGTATGCTTTTTTGCTATTATTTTTCTTTAGATTGTTTTCTATATCTTTATACTGGTCTTCAATCCATGTCTCCCTTGCCTTTCTCATGCTTTTCTTGATAACCTGGTTGATTTCCCTGTATTGTTTTGCACCTTCTACTTCTGACTTCTTCTTCTTTAGCTCTCGACGCTTGTCACACAGATCAAGTATGTCAGTTATAACCCAAAGTTTCTTTGGTCGTCGATGTTTGCCAAGAATCTCACTGGCTCTTTGGGTCAATGCTATGTTAAATGTGTCGATCATTGTGTCTATAACTGTGTTCTCTGCACTAAGAAGTAACAGTAGTGCAAATTTCCCTCCTATCCTTGCCTGGAAGGCTTCTAAGACCTCTGGGTCTTTTAGCTTGTCAAGGTTGAACTTGATTCTTGTGGGGCCCTCTTTGTCGACATTTTTAGACGTAGTCGGAGGGTCATCATCACTGAGTCATGGTCACTTCCAATGTCTGTTCCTGGGAAACTTCTTGTCTTTGCAATGTTTACGCTGGTGTGAAAACGTCTCTTCACCATGATATAATCAATCTGGTTATGGTGTTCTCCATTCGGGCTATGCCAGGTCCACCTTCTGGATGCTTTGTGTGGACCAAACGTGTTCATCAGCTTCAGATCATTGAAGCTGGCAAATTCCAGGAGCCTTAAGCCTCTGTCGTTGGTCTCTGTATTGCAGTAGTGTCCACATGTGCCTTTCCAGTTATCAACGGAATCCTCTCCTATTTTGGCATTCCAGTCTCCTTGCACCACAAGAATATCTTTCTTTGGGGTATGGTCCAGGACTTCTTGCAGTTGGTCGTAGAAATCCTCTAATTCTTCATCATCATGGTCTGTAGTTGGAGCGTAAGCTTGCACAATGGTGATATTGAGTGGTGTTGCCCTCAAGCGTATGATGATAAGCCTTCTGGAGACTGGCCGACAACTCATGACATTACATAGCCCCTTTTATTTATATATTATACATATATTACATAGCCCCTTTTATTGACACTGACGTTTAATTTTTTTTACTGTAGACTTGAAGAAAAGAAAAACAAATTAGGGATTTGACATTTTATTAAAGATATTGTACAACCCATCCTAATGTACGTAAACTAGAAGACTAGGCCGAAATATTTACTCTGTAGCTACGTCATCGGTCTATCTGCATTGCATATATGATGATTATCATTGACATTTTACAAATGCTGTAAAAGACGTACGAATGGATTTAATCTGCAGTCGCAGGTAAGTTATTTTCTGACCCCTCCCACTTACTCTTCAAACAGAACATAGGTTATGGACAAGGGACGGCATCTTTTCTCACACTTTTCTTATTTAATAGACAATACATAAAAAAATAACATTTCAGGGCAGATTTTAAAACACTAACAGTAAGTAAATACATTAAAGTTAGCAGCAGAGAGGGTGAACCCTACAACCGAACTTAAAGAGTCGAATCGAACAAAAGCGTCGACAACCAACGCACAAAACAACCAAAGAAAGCGTCGAATCGTAAAAAAGCGTCGACAACCAACGCTTCCTCGTCTACGCCAGCGTCGTTTTCATTCACCCTCTCTGCTGCTACAGGTTAATAAAAAATAATAAATGATTTCAACCGAATATTTGATCAAGTCCGATACGATATCGTGTCCGAGGATCATGTAGATTTATTGTTGCGAATCCGTACGGGGTTGACTGAGCATTACTAAAGAAATTTCTAAATTGATTATGATCCATATCACCGCAGCACCATGTCTGCCAAATATTTTTAAGAGTATGAGTATCAACTCCGTTGAATACAGGAAGAACATTGCAGTTATCTCTGATCACTTTTGGAATCTGAGTGTAGCGTTGAGTGACATATATCACGTCAGTGTTTTTATGCCTGCCTCTGGAAAAGATCCTAGCAGGATTTTTTTGTTTATCTAACATTACATCATCGTATACGACTAAATTGTTAATATCTCCATCAATATCATCAATGCTCGGTGCTTCATCGATATCGGTTATAAACTCAATAATACCCAAGGCGGATTTTTCTACCGCGCTGTCGTTAAAATCCTTTAACACTTCATAACATCGTTGATCATCTACGCTAGGGGCAATTAAATACAACTTATCCCACTTCATCCATCTCATTATTAAATTGAGTAACAATTGCGTCTTGCCGGATCCAGATGGCCCGATTATAATCATCCGGATAGAGTTTGGTAGCGCTGCATGATGTTTAACCGGTTCTCTTGCTTTAGTCGCTGAAAAATCAATTATATCCATATCTCTATACATAAATTATGGATCTATATTGTGTGAAGTGTAAAACGCGTACTGGCACAGATGACTTAACGACGATTACAACTAGAAATAACCGATCAGCGCTTTCTGGTAAATGCGTGCAATGTGGTACAAAAAAATTTAGATTTATTTCTACAAAATCTGATTTAATAAAAAACGAGGAGGTGATATCGCAGCCAAATTGGCAAAGCTCCCTGGAACCCCATGGGCAAAGTACCCCGGAGAAAAGCACCTTCCAGGATATAGCTACTATGGCCCCGGAACACGATTAGATATCAGACTTGATGATCAAAATCAACCCAGATCCGGCGAGTATCTGATAAACGCCATTGATAAGGCCTGTCACCTTCATGATGTTGCTTATAAAAGCAGCAATCTGCAACACAGCCATCTAGCAGATGTGAAATTAATTCATGCATTAAATGCTATTCCTGATAAATCTTTCAAAGAAAAATTGGCTTCCTTTTTGATAAAATCGGCTATGAAAGGTAAATTGATGTTAGGTGCCGGTAATTAATAATATGGAATCAATTTATTATTCCCCAACAGGATACTGAAGGGGTAAATCAGCAATCAATAAACTCGCTAGCGCTGCAAAAGTGAAAAATACCACTGCGGCTCATTGGTTATCCAAACAGGCACTATGGCAAATTTATCTACCACCGCCTAAACAGATTCACTACTCGCATTTTGATGTGACCGCTCCTAATGAAGTTCATCAGGCTGACATACTATTTCTGCCACATGATGGTGGTTACAAATACGCGCTAACCGTAGTTGACGTTGCGAGTCGATACAAAGAAGCAGAACCGCTGAAGACAAAGTCAGCTACTGAAGTAGCTTCTGCATTTGAGAGGATTTATCGACGAGGTCCTCTGCGTTGGCTAAATCTGTTACAAGTTGATCCTGGCAAGGAATTTCAAGGCGCTGTTTTATCAGCGATGAAAGATCACAATGTCACCATCAGACGGGGGCATACTGCGTTACATCGCGATCAGGCAATTGTTGAACGGTTTAATCGGACGATTGCTGAGCGGTTATTTGGATATCAATACGCAAAAGAATTCATCCAAGAAAAGCGATCCCGTGAATGGGTCAAAAGGTTACCAGCTGTGATTATCGCACTGAATAACGAGATTACTAGAACGATCAACATGAAACCTATCAACGCGATTAAAAAGAAGTCTATACCTAAAATGGGGATTCAAGGGATTTCACAAAAAGATTTCAAAGAACCAATTCTTGGTAGTAATGTCACTGTTAGGTATTTATACGAACCAGGAGAGCTGGAAGGTGGCACAAAAAGGCTACTGATCCTATTTGGAGCGTCACTGCACACAAGATATCCGGCATAACACGATCAACTGGTAGACCAGCAATCTATACACTGGATTCAACTGCTCCTCAGCGAGGATTTACTCGACAACAACTACAGGTAATTCCCGAGGATACTCAATTACCACCGCGTGGTCTTAACTAGCACCCCCAGAGGCATTGTGCTGGTACCCCGGTGTCTATTACACTCAAGACAGGTCAACATCACATTGTTTCTGACATGACCGAATTGTTATTTTTTCTGTCTACGGTAAATTGGCGAGGATCTTTATCTGAATACTGCCAACGCATTATACAATTGCAACTCGCGCAGTGATTATTCTGTTGTTGCTTCAGCGTAATTATTAATTCAGCATCAATATCAAATTCTCTATTATTTTTTTTATCCTGTTGTTTATAACCAGAAAGTTTTTTTCTGATTATATCCTTGATGTTGTTGGCGCTGATTGAAGTGTCATTATCATCACCAATGATTTCATCATCGCCACCAATGATTTCATCATCGCCTGACTCTGTCAGGACAATTCTTCGAAGCTGATTTATTTTTCGTACTCTGCATACTGCGAGATAGACTAAATTTGACCATTCGATGCGATTATCTACCATCGAAACAATTGTATCCGATATAGTCAATCCCTGTGAAGAGTGTATCGTTGCTGAGTATCCTAGCGTCCATGGGGATTTATTAGCACGCAATGCATCTTCAACGACGCTGATATCAACCAGCACAATATCATTTAACACTAAATTCTGCTTTTGTTGTTGTCCAGGAATGTCAACTTCGATATTCTGTTTTCGTGTATCCGATGGCATATAACAAATGGGTACTGGAAGTGTTGCAAATTTTTCTTTATGCAATTCAAATAACTTCATCTGAAGTGTGTCTCTGACTATTTTTCTACTTGCTACTATCAAATCATTTGGTTTCCACGCTTCCCAGAAATCATTCATTGGGGTTTCTGAAATCACTTCACGCGCTATTTCACACTGGATTCTATCCGGTTGTAATCTAATTAGCGCTTTAAACTCGCGTAATCGTTCATCAAGTGATCTATAATCAGTGGTGATTTCTTCATAATAGTCTACAAAACCCTTTAACCATTCATGTGGGGATGCACCGACAAATGGTGGTGGTTGGCCGTGATCACCGCACATGACGACTTTTGTGTTTTTGTTTAACAACCACTCGAGGAATGTTTGTAGTACATCTAATGACACTGTGCATATTTCATCCCAGATTATGATTTCAGGAATGAATTTATCACCCATTCGATCAGGAGTCCATTTGTCACCCTTCCATCGAAAAAAACTGTGATAAGTACAGGCATTTACCCCTCGCTGTATCATCTCTCTGGCGAGTCTGTGAGTCGGTGTTAGCACAATCATGTTGGACTTCCCACGAAATAATTCAATTGCACGAGTCGTCTTTCCTGACCCACCACAACCGTTTAAATAAACTGTCTTATATCTACATATTGGATCAGATACCGGTGGTGCATTAGAAAATTCTGATTGAATTTCAATACGGTTACATGAAAGATATTTATCATCCATGGTAACATCTGCCGATTCACAATACTCATGTAGTTTTTCCTTTTTAAATCGCCAACGTCCCCACGCTTCCTCGGGATCTGTGAATGCCACTACATCTGATTTGTATTTCTCGTGGATATAAATAGAATCAGTGGCTACTCTAACTGCGTTATTAGGAATTCTATTTATCATCGAAAATAAATTGATAGAAGCATAAGCTAGCATAGAACTTCTCAGATGTGTGTACTGGGAATTATATCCATCACAATAGGTAACAACCGTACCCAATTTCTCACCATTGGATAGAAAAGCATCCTTACGGTATACAAGTTTTCCTTGTTTCGTGAAATCCGTTACAATAAAATCGTATTCAGCGACGTCTATGATCAACCTCGAAGAGTATTTTGCGTTGTCGTATTTTCCACCCTGGGTAAATTTACCGATTATTCTTCGTCCAAAATCTTTTGCTTGTTCTTTTTTACTTTCAAATAACTTCTTAGACCAATTCATGATTTGTTCTTCATTGAAATCAGGGAATTGTTTTCGCTGTTCGCTAATTATACGATCTAGATCGGGTTGTGGTAGCCAAACTTCTTTCTGAGCTCGATAGCATATAATAGCTTCGGAAACAATCAACGATTGTAACATCTCACAATCAATCATATATCGTAGTAACACTATTGGCATCCAGTGTTTTTCAGATAGGTGTCTACCAAGCCAAAGATAACTACACGGATGTAACCCTGTAGCGAGTTCAAATGATATCACACGAGCGAATCCGGTTAAATCAAAATCGGGTAATGGCCCATTAATCGCAACACGAGTCATTTCATGCGTGGGGTGTCCAAATCGTTTAAAGTATTCAGCGGCTTCTCCATATCCAAGAAAACTCCCTGGATAACACGCAGCTATATCAATTGAAATCATACCATCACGTGAGTATTTTGTATTCCACAGTCCTCCATGACTAAATTCGACGCAACTCAATTTAACATCCTCGAGAAAATCACTTCGTGTTGGACGCCACGAGTTTTTTTCTCTTGCGAAGTGAGCTACCACTGATGGAAAAGTAAAACTATCAGTGAGTAGTTTTTCATGGAAACTCTCCGGTGAAAAATCATTAGTGATTTTTCTCATTCTGTTATCTAATTCTTCAACGCGATATAATTCACCATTTGGTCTTACAAATTGATCAAATCCTATTTCGGGATCTTCATCACTTCTAAGTAACCACACTGACACAGGATCATCTTTACACAACGCATGAATAACATCGAATAATTTCTCATTATAAAAAACATCTCCGACGAATTCCTCGGGGATATATCTCACGGTTCTATCTCGTGGAAATATGGTTACTGCAGGTGTCCACGCGTGTTCGTTATGATCAATAATTTGTATTGGAGCTCCATTTTTGTTATATTTCGGTTCGTATAAAACTTCTCCGGTTATCGTCATTACTGATATTGGGAATCTTAATGAGGTTTCTAATTTAGCTATATCAGAAATCTTTGCCCCGTGCTGTTTCACTGTCAGTTCCCATTCGGTTATTTTCCTACGTCGCAGATCAGTTAGTTTATTTCCTCGGGATGCATTTGTGAAGTGTTCCATTACCCGTGTTGCCACACAATTCAGTGAACTAGAATATTTCATAGGAGCTAGTTTTGCGATATCGGGTTTATCATTTAACGGATATATCCCATAAACGATTGCTTTTACAGGATAAGATCTCTCGTAGTATGGTTTGTCGATTCCAGTTAGAATTCCTGGTTTGGAATCTCTACTCAGCGTGATTGTTTTTTTATCCTTGAGGATTGGTTCAAATTTATCCTTGATAATCCATTTGCCTTCGACTTCGATAATGAATTTTATTCTGAAAAAATACTTCTGTTGCAATTTACTCTTGGATTTCCAGCCAAGATGTGAAATCACCTCATCTGCTCTTTCATCGTTCATAGTAGCATCGATGTTGGGTACATTGACATCCTCGTGTATAATTCGAAATGTCGACCAACAGTATGCTGCACCGTCTTGGTAGAATTCATTAAAACACTCCTTGATTTTACTTAGTATAGTTCTGTCACCGATAAGACGTTTTGGTATATCAGAGACTCTATCGAGATTGAATTTAGTATTTCTCCAGGGCTTAATTTTCGATAATCTCTTGAACTCCTCCATACTATAATTAAAACAAGCATTTAAATGAAGGATTTATGTATAATGAATCACTGCAAGTGGCTCATGATTGGATCAACAACCCCGTGTAACAAATCATGCAGAAGCGAATTCTGTGGGTATCATATGCAAAGCTTTCGTCGTGGAAGCCTTGGTCCGTTACCGTGCATACGATGTGGGGTTGGGGTTAGGGGAAAATCTCAGTTGTGTTTGAATTGCGGTGGTAAGCGATACAGGGAGTTGAAGCGTTATTATGATAAAAGAATCAAAAATGGAAAATCAATCAAAAATTCTGACCCTTGAGAAGTCCCTGACGCTGACTCTGTCAAGGACAAAGTCAGTGTCCCTGACAAAGTCAGCAATAAAATTATAAGTACTCCTCAAGACTACATCGAAAGATTTTCCAGTGATGTAATCATTAGACCAAACAATGAATTAGACAAATAGTATTAGTATACGAATGAACCAAAAATTCAAACCACACCCTGTGATTACAAATTATGAAGCATCCAGTGATGGTGTTGTAAGAAACCGCAGACTGAAGAAACCAGTTGGGTGGGATAATGGTATGGGGTATTTGAAGTTTACTGTTGGGGGAAAGAAGAAATATTACTGCCATCGTTTCTTGTATGAATGTTTCCATGGATCGATCGAGGATGGTTTTGTTATTGATCACAAGGATTCTAATCCAATGAACAATTCTTTATCAAATCTAGAAGCCGTTACACAAAGTGAGAATACCAAGCGAGGAAAGACTGGCATTTGCTCAAAGCAAGCGAGACCAGTAAAATCTTTGAATACAACAACTAACGAAGAAAAAATATTTTCATCTATGAATGAAGCCGGTAGGCATTTCGATATTTGTATACCCTCAGTACGATATGTTGCAGAGGGAATAACCAAGACGGCGATTTAAAAAAAGACCGAACAAAAAATTCGATTTATTTATGTCCCCGGTGATAAAATCTCCGGTGATATCATCGGCGCGTCATAATTTTCATTTAGAAATATGTAATCACCATAGAATATGAATTCTGTAAATATGAATAGCATTATATCCGAGATTTCAAAATTGAAAAGTCGGGATATCAAACTATCAGATGGTTTTAATTCTTATCAAATCATGTCTGATTTTCAGGATATAGAATACGGAGTTAGCACTAACAAGTATATGCTGCCAAAGAAATACGCGCTCATCAAGAGAATTCAGAATTCTATTCGAAACTCTCTTACATTTTCCAGCGACGTAAGTGTGTTTGTTCCGTTGTATACTATCGTAGAACGAATACGAAAAGAATTAGGTAACGAATACGAATTGAAAAAGGAGGTTAATTCTAAAGTTAGAAACCTACGGGCGTTAATTCAAGAAAATGAACAATTTTGACCGTGACCGACCCTCAAAGACATTTTGTCGTTTTTTGATTGTGACCGACCCTCAAAGAGATTTTCATTTTTTTTAGCATTTTTTGATTGAAAATGTCAAAATCAGTGAATAAAAAATAAAAATATTTCACAGCAATAAAAAATATATTTCACACTGCGTAAAATTAAAATCAAATCCTAACAACTTTGAAAGTTCTTTTAAGAACTTTTCCCTATGGGAAATCCCATGCAAAATCGACTACTTTACCCGACGAAGACTGATCAAAATGGTATAAAAAACAGTGAAAAATAGGCAAATCAGTCAAAAAAATAGGCAAATCAGTCAAAAAAACAGGCAAAATCACTGAATAAAAAATAAAAAAATTTCACACTGAATAAAAAATAAAAATATTTCACAGCAATAAAAACTATTTCACACAATAAAAAATAAAAATATTTCACACTGAATAAAAATAAAAACTATTTCACACTGAATAAAAAATTGGACCGTTAATGGATGGTTCCGATTAGTTAATCATCGATGGGAAAAATTGTTTTACAATTGAAAAATTGTTTCTGATTTCAAATAATGGTCAATGAAGCATTAACAACTAGATTAGCCCGAGAGCGGCTAGCAGCAATTAAAAAGTTTATACCGGTTCGAGACAGACTTCGTGAAAAACTTCAACAACGACAACAAGCGCAGACTGACTTTTCTGTGTCAAGTGAACAACTGTTCGCCCCGGTAACTAAGGCGACCAGCGATGTGAAAACAGCAACTGAACGAGCAATATTTGGAGATATTCCTGAGGAAGGCAAGCGACGAGAAGTGCCTGTTCTTGGTGTGCTTGAAAAGATAGCAGCGGAAACTGAAAAGACATCAGCGTTGTTACAAAAAAAACCACCTGTTCCGAAAAAGACCAATGATAAAATGGTAAATGAATTACGCGCGCGATTTAACGAAGAAGGGTTAGCAACAATTGATAAGACTGACCCTACAGAGTTTCCTGCACTTGTTGTTACGACGTATGAAAACAGAAAAAAATTGTTAAAACTAGAACAGCACAAGTATGTAAGAGGTATACAACATTGGGCTGATATATTCTACAAAATCAAAACTGAAAAAAAGTCAAATTAAGACAGATAGTGCATCATACATTGAATATATCAATGCGGTGGGTATAGTGTATAAACAATATGAAGAACAAAAATCACAAAGAAAACCACAAAGACTGCAGCGACGGCGACAACAAACTGCAAAAAAATATCTTTTTCACCTGCTAAACAAGAAAAATCTCAACAACAACTACCACCCCAAGCTTCGCTTGGACCTTCGCCTGAACCATCTGATCGAGATGATGATGATTCTTTTAGTTATTTACAAGGAACGGATTTAGAAAAATCGGAGGAAGCACCTGATTATAGCGGAAGTGGATTGCAAGATTCCAGTGAAATTGGAAACTCAAAGAGTTTCTGTCCTGGTAGTGTTCTCAGTTATATATCACGATTAGAAGTTCTTGTAGGAGGGTTCCGAGCTGGAAATAACTCACAGGAAATAATTAATGAAGCAGCTGATATCTGCAGGCGGTTATTTGCCGGCGGTATCATGGATATCAAAACATATCGAGATTTCATTAGCGAGTTAGTGGAAAGTGGGTATCACAGCGACTGAATAAAACGCTAACGTTTCCAATTGACAAATTGTTTTACAATTGAAAACACTATTGTTTTTACAATAATGATCATACACTACAACCATGACAAACCAACCCCCGTATATGTAGTTAATTCACGGTTTCCAGTTTATAGAGCATACTACGGAGATGGTCTCGGTGATACCATTGCAGGGTTTTTTGCGAGAATGGCTCCAAAAGTGATGCCGTTAGCTAAACAATTATCACTGAAAGCCATTGATGTTATTCGTGATAAGGGTATTAGCAAAATCGGAGATCTTGCCGCAAAAGCGTTTTCAGCTGCGAAGAATAAACTAACAGCGCTAGTGAAATCACGAAGTGATTTACGAAAAAAGAAACCGTTACCGTCTACAGCGGAAATGCCTGCAAGTGTTAGTAAAATTATAAATAACGCAGTAGATGAAAAATTAGCGCAATTGACTTCAACCTCTGACCAAAGCAATATTGCAAATATGATAGCGGGAAGTGGCTTTAAAAAACTACGACGATGAATGGAAAATCGTTTACGATTTCACGATTTAGACTCTGATAAATAGAATAAAATGTTCAAAAGGTCACCTGATCCAGCGTTTGATATAGACGCCCCAGTTCGCAAGGATGATTCTGTACGCGATTATCAATATTACGCCTATCATGCCATAGACTCAAATAGTCGATCAAGAATTGAACTTCAAGTCCATGATACCAGTAAATACTTTTTGCCTTGTGAAGCATTTATCGAAGTAGAAGGAGAACTTGTAACAGCTGCTGATACTCCTGCTGTACCAGCACCGTATCCAGCTGGTACTCAAGTCGGGTTTGTCAATAATGGTATCATGGCGCTATTTGAGAGTGCTAGATATCTCATTGATGGAAAAGAAATTGAGTCGATAGATCGCGATGTTGATGTGGCTACAACAATAATCGGGTTAGCGAGATATTCCGATGATTATACAAGATCAGCAGGACCTTCTATGATGTTTGCAAAGGATGTTAAAAATACCGCTGGAGGAAATCCATTTGTTGTAAGACAACCAAAAAAAACGTGATAATAGTGATGCTGGTATCGAGGATATGATTATAAACAACGATGATAATTTCAATCTAGGAGCTGCAACACGTATTTCAATGTTGGGGAGGGGGCGTAAATCATTTTCATGCGCGATTCCACTGCATCACATATTTGGATTCTGTAGAAACGTCAGAAAAGTTAATGATGGAGCGAAGCATACAGTAGCACTGGTGCGAAAGAGTGATGATAATGACACAATTTGGAGGATTCCAGCAAACCCAGCTGCAGATCATGTAAATGATGATGCCGGTAAAGTCATTTTAACAAAACTATCATTATGGATGCCAGTGTTAACTCCATCAGTCACCGAAGAACAGCGACTACTAGAATTTATGGACCAAGGAGGAAAGTCGTTGTTAAGTTGGTTATCAGTGACTACAGATGTGAAGCAATCAAATCTGAACGGGTTATTCACGTGGAACCTAGCATCAAAACAAGGTGTTGCTGCGCCACGTCATATATTTATTGCGTTACAAGATAACACACGAGTTGGCAATCAACTCTCCAGCCATATGATATTTGATCAATTAGGTGTTAAAGACGTCTCGCTGAGAATAAACGGCCAGCAGGAACCATCTGAAGATGTACAACTTGATTACGGTCAGAATCATATTGCACGCGTGTATCATAGGTTGTTGTCATTTATGGCATGTGATCAAAATGTCGATACTGGTCTACAAATATCACAATTTGATTTTAAAAATCTATATCCGATCTATTACTTTTCGCTGGAACACCTTGATTTAACAAGACAATCTGTTGTTGATATACACTTTAGAGCTAATGTGCTTCGTGGTGCTATTGCTAATTATAGAGCAGTTGCTGTCATTCTCAGTGATAAATCAATGCTACTTGAAGGTGTTGGAGGAAGAATGAGAGTGGTAGATGCACCAGTGGAAAATCTTTGAACGATTTTTCATTGAAATTGTAAACGATTTAGAATCAATCTATTATCTATAATATGTCCTATAGTGTTATTAGTGTTGCGTTGACACCTGGTCAATTAAAGAAACTACAATCCAAATCAGCTAAGCAATGCGGAACCACAATCACGTTGAAACCCAATCAAATGACTGGTGGTGCAAATAAATTATCGCTGACAACTCGTCAAGTAAAACATTTCAATGATGCACTTGTAGCAAAAAAAGGTGTTCAGATTACTCTTTCTGCGGCTGCTATCAAAAATATGATTAAAACAGGCGGTATATTTCCATTGTTAGCTGCGATTCCAGCATTGATTGCAGCAGCAGCCCCAGCGGTGGCTAAAGCAGCGGCGTTAGGGGCTGTTGGCACTGCAGCAGGAATAGCACTAAAGAAGGCAACTGGGAAAGGATATAAAAAAAAGGGAAAGGGTCTAAGACTACCAGGAACCCCGTATTCATGGTACAGCGGAAAAGGCCTGAGACTAGGACCGGTTTACTAGTTGGAGAGGAACCGGTTCCTATGTCCAATTTTGATTTACTCGATGCTGCTAAAAAAAACTGGCGATTAAAAATTTCAGAGGTGTCTTTATGAAAGATCAATTACCACATCAACCAAACAGCGTTGAAACCGGAATCATTAATTTAGATAACAGCACAGGACCCGGAACTCACTGGGTTGCATACGCTATTGATCCACGTGGGATTGTCTATTTTGATTCATATGGATTAGCCCCACCAAAAGAGTTTATGCGTTATATAAAAACCCTTCCAATGAAGACTTGGTATTCTACGCTACCAACACAAACGATGATTGACCCACCAATATGTGGCAGCGAAGTATTAAATGTCCTTGACGCTATTTCAGCATCTAGAAAACCACCACACATTGTCGTAAATGAATACACTAGTAATCGCTTTTTAGAGAGAGAAAGAGTTTTACAATAACATGATTGATATTTGGGGAAGACCTCTGAAACCCAAACCCGATGACACTGCGACGGGTGATATAAAAAAAAATTAAAGATGAAATCGCTGAGACGTTAAACTTAACAAGTGTTGACCCCGGGGAAATAGTTGTATTTCAAGACAAACAGGGTAAATTGAAAAGCAGTGATGTGTCGTTGGATGATATATTGGTTAAACAACGAAACGCAATCGAGGATACCGTTGTGCTATTTTCCGATCAGGGTAAATTGAAAACCAGTGATGTGTCATTGGATGACATTTTGATACGGCAGCGCGATGCCACTGAAAACTCTATTGCGCTGTATTCCAACGGTGGACGACTTAAACCAGGCGCACTTGTGTCTACGATCACCGACGCGATTGCTACCCACGGCAACGAGATTGCCGCCCACGGCCGTGAGCTGGATGATCATATACGAGGTTATAATAGTTTTCGCAAAAATGTCGTACATAAATTCTTTGGAACCCCGCTTGTGGTTGGCATGACTCTCGCTGAAATTAAAAGCGCGCTTGACGAACAAAAATCCATCAACGATGTCGTTACCAGTTTCTTTGGAAACCGACTTGCGTCAGGCATAAATCTCGGTGAAATTAGAACCATTTTATGGCTATTCTTTTTCAACAATAAGACGAAGAGGGTGATGAGTGAAAGTGACTTCACGGGAACTTATCTCGATTTTTTTAAACGAATAGAAGATCTTGAAAAGGTAAGGTTTCCGCACAAAGACTTTAAAAATATCGTGTATACGGTCAAACATGGAATCGTGGATTGGATACGAGACGAAGATATTTCAGGTACTACTATTCTTCTCGAGTGGAGTAGGGAAGCGAAGGTTGATGGGATCTATAGGTTAACGTGGACCTCTATCGATCAATTTAATATGATTGCGGACGGTAAAACCTACTCTGGTGGCGTCGCGACGTTCATTATCAAGACTGGCAAAACACCAACCTTTCACTTCGTCGCGGTTGATAGCTCCACCATTAGATCAAAAATAGCCTGGTGTATAGAACTCGTCAATGATTTTTCCGGCTGAAGTACTAGCAATTCCCGCTAACGATGGCAAATAATTGAAAACACTAGTGTTTTTAAAAATAAAAATGATTTCATCAACGCAATGTCGCTATTATCAGGTTAGAGAATTTCAGACTAGACTCAAAACCCTCGCCGAGGAGTATCAAATAAAAATAAAACAATACCAACGAAGAATCACCTCAATTGATATTACTATGTACTCGGTGTCAAGCGTTCTCGCTGGCGCCGGAATAATACTCGCATCGGTTACAATAATTGCCCCGGTCGTAGTTCCAATTTGCATTTCTGCGGCGGCTACAATCGCGGGTATATCAACCGGGATAACAAAAAAAATATCATCATGCAGCCAGAGTAAACTGCAGGATTACTTAGTTCAATTTCATATTGTATCAACCGCATACTCGCAATTATCCTCGATGATATCGTCGTCACTCGATAATACAATTATATCAGATAGTGAGTTCTCAGCGATGGTCAGTATTTATGATTCCGCGATATCAAAATTAGAGCGACAACAACAGTATAATAACAATGACAACACCGATGGAATTAGAAAACACGAACCCGAAAACCAGAATGATCTCAATAACCTCAACGATATCAGATAGTGAGTTCTCAGTGATGGTCAGTATTTATGATTCCGCGATATCAAAATTAGAAGTAAATCATGAGTATAATAACAATGACAACACCGATGGAATAACTTCAACAAATAGTGGAGAACACGAACCCAGTACAAACAAGCATGATATCAATAACATCAACGAATCCTGAATTCAGTGTGAATTTCCCTAGCCCAGTCCCCGTGAAGGAGATAGTGCTAGCAAAACTACGAGTGTATCACAGTTGGCCTAATATCAGATCGGTAGCATTTGGTGGTCAACAACCGAATAATTCACTGGTGTTCTCGTATAAGAATAAACCCGACGGTACCCCAGACTGGAACGTTGTTTCCATACCAACAGGGTCATACCAAATCGAACAAATCAATAATGAATTGCAACGTAGAATAAAATCCATTACTGGAACAGAATCGAAAATCGCTATAACAGTTCATGAGCCGACGCTATCATCCGCAATTGAGATAAGCACATAAGGATACGTCGTAGATATCTATCACAGTTCTATTAGAACCGCACTAGGATGGCCTGAATTACCACCGGGGGGGGGGGGGGGGAAACCGTTGATTTACCGGAACCACAAAAAACCGCTTATATCACAGACAGGATAAAACCCAATAATCCAGTAAAAAGTTAAAAGATCACGAAATCACCATAGAGTTGTTTGGTATCGGACATCTCTCAACTGGAAGAGAGAAGCCAAGGGAAGAGAATAGAGGGATATCATTTTGTTAACGAACCTGAAATCATTAAAAATTTCACAGCAATGAATAATGATTTATCGCTGTTGTTAATATCTCTTAAATCCGGTATTCTTACCCGAGATGAATTTATCAGCGTCGTAGAAACATGCAATAAAATTATCGACGATATGGAAACATTTAATTTGAAAATTATTCAGGATATATTAGATGACGATAATCCCCTATCGAGAACAAGATTTGCATCAGACTATAAAATCCCCGTGAAGGATATTCCGACATTCAAACTACCGGGATATAACGTACCGGAACTAAAAAAAACTTCTCAGTGACACCATCGATGTTGGTTTTAAAATAATTCATGATACGTGGAAAAAAACAGCATCACAGGAAATAAAAATCCTCAAACATAATAATGATCCAGATGGTGGCGGCAGGCATATCGCTCCGTTCAACGTGAATATTTCATCGGTGATTGCGCTCAATTTAGTATGCGATGTTATCGAAGGAAGCTATCAAATTAATCTCGAACGATCAAATCAAGCTCAGCAAGGATATATTCTTTATTCGTTTGCACCAACAGCCCCTCCAGGATTTTTAATAATCGAGTCTCCGGTTAATCCAGTCTATATGCGATGTCATAATGATTCATTAACCAGAATTAATTTAAAACTCACAGATCAGTCCAATAATCTAATTGATCTACAAGAAGAGGTGTTAGCGATTAGTCTGTTTGTGAAGTCCTAAAAACTGGATCAAATATTCGGTTGAACTCGTAAAAAATATATTAACCTGTAGCAGCAGAGAGGGTGAATGAAAACGACGCTGGCGTAGACGAGGAAGCGTTGGTTGTCGACGCTTTTTTACGATTCGACGCTTTCTTTGGTTGTTTTGTGCGTTGGTTGTCGACGCTTTTGTTCGATTCGACGCTTTAAGTTCGGTTGTAGGGTTCACCCTCTCTGCTGCTAAGTTTATACAGAAATCTCATTCATGTAACTTAATTATGTCTGGTTTGTCTCAATATCTACTCCAGTTACTTTAAAATGTTCAAAACACAGATAGTCGGATCATAGGCATAGTAGCACGATCAGAGCAAACCTCCCCGCTGCTATGTACTTACACTGGCTATCCAGAATCAAACAGGAAAGTTGTTCTCTGTGCTACGTTTTACGTTTCACTGACGGACTCCAGTCCAACATACCTATCTGACCTCGCTCATATGTGCTCAACAGCAAGTTACTTAACAACAAGTTACTTACGCTTCTCTTCTGACAATCGTGTACTCATTATTCCCACTATGAAAACGAAGTCATATGGACAACGTTTTTTTACCTACCAGGTCCCAGCAACGTGGAACGAATTGCCCATTGAAATTAGACACAAAGACAATGATCCCTTTCAAGTGTGCTCTCAAAAACTCACCTTTTTCGACTGGAATAAGAAACGTAAAGACCTAATAATGTTTCCTACCATAAATAGTTTCAGCATTTGTTTATGTTATCTAATTTCGTTTTTTGTGTGTAGT
The DNA here is from genome assembly GCA_029339505.1 of Unio delphinus. Classification (NCBI taxonomy): domain Eukaryota; kingdom Metazoa; phylum Mollusca; class Bivalvia; order Unionida; family Unionidae; genus Unio; species Unio delphinus. The sequence continues at coordinate 2,123,484 of JAQISU010000219.1, forward strand.
CATATCATTATATATGATGTAAAGCATTTAGAGCTTCTAAATATTAGGCGCTGTACAAAGTTCTCATTGTTATTTGTATTCTCATTATTATCATTTATGGAACATTTCAAACTCTCTGATTTTATGTTTTCAATTAATTCAAGAAATTATTGATGTATTGAACACAAACTTATTCTTTAAACATATATTTTAAGAGTTCGAAGATTGTGTCTCTGTCTAACATGCTAAAAAGAATTTTTAAGGTTAAGTTTTGGTTTTAATTATCAAGTAAATTCTACACAATATTGCAATATTGTTCTGTTTTCTTCTCTTTTTCTCTAATTAAAACAGACATAATAATTTATAACGTAAATATTTAGTTCACTCAAAGTGACCCAGTAATGAAGAATTCTCAACACATTGTTCCATGATATAATTCTTCTAAATTTGCATCACAATCAAATCAGCTCCAACTGTTAATCAAAAATCAACCTTTATGTTACAAATGTTTTGTCAGTTTTATCATCAGATTTACTCAACAAATTTGATTCCTCTGTAATTTTGATCGATTGTTAAGTCCTTACACTTGCTCCTTAAAATTATAATTTCGCAAACCATAGTTTTGAACCTCTGAAGCTTAAGTGGATTTTTGCTTCGTTTTAGTTTTTACATTAGATGATTTAATTTGTGGAATATCGATTGGAAACTAAACATGGGATGAACTAAACATGGGGTGAAGGTTTTCCAAGCGTGGGTCATTTCTAAACATGAATTTAATATTGACATGACTCCATGAGTCATACTCACTTCGTCTGCCCATTCCTCAAACCGCAATAACAAAGCAACAACAACACAAAAAACGAAAACATACTTAAATACCAAATTTCAGCAGGAAAGTACTCTCTCTCTCTCTCTCTCTCTCTCTCTCTCTCTCTCTCTCTCTCTCTCTCTCTCTCTCTCTCTCTCTCTCTCTCTCATGTATTATTTCACTTTGCACACTAGCGTCATCTGGGAACACATGGTCAACGTTCTGTATAACCTCTGTTAACTCTAATTTCTCGACCCAGAGACCGTGAAATGCACACAAACTGCTTGTCACTACTTTTTACTCGCTCCCAATATCCCCTGCGGCACTTTAGGTCAATTTCACCAGAAATGCCTGCGTTGTTTAAAATTCTACAAATGAATTGGCATTCTTTTAATAATTTAAAACGTATAGCAATACACCATTTCAGATAATTCATAAATGGACTATTAATGATATTTCAAGTTGTAAAAGTAGTTCCATGTTTGGTGCGGATATAAAATGTTTTTTAGGTGTGTAATACAAAATAATTGACTGACCATCTTTATCGAATGCAAGATCAGGTATGTAAAATTAAATGGGTATGTTATTTGGGTGTTATTTATAAGCAAATGCAGTTAGAACCAGATTAGACCAGACATCTCCCCTTTGGCCATTAACTATCCCAGCGTTAAACACACTACGAACTATGTTTGTTACCACTGAAGGCACATACAGGAAATATAGACAAACAAACATACGCACACATGTACAGAAGCTATAAAAAATGATATAAGTAATTTGTTTGCAATTTGTTTTATTTCGTCTTGCTGGCAGCTAACGCAAATTTGTCTTCGATACGAGATGTTTGCGGTAATAATTTGTAACTGAATACAAAAATGGATGTTTTAGTCTGACTAAACCATAAATAATGTTACGTACAAAATGTATCATCTTGTATAGGTCTTTGTCACGCTGATGAACGTAAGTGTCCGGTTGAATAATTTGTCAAATAGCTAATTTACATACCTTTTATGGTATGAGTTCAAAACTGTATATGCCTTATTAACTGCCAGACAAGTTCGTGTGAATTGTACAAGAAAATCACAAAAAAACATTTGGTGAAATGTTGTATGGAAGATTTCATTGTAAATTAAATTGTGACTAAACTAATGTGATATATCTGTAAAAACAAGACAGTAATTATTCAAAGGGACGCCTTGGACTGATTGATATGACACAATGACATTTCAGTTTAGAGCACCCCCTTCTAATATAAGCCAGTTCCAGGTGTGAGAATAATGGTGAGGTACTTGTCAAAGAATCCATGGGGCGATCTTATACGTCTAAGATGTTATTGTCCACCCCGACTAGCTCTAATTTCCATGCCCAGAGGCCGTGAAATGCACATAAACTGTTTATTGCTACCGTTTACTCTCTCCCAATAACCCCAGCGGCAAAAGCGACCATTTTCACCAGATATGACTGTGTTGCTTAACATTCCAGGTGTGACAATGGCAAGGTAATTTTCAGACTCCATGGGGCGTTGTTATATAATAATACTATTAATGAGGACTTTGTATTGCGCCTTATCTTTAGAAGCTCTAAGCGCTTTACAACGTATATAACAATGTGATATCAAAAACAAAAAACAAACACCATGAAATTCGAAACCATAAAAAAATGCAGAAAATAGTTAAGGTAGGAAACATTATTCAGTCTTTAAGTTTGTTCTTGCAGTCGAGAAAGGTGAGTTTTAAGAATGTCTAATTTCATTCCTCGTTGCTGGGCCCTGGTATGAAAAGAACGTTGTCCATATGACTTCGTTTTCATAGTGGGAATAATGAGTATACGATTGTCGAAGATATTATTGTCCACCTCAACTAGCTCTAAGTGCTATGCTCTGAGACCGTGAAATGCATACAAACTGTTTCCTGCTACCTTTCACTCTCTCCCAATATCCCCGAGGACAAAAGCGGCCATTTTCACCAGACTGCGTTGCTTAAAATTCCGAACGTGAATTGGCATTCTATTAAATAATTTAAAATGTATAATAATAAATATTCCGGATATTTTGTAAATGGTCTATTAACAATATTTCAAGTTGTAAAAGTAGTTCCAAGTTTGGTGAACGATAACGAAATAAGTTTAGGTGTGTAATACAGAATTACAGACTGAACATCTTTGTCGAATGCCATATCAGGTGTGTAAATCTAAATGGATATATAGACCAGATTTTACCCTTTGTTCATTTTATCATCGCAGCGTTAAACACACTACGAACTATGTTGTTGTTACTGCTACATGTACATAAAGGAATCATTAACAAATAAACATACGCATACGTGTACAAACAAAACAAACAACAAAAAAGAGACAAGCAATTTGGTAATTTGTTTTAGTTCGTTTTGCTGGCCGCTAACGCAAATTTTCTTCGATACGAGATGCTTGCGGTGGTAATTTGTAATTGAATACAAACATGGATGTATCAATCTTACTAAACCATAAATTGTATTACGTACACATTGTTTAAAATGTCACCTAGTATAGGTCTTTGTTAAGCGACCGAACGTGAGTGTCCGTTTGGATAGTTTGTTAAATAGGTACTATACACATGGTATTAAAGTATGAATTCAAACCTTATTAACTGCCAAACATATTCATGTAAACTATACAAGCCAATGACAACATTATTTGGTGAATTGCTGTTTGGAAGATTTCGACGTAAATAAAATTTTCTCTCAAATTAGTTCCTATGTCTAAAATAACAAGACAGTAATAGTTCAAAGGTATCCTTGCATTGATTGATACGGCACAAAGCTCTCAAGTCCACTTTGGACGACACAACACAAAGGATTAAATAAGAAGAATCATATGAAACAAAAGAAATACAATATTAATACAGAAATATTACAGAAGAATGAACCGTGAAAACGACTCAAAAGACGAATGGGACACACGAAGAGAAATGGCGGCTAACAAAGCAAACAAAGAAGTTAAAAGAAATTTAGAAATATTTAAATACAAGACGAATAGACGGATCTTTTCTAGAATGCACATACAGAAAAGGGAGAAAGGAACTCGACATATCAGGAATACCAAGAGAAAGAGTACCAGAGATAACAGCAGTACTAGTTGCAATAAAAGTATTAAAAAAAACACAAAACGGAATACTTGCAACGGATATACTCAATCAAATCAAAGGGTATAAATGCTACATTGTACGCCATAAAGGAATCCAGCCCGTATTACCATTTGGAGCATTAAATATTGCAGTGGAAAAATTTGCAGTCAAAGAGCCTGCATCCATTTTGCGGAGAAAAAAGAAAAGAAACAAACTGGATAATTACACCGCCTTGACATACCACTCGATAATACCGCTAGAAGCAACGGTCGAACAGTTGGAGACAAAATTGAATATTAAGGTGATTTCATCAAGATTAGAAACAGTTCTCCTGACATCAATCTACATTGGAACCAGACTTTTTGAAATTGAAGAAAGCAAATTATTAAAAGTGAAACGAGCGTTCCTTCTGCACGGTTTTGTGGCTAACTCGTAGTATAATGGGCGCATAAATGTGACAAGATTGGACATACTCTACATCACTGCCCTAAAATCCACGAGTTCCATCAAGACATAAGAGTTTTGATGAAACAACATCTAGAAGAAACACAAATGCCTAAGAAAGAACAGAAAAATCATATAAAAATTATATAGGAACAAACAAGCCACCTCTACCTCCAACAAGATACAACAAAAACAGTGGCAAAACGGAAAGAGAACTCTCAACATGAAAAAAAAAAACAGAACGTACTGACACCAAAAACAAAGACAGGGACCAGAACAATAGAGAAATCACAATTAGAATCAACAATGTTTACAAAGGTAGAACATATTCAGAAACAAAACAACAGAAGAGAACTCACCAGAAACCACAAAAAAAAAAAAAATAAACAACAGCGGAGCAAATAGCAACAAAATATGGAGAAACAACCGCATTATCAAATAACCAGAAACAAACAAAAGTACAGGAATCCACAAGGGAAACAAAACCAGGTAAAACAAAGGTACACAAGACACTAATAACAACAACACCAGGGAATGAAAAACAAAAACAACAAAAAAATTATCAACAAAGGAACAAGAAAAAGATTCAGACAAAGACAGAGTCAGAAAGAGAGAAAAAAGAAGGTGGATCGGAAGAGAGAAGAAGAGATGAGGACGGATGAAGAATTCCTACTAGAATATGATGAATGTTTACAATGAGAAAACAAAAACAGTAAATTTCATATGAACTTTAAATAGAAACAAAAAATAAAAATATAGCAGAACAATTACAAGTGTGACAGGAGGGCATCTCTAACTGGTCTGTAAAGATCACACATGGCGCACCCTCCCGGATGGATACAGCACAGAAACTGTTTAACGCACAATCTCACTCAGGCTCGGCCCAAGGATGTGCGGGGCCCTAGGCAGCAAGCGACTATATATATATATATATATATATATATATATATATATATATATATATATATATATATATATATATATATATATATATATATAATTACCTTGCTAAGTTAATGTCTTAAAAGCGCGGGGCCCAAGGCGGTTGCCTCTTTTGCCTTGCCATAGGGCCAGGCCTGATCTTACTTTTTACGAGCAACCAATACATGTTCAGGTGTGAACACGACTGCTCGGAAATTATCATGACATTCGACAGGGAGTGGTTATCTGATGTTGGCCAATGTGATTAGTCAATTTTCACAGGAGGGTGGAGTGACGATGAAATCAGGTAGTTTAAAGACTTGGGAGATAACGATTTTAATCCAATTTGATCACCAGGCCTTTAAAAGGACGTTATCAGAATATTATACTGGAGACTTGGAGTTCAGTTGGAAGTAACAGAAACGACTTATTTTCCATGCAAGGCATTTATGAAGAGTGTTTTAATTTTGTGCTATGTTTTCGGTAGGACTTGTCGTGTTTTTATTTTTTAAAATCATTCGTTTAGATTATCATTAGCAAAGTAATAGGATAACTTCATTACTTCGTAATAGTTGAATTGACTATGTGTGTCTGGAAACCAGGATAACAAAAAAAATACTTGTTTCAAAATCATAAAAATCGGTTAGTTTATATATATTTCTTTAAGATAGGAAAGAGTTAGATTTTTAACGTTTCTTTTCTTACCCGGCCAACAAAATGGCGGAAGAAGTTAATGCATCCATACACAATATAGCTGACCTAGACATATCTGTAAGCACCTTGGAGACCAATTTGGACCAGTTCCTTTTGATCATCATGGGATTGTGCCTACTGTGTGAGTATTATTATTATTATTATTATTATTATTATTATTATTATTATTATTATCTTTGTTGTTGTTTTCATGAGTTTAGGAAAGGTTTCAAATACATCATAATAGAAAGTTTGTATGAAACTAACTTCAAGAAAAGAAAATGAAGAAAAATTGGAACATTGTAATTTAATTGGTGTATGTTTTCTTCATAACCAATAATTATCTTTTTAAACTATACTAATGAAACAAATAGCGTAGAGAAAACATGACAGTCTTATGCAACTTTAAACAGTAAAATGGCAATAGCAATGTTTCTCTCATCAAGACGGATGGTAAAAGTGTCAATTACTTAATTAACCGGCTTTAGTGACCCTGTGTTTAGTTAGAAGCGGATCAAGCGGGCCCATTTCAACCAGTATCAAGTGGTATCGAGGTGGTCAGTTCCAACCGGCATTACCGTAGTAAATTCTTATTCGTAAACGCACAATAATTCAATTATAAACAGGTTCAAGACGGCCCATTCCAACCAGCTGAAGTGACCTCGTATTCAGTTACATGCGAGATCAAGATGGTCAGCTCCAACCGGTTTTAGTGACTTTTATTTGTTCAATTACAAGCGAGATGGAAGCGATCCATTTCTACGTGAGTCAGTTCATGAACTTTTGAATGTTAGTTTATCGTTGAGATCTTGATTTTAATAGCCATTCCATGACATCTGCAGCATTTGGCCCAAGATTAAAGTCAGAATTGATACATAAAAATGGAGGGCGAGGCAAAGTTATTTAGAGACTCTGTAAATTAGAAATAGGATTACTGAGGATACTTTTTTTTAACGAGTTCAATTTCTTCTTCTTCTTCTTCTTCTTCTTCTTCTTCTTCTTCTTCTTCTTCTTACTAAACTTGATAAAAAGTCTATATCTGATCTCAGGTCTCAATGGCTATTCAGCCCTTGCCCTAGGTCTTTCCGATCTTAGGTGTCACTGGCTGAAAAATTTGAAAAAACATAACGACGCGTAGTGATACACCAAGTCAGGCTTAGATGGTGACAAGACGATGGAAACTGACATTACTGACAAATGCCGTGTATGCCGTGGCATCATTCATAAAAATATCTAAAGATAAAACAAATTTATGTTGCTTATCTGTTGTCTTTTTGTTGAGTGTCTATTTCCACTCGAATGTCGTCATTCTTATAAGTAAACGGATAAATAAACGTTAGTGCGTTGCTATTTCTTGAATGGTAGAAAGTACAGTGGAAAGCTTATGCTGTTGATGGAATTCAAGCTACAAGCCGCTTCAAGACTTCACTCATAAAAGTAAGGTACTTTGAACTGGGTAAAACAAGTATTTTAAATGAAGCCCCCATCTCCCATCCCCGAAGCAGCGCTGACAGACTCTCAGGGTGTACATAGTGACGACACCGAAATAATAAGAAGGAATGAGTACAGATAAGGAAAGAGGGGAAGAAGGCAAAGGAGACCGAATACAACTCTGGGTGCACACAAGAGGCACAGCTACAGAAAGAGGAATAGGAAAATAGAGAAGAAGAAGAAGAAAAAAAACAACGAGAAAATGAATGAAGAAAATTTTCAGCATCGCAATATAATTTGGTTTTGTTTTCTCCATAACCAAGAATTATTTTTAAACATTAGTAATGTAAACAATTAGCGTACAAAAATCTTATGCAACTTTAAACAACAAAACGCCCATAGCAACTTCTCTTACGTCAAGACTGAGGACAAACGTGTCAATTACTTAATTAACTGGTTTGAGTGATTCTGCGCTCATCAAGGCGATCAATTCCAACCGGCTTTAGTGACCATGTATTCAGTTACAAGCAGGATCATGGAGGTCAGTTCCATCCGGCTTTAGTGTCCTTTAATTCAACTAAAAGCGGGATCAAGGCGGTAAATTCCAACCAGCTTTAGTGACGCCGTATTGTCTGTGAGATCTTTATCGAAATGACCTTCCATTACATCTGCAGCATTTTTCCTCGATATGTTAGGCATAATTGCTAAAGCGGATGAAGGGTCAGGCAAAGTTAAATTTATTTAGTGATTCAATTATTCAGAAATGGGATTATTTGGACGAGTTCAATTTGATCATGAGTGGATTGTGTTTTCTTTCTTATGATAATGATACGGTTATCGCAAATCTTAGGTGTCAATGGCTATTCAGACACTTGCTCTATCTTCGTCTGATCTTAGGTATCAATGACTGTTCAGACCCTTGCCCTATCTTTGTCTGATATTAGGTATCAATGGCAGATCATTGCCTTATCTTTGCCTGATCTTAGGTATCAATGGCAGATCATTGCCCTATCTTAGTCTGATCTTAGGCATCAATAGCAGATCATTGCCCTATATTTGCATGATCTTAGGTATCAATATCAGATCATTGTCCTAGCTTCGTCTGATATTAGGTATCAATAGCAGATCATTGCCCTATCTTAGGTATCAATAGCAGATCATTGCCCTATCTTTGCCTGATCTTAGGTATCAATAGCAGATCATTGCCCTATTTTCGTCTGATCTTAGGTATCAATAGCAGATCATTGCCCTATCTTCGTCTGATCTTAGGTATCAGTGACTGTTCAGAACCTTGCCGTATCTTTGTCTGATATTAGGTATCAATGACTGTTCAGACACTTGCCCTATCTTCGTCTGATCTTAGGTATCAATAACAGATCATTGTCCTATCTTCGTCTGATCTTAGGTATCAATGACTGATCATTGCCCTATATTTGCCTGAACTTGGGAAACAATGTCTTTTCAGACCCTTGCCCCATCTTTGCCTGATCTTAGGTATCAATGGATTGTCAGACCCTTGCCCTAGCTTTCTCTGATCTTATACATCAATGGCCATTCATATATCTTACTACTGATACATAGTCAGGCTTAGATGGTGAAAAGACGATTGAAACTTATATTGCTTACAAATGCTGTTGCATAATTCATAAAAATATCTAAAGATTTAAAAAAGAATTATGTTGCCTATCTTTTTTTTGCTGAATGTCTCATTCACTTGAATTTCCTCATTTTTTCGTAAATGGACAAATAAACGTTAGTGCGTTGCTAATTCTCGAGTGGCAGAAACGTGTTGTCTGAAGTAAAGCGGAAAGCTTATGTTGATGAGGGAATTCTAGCTCCAAGTACGGGTACTCTTGATTTCACTCATAAAAAGGGAATTTGAAATGGGTAAAATAAACTTTTAAAGGAAGCCTGCAAGGTTTTCGGGAGAGTCGGCGCTGAGAGACTCTCGGGGTGTACGTATTGACGACACCGAGAGAATCAAAAAGAAGGAATAATAAGGAGGGCATAAAGGAGGAAGGCGAATGAGGATATAAAAAATAAAAGAAAATTTCAGGGTGTACACTAGATGCCTGAAGTACAGAAGGAGGAAGGAAGACAACTTAGTAGCAGATGAATGCAAGGACCAACATACTGAAACTCTCTCACAGTATTACATTATCTTTCGTGTGACGAATTAAAGTGAAAAGTGGAAGTTGGATAAGAAGGGCAGTTATTGTGTCATATAGTATTAAACTGAAGCTTTGCATCAAAGTTATTATTAATATTTGAATTAAAGATTAATGTCCAGGAAATTAGTTTAATTGACTTTTATATTTTACAAAATTATTATCTATTCAACCTTGAGTTGTTCTATGTTAACGCAATGTCGTCATTACTGACTGGGGGCTCTGGAATCGGTTAAATTCACACACACACACACACACACACACACACACACACACAGCCTAAAACTTTAAAAGAGAAAGAAGCAAAAAACCATCAAGTTTTGTTTTTAAAATTTTTTAAAAAATTAATATATTTCTCTAGAATACAAGGTGACATTTTAAAACAACTTTTAATATTGTCAAGAAAATCCTTAATAGTCCTAACTGTTCTGTTACAAATCATAATAAAGAAATTTTTTAATTAAATTCTTGTATTCCAACGAAGATCCAATGCGTTAATGTGCCTTAGTCTTGAATATGTTAATATACAAGTGCTTTAGAATGCAGAGATGTGTCGACAGTCGGTTTATGTTTTATAATAATACAATCCAGGATGTACTCGTCTGAATTCACTCTAATTACATATTAACGTCTCTGTTCAAGAATATTATTAAAGAGCTCTCTGTATTTACAGTGAATAACAATTTGAATAATTATTTCACCCAAATAAAATACTGACAACAGCAATACGATTGAAAATGCCTCTAATGTTAAATGGAAGAATGAGTAATTTCACAAATAAACAAAATTATGTATATAAACTACGACATAAAAATAGAACCTGGTTGAGTGTCAAAAGTTCTCTTCTAGAACCATCTCAGCTGTCATGAAGATAATAGATATTGTAACGGCTGGCTCGGTATCAAGGGTTATCAGTACAATATTGCACAAGTCCCTGGTCAGAAGTATTGCGCAACTTGGAAAAACAACACTCGACACCGCCTTCCGTTAATACTCGTTTATCTAAGGAATGACCTCTACGGTGTAATTTGATCGGTCATAGAGTGGATATGGTAATCTGAGATGGTATCTTGAACACGACAACACACTAGCCCCCGTAAAGATAAAAAGATAATTTAATTAAAATACAATTAAGAGAAGAATGACACAGTAAATTACAATTTTCTTTCCTTCTGACTATTCTTCGTTCAGAAGTACTTCAAAACCGAAGCTTTAAAATAGCAGATACGTTAATTAAAATTCAAACACTAATAAAATAAATGAATTTAACCGTTAATAACTGATAATAACTTTCATCATGAAATCGAATGTTCATTAACATTGGACTGTTTGGTGATTCACAATGACCTTGTTCGTCGATTGGTTTTTTCCTTCTGCGTGCGTCACGACTTTAGCTTTCCCTTTGATTGAACGGGGAATTCCACACTCTGACTTCTGACTTCTTTTCAATCCTTTTTCTTGACTTCTTTTCCCTCCTTTTCTTGACTTCTCGCTAATTCTCACTCTTTCCAAACAAACTATTTTCCTTTGAAAAGAAAAGGGTAAAACGCCCTAAGTATCTTGTTATGCTTTAAGAGTTGAGATTGTCCGTCCGTCTTTCTGGTTCGAACAATCAGTGTTAACTTTTATACGGCTAACAAATACTACACAAGTCTTCAGATCAATAGAGCTATACTGCTAATTATCAACATCAGAATTTGGGAAAGTCACATATATTCCCGTAAATCATTACGTAAAGTGAGGTAATATATCATAACACCAATCCATATTCACTAATATGATAAATTCAAAATTAATGTAGCACTTTCCAATCATAAATGTACACGGCGGGTTTTCTACAACACCCATTAACCTACCTAAGTATATAAGGTGAAAATGCTAATTCAGAATTAAAAAATACATTATTAAATCAATGTAATATCGAACTATCAAAAATATGAACACATCATGCATCTGTAACGAAGAAACATCATATCAAAGTACGTTATTAAATCAATGTAATACCGAACTATTTGTATCATAGTATCAATACATTATGCATCTGTAACAAAGAAACATCACATAAATTACATCATGATAAATGTGAATTTGAGTTAAATACCTTGTGTTTTTGGCGTCTCACAATCGTTCCACATTCAGTTTTTCCCTGGAACCCAATACTATTTTACGAACGTCCTTTCCTAAAGTCCGCTCGGAGTCCTGGTAATTACTTCTACCTTCGGTTTCTCTCTTGCAGAGAAATTTTTAGACTAATTCAAACTCATAAGCTCAGAGAATATATTTCCCCGATCCTACGGTTCGACACCCCCCCCTCCTTCTACATTTGACTAATCGGAATAAATGCTATTCCTACAGACATTTTGAAAATCCGTCTATCAAGATGCCAAAAATGCCACTTGGGGTCGAAATATCACCCTACCATTTGTTTCAAATCACTTTGACATCTATACGTGAGAAATTCTCTCTCTCTTAAGCGTGTCAAACACCAAGTTCGGTTCTACTATCAATATTCTAACAGCCTGACCCAGTTAAGTAAACATTCTTTCGTCCAAACTCCTACTCCAAGACAGTTAATTGTCGGCTAGACTAAAAATTAATTAATGAATTTCACTGGCGAAAAATTTGGCACTTGACAGATATTGACAAATTTATAATAAAGAACATCGGAGACATCAGACCCACTAGTTATTTCCATGCGGGAATACCAATGGGGTAGACCCAGACCCAAACAAACATGCTTACATTAATCATGATTTGAATAATTAATCCGCAATGTGTGCCTTATGTTTCCGATATTCTTCATTATAATTTTGGCAATATATTTTATCTTCATGTACTTTCTACTTATGTCGGACTGAGACTTCTCGCTTACCTTCCGAAACCTAAATTAATTTTGAGAGGAAGAATACTTGGACGTTTGAATTTCGTCCGGGAAACACCCACACGTTCAGCTTAGCCAGTCAGGATAAACTTTATTTAACCTCAAAAAATTTAATATGTCCTTTGAAGCAAGAATAATACCGTCTAGTCCGTCTTTAATACAACAATTTCTGGAAAATACCATTTTAGGACTCTTATTTCAAATTGTCGAAAATTGTCTCTGGCTTGTCTCTATTTTGTTTGTCGTTTTTATTTGCGTAACCCTCAAAGTTAACATCGCCTTTTCTATGTCTAACCGATATCCAGTGGGTCCTAATTAGAAATCAATTATGCTCTCCTAATTAGAAATCAATTATGCTCTCTAGGCCACCGGAGCGGTTGATTGAGTGGATAGCATTCCTACATAATAGTCACCTGACCGTTGGTCTGTATTTCTGCAAAAACCAGTTGCAATCAGCGGCTGTGATGTGCCTCTCAGAGTGGTACGGAGAGCCAGTATTCCTGGATACACTAGTCGATGTCGACTGCTACAGCGTGTACATGTAGCTGGAAACGGCTCTTTACTCAGGCTGACATGTCACTAAAATGGCTTGACTCGTTGCCATGGTACCTAAATGACTACACACGTTGCCATGGTACTAAAATGGCTATCATATGTGGTGCTGTACTTTTAAACACCATTTAGCTAGCCATGAAAAAAAAACCTGCTTTGTATCATTATCCTACGCCACATACTCGAGTATTCAACGGAAACTTCGAAATGTAAACTCACTTTCAATGTAGAATAATAACTACTAAGCTCTTCTTTTTCTTATTTCAGTTATGCAATCTGGTTTCGCACTTCTAGAGGCAGGGTCAGTCCGCAGCAAGAACGTCACTAACATTCTAATCAAGAACGTTTGCGATTCATGTAAGCGCATGTCTTATATTACATGAAAGAATTGCTATTAAAAGTAAATTGTTTTTCATTTTCATAGAAAAGTAGAAGCTATATATATATATATAAATATATATATATATATATATATATATATATATATATATATATATATATATATATATATATATATATATATATATAATGATCACACACACACAGAGTTCCAATGCGATTAACGCCTGCATTACTAGATCAATAAAAAGAAGTTCCTAAATACAATAACTGTAAGACAGTGACATTTTGCAAATATAAGTTGTACTTACAAGTTTTAAAATTGAGCATTTTGTTAAATAAACGACTTTTTGCGCGGATTGATCCAGTGAACATCACTGTTGTGAGAGTACGATGGAAGCATTTCAGAGCGGTTGAATCCGACAGATTCCGGAGCCAGTTCAACCAGTGGAAGAACCCTGGAAAAGCCCTGGTAAGAACCACCGAGACTCAAACCCACACTGTCTAAGGTGAGATGGCAGTGATCGGCACTGGACCACTCGACTACGTGCGGTCCATTTACGATACTATATGGTGGGACAGATTATCGAGTCATTCATGTTTAGTCACTGATAATTTGTATTATTTATATGGAGAACGAATCATAACAAGTGTTATAATAGAAGCCAACTTTCTTTGTAGCTCGTTTTAATCAATTTCTTCATGGCATAGTAGAGGGTCCACATTCTTGATGCTTGTAACATCTGTTCAGTGTGTGTGAGAGAGAGAGAGAGAGAGAGAGAGAGAGAGAGAGAGAGAGAGAGAGAGAGAGAGAGAGAGAGATTTAAGTTTGTTTTGGTTTTAAGGTTGTTGTTGTTGGTTTGTTGGGCGGAGTGGGTAGGTGGGCAGACGAAGTGAGGAAGACTCATGGAGTCATGTCAAGATTCAAGGCATGTTTAGAAATGATCCACGCTTGGAAAACCTTTACCCCATGCTTAGTTTCCAATCGTAATTCCTCAAATTATATCATCTAATGTAAAAAATAATACATTAATTAATACAATAAAATACGTAGCTAAAATCCACTTAAGTTTCAGAGTTTCAAAACTATGGTCAGCGGAAATGTACGTTTAAGGAGCAAGTGGAGGGACTTAACAATCTATCAAAATTACCGAGGAATCGAATTTGTTGAGTAAATATGATGATAAAACTGACAAAACATTTGTAATATAAAGATAGATTTATCACAGACAGCTGCAGCTGATTTGATTGTGATGCAAATTTGGAAGAATTATATCTTGTAACAATGTGCTGAGAGTTTTTCATTACTGGGTCACGTTGAGTGAACTAAATATTTATATTATAAATTACTACATCTGTTCAAGTAGAAAAAAGTGAAGAAAACAAAACAATATTGCAATATTGTGTAGAATTTACTTAATAATTAAATCCAAAACGGAACATTAAATATTTCACTTGGCATGTTAGAAACAGACACAATCTTCGAACTCTTAAAAATATATGCTTAAAGTACCATTTAAGTTCAATACATCAATAATTTCTTGAATTAATTGAAAACATAAAAATAGAGTTTGAATGTACTATAAATAATAATAATAATAATAATAATAATAATAATAATAATAATAATAATAATACTAATAATAATAATGAGAACTTTGCATAGCGCCTATTCTTTAGAAGCTCTAAACGCTTTACAACATATATAATGATATGACTACAAAAAGAAACACAAAACCCAACAAAACCCACCCACCCACCCCAAAAAACGCCATGAAATTGGAAAACCAAAAAATGCTGAAAATATTTAAGGTTGGAAACATTATTAAGTCTTTAAGTTTGTTATTGCAGTCGAGAAAGGTGAATTTTTGAGAGCACTCTTGAAAGGGATCACTGTGTCTTTGTGTCTAATTTCAATGAACAATTAGTTCCACGTTGCTGGGCCTTGGTTTGCAAAAGAACCTGGACCATATGAATATGTTTTCATAGTGGGTATAATGAGTATACGATTGTCAGAAGGGGAGCGGAATAATCGTGCTGGTGTATACACATGGGTGAGGCCAGATAGGTATGTTGGACTGGAGTCCGTCAGTGAAACGTAGCACAGAGAACAAATTTTGTGTTTGATTCTGGATCGAATGGATAGCCAGTTTAGGGTATTGAGCAGCGGGGAGGTGTGCTCTGATCGTGCTACTATAAGGATGATCCGATTAGCTGTGTTTTGCACTTTTTGATGTTTCTGGAGTAGATATTGAGACAAACCAGACATAACTGAGTTACATGAATGAGATTTCTGTATAAACTTTAATATATTGAATTACTGTTAGTGTTTCAAAATATGCACTAAAACGTGTTTTTTATGTAGTGTCTATTCAGTGAGAAAAGTGTGAGAAAAGATGTCGTTCCATGTTCATAACCAATCTTCTGTTTGAATAGTAAGCAGTAGGTGACAAAAAATAGCTTGCCTGCGACTGCAGATTAAATCCATTATCATGGTTTATACAGCATTTGTAAAATTTCAAAGCTACTTATCATATCTGCAATGTAGATAGGCCGATGACGTAACTACAGAGTAAATATTTCGGCCTAGTCTTCTACTTTACGTACACCAGGATGGGGTGTACACTATCTTTCATAAAATGTCAAATCCCAAATTCGTTGTTTTCTTCTTCAAGTCTATAATTAAAACATTGAACGACATTGTGCATAATATGTGCTATGTTATATATACAAAACCAGATAAGTGTTTCCGAGTCGGGCGAAAGAACTCATTAGATACGGTGTAGGAACATTGTCTTGGTCAACGACTTAACAAACTCGTTCTTGCCGCCTGCTCGGAAACAGACACATATAAGTTGTCTATGTATCGAAGAAGAAGAAGAAAAAGAAGAAGAAGAAGAAGAAGAAGAAGAAGAAGAAGAAGATGATGATGATGATGATGAAAAAAGGCCTAAATATGAATCAGGGGATTGAACAACATACATAAGTTCAGATATACTTCCAAAATGTAGCTCCAAAAGTAATACCATCACTGTGGCAATGATTGTGGCTACGCTATTTTGGCGATAGTATTTTCCTCACACTAACATATAACAAAAGAGGATTCGTGTTTTGTTCTGAGCTGGAGGAAGGAATGAGTTTGATATGGCTTAGGGATACGTCGAGGCCGTTAGGTCGAGGAGTGTTCATCAGCCATCCATGTCAAACGAGTTCCTTTCTTCAACTTAAATCAGAACACGGGAGTACAGGCTTGAGTTTGCTTAGTTCTTATTCTTTTACATTTTTAAAAAAAATATTCGTACCCTTACAATATCAAAAGAATTGAAAACGAATAGATAGATAGATAGATAGATAGATAGATAGATAGATAGATAGATAGATAGATAGATAGATAGATAGATTTCCGTTTTATTTTCAGTCATCTGTGGTGTATCCTACTGGCTCTTTGGCTTTGCATTTGCATATGGAGAGGGAAATCAATTCATTGGCTATACCCATTTCGCGATTGCTGACCTTCCTGCCAATCGCTATGGATACTTCTTCTTTCAGTTCACTTTTACTGCAACTGCCGCCACTATTGTGTCGGGGGCCATGGCCGAGCGGTGTGAATTTATGGCCTATTTTATCTTCAGCTTCATCATAACTGGTAAGAGACTAAAACACAAACATGTTTATGGGAATAATTAAGTGTATTCCAGAAACAAAATTTAATTTTTAGGACGGGAATATTTCTAAGGATTATTACATAACAATGTGTCAGGACTTATGCGAAACATGCCATTCTGCTAGTCAGCGGTTGTGACGTTGCAGCATAATTTGCTCACTTTGTACCATCAGGCATTTAATATCGATCTTCGTTCTCGACACGTGCAATTAGAATTCTGTGTACGTACAAGGTTGGTAGTTTATGCAGATTTTTTTGGATTCTACCATCTGAAATATTTTGTTATGATTTCATTCCAAATGATAAGAGAAGTTGAATGACGCCAATAGACAGCTGTATACGAACGTGAAATCTTTTTTCCCCAGCATGTAGCATGCAGGTATTTAACATGTTGAATATCTCCTAAAAGCAAAGGAGTGAAACTGACCGAAACTTACCTACTTCATAAATTACAGTCTGTCATAATTGCAAAGACAATAGATAATATTGTTGACTTCGATTGCTTTGTTGGTGAAAACTCTGACATCAATGCACGACTGCATGCAACTGCTGTTGTCTATTTCACTAAACATTGATGTAAATTGACCCGACATTTATCTTGGTGTTGACTCCAACTGTACGCATGTCTAGCTCGTGACAAAGAAACTTCTATCTCCCGAAACAGACTTGTACCAATATCATGGATAAGACTTTAGCTTTGACATAATTTGGATTTTGATCGCTGATGTTGAAACTGGCACGAAGTAAGAGTTGAGAAGCTGCACCTCTTCTGTGTATGTACAATGAACATCTCTTGACATTTTCGTAACTTTATGTATGTACAATGTAGATCTCTTGACATTTCCGTATCTTCGTGTACGTGCAGTGTAGAGCTCTTGAAAGTTTCGTAACTTTGTGTACGTGTTATGTAGATCTCTTGACATTTCCGTATCTTTGTGTACGTACAATGTACATCTCTTGACATTTCCGTATCTTCAAGTACGTGCAATGTAGATCTCTTGACATTTCCGTATCTTTGTGTACGTACAATGTACATCTCTTGACATTTCCGTATCTTCAAGTATGTTCAATGTAGATCTCTTGACATTTCCGTATCTTTGTGTACGTACAATGTACATCTCTTGACATTTCCGTATCTTCAAGTACGTGCAATGTAGATCTCTTGACATTTCCGTATCTTCGTGTACGTACAATGTACATCTCTTGACATTTCCGTATCTTCGTGTACGTGCAGTGTAGAGCTCTTGAAAGTTTCGTAACTTTGTGTACGTGTTATGTAGATCTCTTGACATTTCCGTATCTTTGTGTACGTACAATGTACATCTCTTGACATTTCCGTATCTTTGTGTACGTACAATGTACATCTCTTGACATTTCCGAATCTTCAAGTACGTGCAATGTAGATCTCTTGACATTTCCGTATCTTCGTGTACGTACAATATACATCTCTTGACATTTCCGTATCTTCAAATACGTGCAATGTAGATCTCTTTACATTTCCATATCTTCGCCTATGTATATTGCAGATCTCATGTCAGTACTTTGATATGAATCTAATGTAGATCTCACTGATATTTCAGTTTCTTGTACGTATAGCGTCGATCTCACTGATAGGTCAGTATCTTCATGTATATATCATGTATCAACCTCATTGACATTTCAATCTATTCATGTACATATCACGTATCAATCTCATTGACATTTCAATCTATTCATGTACATATCATGTATCAATCTTATTGACATTTCAGTATATTCATGTACATATCATTTATCAATCTCACTGACATTTCAATATATTCATGTACATATCATGTATCAATCTCATTGACATTTCAATATATTCATGTACATATCATGTGTCAATCTCATTGACATTTCAATATATTCATGTACATAACATGTGTCAATCTCATTGACATTTCAATATATTCATGTACATAACATGTATCAATCTTATTGACATTTCAGTATATTCATGTACATATCATTTATCAATCTCATTGACATTTCAATATATTCATGTACATATCATTTATCAATCTCATTGACATTTCAATATATTCATGTACATATCATTTATCAATCTCATTGACATTTCAATATATTCATGTACATAACATTTATCAATCTCATTGACATTTCAATATATTCATGTACATAACATGTATCAATCTTATTGACATTTCAATATATTCATGTACATATCATGTATCAATCTCATTGACATTTCAATATATTCATGTATATATCATGTGTCAATCTCATTGACATTTCAATATATTCATGTACATAACATGTGTCAATCTCATTGATATTTTGATATCTTGATGTACGTGTCATGTTATTAAATAAGGTTCTGACCTATTTGTACTTACTCTGTATCGAGTTATTTTGATTGTTATCTATTTTCATGATTATGCAAAAATTGACTTTTGTGTCAGCACTTTAATTCATGGATTTGCAAAGGAGACCTGTTTTTTTCACAGAATAACAAGTTTTGTTTTGTTAGGTAGGTTTCAACAACAAAAAAATCCATTAAAGTAGTACCCTGCGAAAAATGGCAAATACATTGTTAAAGTGCGTGCAGTTACCGGTGCTAAATTGACTTTTTACACATTTTATCTTACACATTATTTTGAAAGCTGACTCGTTCCGTATTGTTTCAACTGGTCAGATACTGTTTTGTGTTTGTTTGGCATATGCTCTTTGGCGATTTATTACAACTTTAAACAAATTAAACAACGTCCATAGAGTAATTACATTACTCATTCCAGTCAAAACTGAATGTTGTATTTTATACACGTTTTATCTTCAGGCTTTATATATCCACCGGTGACTCACTGGACATGGTGGCATAATGGATTTCTCTTCCAGGGAATAGATTATGGAGGCGATATTGGTTGGATTGGATACCGGGTTAGTTATATGAGCAGGAGAGGGAATTCCTTTGAAGACATGGGGTATTCTTAAATATCGCCACACCGTGGTTATGATTCCGATGATTCACAAGTCCTCATTTGTTTATTATTTATGTTTATTATTTACTTTATCTATTTTTTGAAGTATTTTTTCAAATAGTAAATAGTTCATGATGAAATTCAAAATCTTCATTCTCGTCTTTCATTAGTTTGCATGAGTGCATTTTGGAATTTCTTTACTTTGAAAGAAGTCTTTGCTAAGATGAAAATTATTTGAAAAACGGAACAGATATGCATGTAGGACACAATCGTCATTTGAAAAGGAGTAATGCATGGCTCTATTAAATGCCTTGTTCATGTATATGTGCCCATTATGTCATTGCATTATGTATTCTGGCCATATTAATTTATACGAGTTCAGCAGAAATCATTCATTGTAATTAATATTTTGTAATTATTAATAGTGATAACTGTAGAAATATAACATTATTATAAGTACAAGGCTCTGGTTTACTAGGGTTATAGTGCATTACATGAGTGTGTAATGTGTTTCTAAAGGTCCGCATTTTGCCCTTTATTCCCCAGAGTGTACAGTAGGTTCAACCCTAAGGCCCATTGCGTTGATTGGCATCTTTTACATTGTTCTTCAGTGGGTACAGCAGGTTTGTCCGTTAGTTCCATTGTGTAGGTTTATATCTTTTACCATTTTTCCCGGATGGGTACAGCGGGTACGATCTTTTGTCCCATTGTGTCGGTTTGCGTCTTCCATATTTGTACCTTAATCCCAGAACCATACTGTAGAGGTCTTGTGGACTAGGTTGCGGTGGGGTGCTCCCACTATTATACCTAATTATTACAGAATACCCACCCTGGCTCGTTTTTTGTTAGAAATTGAAGTAGTGAGAGAGAGGTACAAAGCTCAAAGCCCTCAGTCAGCGATTCCGACAGTCAAATCACTGAATACACAAAAAGGTGAAATTCAAATAAACAACAATTTAATACCATTCAATAACAGATTGTCATTTGTCAAATGAAATTCAATATTCAAAACTATATCATTTGTCTTTCACTGGACCAATTTCATAATTTGACTTAGTGTGATAGACTTTCCTCCTGTCTTGTGTTTCTTCTCATCTGGTATATTTCTTTCCCTTGACTGGTAACCTTAAGTCCACCAACTACGTTCTTCAAACCTCTGCCTCCGTTTTCTCTTTTTCTTGTCTCCCAGAGACTTGAGACAATTGTACTAAGGTATTTTCCTTCTCTTTCTCCTACAACTCCTCCAGTCCCTAAACGCTTCCTGCTCGAAGCTCCTTTATAATTTCCAGATTAATGATGTTCCCCGTAAATTTCTAATGACATCTGAGGGGCTTATAATTTCCCTTATATAATTCCCGCAAGATGGTTTAGCGACTACTGCGGTTTAGTTTTCAAGATACTAGATTTAAGCTTGCGATTCCAATAGTGGCCACGCCTTGCTCAACTCCGAGTGGACGTCGATTCACCCATGGTCACCATAATTAGCAGATATTCCCCCTCCATGTCAGACTGTAAATGGTGGATTTCACGACCCCCACGTGATGTTCCTTTCATCCCAACAGTCATTTCATCACTTACCCGTGATTTGCACGCAGCCAAATAAGGCGCCAGCAACAAGTTCCTATGGTCATATTATACACAACTGGCTTTGATACCTCATTGTTCGCTTGGCTGATACTCGTAACATTTATGGAGCGGAAATTAGCCTCAGTGTCATGCATACACATGTTGCAATCTGGTTATTGTTGTTTACTTTCAACGTGACACGTACAAATCGTCCGACCGTAACGCTCGTATGGTAAGGCTTAATCGCAAACATTGACATGACACGTTCAAGTGTTTTATCTCGGTGGCTTCTATTTATTATCTCAAGTTCACACGACACTCAGTGCTAGATTTAACGATAATGATTCGCTTGCATGTGGAACATTAAAATTATTCACTACGCGTTTATTGAAACCACTAAATACAATAATTGGAAAGTAGTAATATACTAGTCAGTTTCAAAGCACCATTTCGACTTGGGTATATGATACACGTTTAGAATCAGCGAAAATCAGTTTATAGCGAAAGAAATGAGTCAAGTCCCTAGAATACAATTTAGAATCAGCGAAAAAAGGTTTTGACTGAAAGGAATGAGCCCGTCCCTTGAAAATAAGTGTCATTACTCGTCCACTCATTTGTCACACACACACACACACACACACACACACACACACACACACACACACAGATCGAAACGTTCAAAAAAAATCTACGTTGTTAAAATATCGACAGCTGAGATCCTTTGCAAAGTGTTTGCATTATTAAGTTCAAACACCTCGTGTAATTTGTCTTGATGCGCTTCGTTGCTATATCGTCAACATGGCCGTGACTGGTGCTGCCTCTATTTTTTTTTTAACTCTACATGACGCAATTTATTTACTTTTCAATATGCTACTGCGAACGGATATTTACAAGCAGTACCTGACACGTATCCTAATATCACAATGCTGTTATAAGGCCTACATTCATTCTTACGACTTACACACATAATAGTATATTTTTTATGTACATCTAAGTGACTCCCGATTGCCCTGAGTGACCGAGTAGTCGAAGGCGCCAGTCTTTACAGGTCACTTACATATCTAGCCTCCGTCCATGATGAACAGAGTCTCGGCTTGTGTGTCGGTTCATCAGTACCATTAATGACACAATCTTGGCATCATTACATGATAAATACAGAACCATATTTCAATATAAAAGTTTGCCGCTTCGAGTTTTCAATTTATTAGAGAGTTAGGTCTAAAACTTGTCTCAGAACATTGGGTTTTATTCATTTTATATTACAAGCGCAATATAAGTGAGAATATTAGCAAAATATAAAATGCAACAAATACATGTAGCCAATCTAATAGTCGCTTCCTACATATGCTAGGATTTTTCCGGAAGTGGAGTGGTGCATACAGTAGGGGGTACGGCTGCGTTTGTTGGGGCCGCAATACTTGGACCACGAATTGGCAGATTTGACCCGGAGACTGGAGCTGCAGTCTATATCAGAGGACATTCTATTCCGGTAAGTTCTCAGTTTATTCTAGTCTGATACGTTCTCTCAGTTTTTACATTAACGTTTTGGGTTCGGGATGTTCTCAAAACTACTTACGTAGCGGCCTACTGTTTCTTAATTTGCATAGGGCTAGATTTTTTTTAAAGAAAATGATTTTTCCAGGTTATCCTCATTGATAATCCTGTCTATTTAAAAACACCTTGTATATTGTAGGGATTGTTACAAGAACCATTTCCTTTTATTGATGTATAATTGACGGGTGTAATTTGGGTAAAATAGCGTCTTTTCCTCAGATTTTGAAACAACCTAGTAGAAGCAACTGATTTCCATATCAACAGAGATAGTTCCTCATTGTTATGTTAAAAACTGAACTATTGAGCTAAACAAAATATGTAACGCAAGGCATCAATAGGAGCTTTAACCTATAGCAATATTGAGAATATTGATCTGTTGCTGTGACTGTATGATAAACGGCAAACAACATAACCAATCTTTCCTATTAAACTGAACACAACGATCATCATCCAAAAACGAGACATAAACTGGTTGATGATGCAAATCCTTAGTTGGCTGAAGATGCAAGAAGTCATTAATTAGTTGAAGATGTAAGAAGTCATTAATTAGTCGAAGATGGAACAATTGATTAATTAGTTGCAGATGTAAGAAGTGATTAATTAGCTAAGGATGTAATAAGTCTTTAATTAGTTGATGTAACAAGTCACAAATTAGTTGAAAATGTAAGTAGTCGATAATTGGCTTTTGATGTTAAAATGTAAATAGTCGATAATTGGCTTTTGATGTTAAAATGTAAGTAGTCAGTAATTGGCTTTTGATGTTAAAATGTAAGTAGTCGATAATTGGCTTTTGATGTTAAAATGTAAGTAGCCAGTAATTGGCTTTTGATGTTAAAATGTAAGTAGTCAGTAATTGGCTTTTGATGTTAAAATTGTAAGTAGTCGATAATTGGCATTTGATGTTAAAATGTAAGTAGTCAGTAATTGGCTTTCGATGTTAAAATGTAAGTAGTCAGTAATTGGCTTTTGATGTTAAAATGAAAGTAGTCGATAATTGGCTGAAGATGTAAGTAGTCATCTGATGTAATTAATAAATGCTGGATCATTTTAGATCATTTTTTTTAGGAATATTCGAAAAATCAATATCATCCTAATCTTAATGGTATTCCTACATTTTATCCAGATCTGTCAACCCTCCAGACTCAAAAGTAGTGAAAAGAGGGATAAATATTAGCGAAATGTGTAGAAAAATTGAGATATAACCAAAATGTTATGACCGCAAATTCTGTATTTTATTTGATGAAATGAAATTTCCGGGTTCCAAGGGTTGTTATAGCCGGGGTGGATGTGGGAAATAAGCACCCACTGATATTGGCAAACCCCCAATGGCTTGCATCTGATGGAGCTTCCGACAACCAAATCCAGCTCCAGGCCTGCAGGAGCGGCTTAACTAAGCCCGGCGGAAACTTTTTAAACGGACTGGAGAAGGTATGAAAGGCGAGTTTCTGGCTCCTCAAAACCAGACGCTTCGGGCAGATGCAGCTCGTTAACCTTGAGTGGTCGCCCATCTATGAGAAGGTAAACTCAAACCTTCGCTGCCTTGCGACTATATCCTCTCATGGGAAAGGCTAAGGGAGTAAACCCTAACAGAAAATTTGAAGACGGAGTCCCTAAGGCGACTTGGCATTGATTTCAGTGTCATCTCGGCAACTCCTGCTACGTCGCTGGTGCTATGACATATCGGTTTGTAATTTTCCTTGGATCCATCAGCTGCGTGGATAGGGCGAATCAGATGCATGAGCAACAACTGATTCTTCATATCACACTGTCCAGGCATGCGTCCTGGAGAGGATACATTCAACTTCGCGCCATAGCGTTGACACAACACGATAAACAGCCGTTTACCAGTTATAAGTCATCGATCGAATAGGACAACAGGGATTGCTTCCGACGGTGGGAGAGATCAACATGTCTCACTCAACAGCTACCACCCGCCTCAAGCTGGGCAACCCCCAGACAATTTGGAGCTCTCCTGCTACAGTGTATCCGGGTACATCAAGAAATAACAAACGAAAACCAACAAAGAAACCGCCAATCCTCAAACTAAGTACCTGGAATATCCGGATCATGCTGACCGGACACTCAGATGTTCTCCAGGCAAACAGTGATGTTTGAAAGCCTTCAGTCATCAACGACGAACTTGCACAAGGTCGACATCGCCGCACTATAGGAGACATGGCTACCAGATTACTGGTCCCTCAGAAAAGAGGACTACACGTTATTCTGGCAAGGAAGAAGCGCTGACGAAGCCACAGAGTTTGGTGTTGGATTTGTCGTCAGGAATTCTCTAAGATGAGAGAACCCTGCCAACAAGAAAACGGAAGACTCTTATCCCTCTGCCTTCACACCATAACCGGGCCTGCCAACCGGATCAGCGTTTACTCACCCACACTAAGTGCCACCGCAGATGCCAAGGATGAGTTCAATGACAAACTAAACTCGCTCATCGACCGAATTCCAAAGGAAGAGAACTTGATATTACTGGGCGACTTCAGCGTTAGGGTGGGTGCTGACCATGGCTCTTGGCCTTCCTGTCTTGGCAAGTTTGGCATTGGGAAGATGAATGAGAACGGTCAGCGACTCCTAAAGATGTGCTCGTACCACGACATCAGCATCACCAATTCATTCTTTCAGACAAAGCCACAGGATTAAGTGTCTTGGAGGTATCCCCGGCCCAACAGGTCTTGATCATTTCGAGATGGTCTTCCATGAATGGTGTGCTTTTTACCCGAACTTCCACAACGCTGATTGCGACACTAACCACTTGCTTGTGTGCTGCAAAATTAAGCTTTAGCCAAAGAAGATACATTTCTCTATGCAAGAAGGTAAACCAATCATTGACATGGCCAAGACGTCATATACAGACAAGGCTGAGAAATGAACTTATGCCCTCTCGAAGATGGTTGATTCAGAACCTTCCAACGGTAGTGCCAAAGAGAGATGGGATAAAATCAAAGAGACTGTGTACAGCACAGCCTCACGGATATTTGGTAAGAAGCAGCCAAAGACCAACGACTGGTTTGAGACTAACTCCGCTCACCTGGAATACAAACGACACGCCCTGCCAGAGGACTCTACAGGCATCCCGGTCTACCAGAAGCAAAGTGCAGAGTTTAGCACGGCAGTGCACAAATAAATCCTGGCTTCAGCTCTGTCAGAGCATCCAGTCAGCATCATATATCGGAAACATCAGAAGTATGTACGATGTCATTAAGAAAGCAATGGATCCCACGAAGAATGTGAGAGCACCACTGATATCTGCCTCAGGCGATACGATCTACGACAAGGGCAAGCAGATGGAGCGTTAGTAGGAGTACTAATCTGAACTGTACTTTAGATTGAACCATGTGACTAATGATGCCGTCAAAACCATTGAAAACCTACCTCACATGGTTGAACTGGACGAGAAAGAAGGCCTTAAAGAAAATGTCCACAGGAAGGATGGCATCCGAGTAAAAGTCATCAAGTGCAGCCTCAGCGTGTTGCTTACACACCTGCAGGACATCCTCTGCCAGTGCTGGGATGAGGATTTAGTGCCTAAGGACATGATAGACGCCAATATCGTAACTCTGTACAAGAAGAAAAGCAACAACTACAGGGGCATATCTCTTTTCAGAATCCTGGAGAAAGGTTTAGCATGTGTAATCTTGAACTGACTGCAGACGTTTGCTGACATGATCTTCTACCTCAGGTAACTGCAAGTGAAATGCAGAGAAAAACACAAATCCCTCTTCCTGACCTTTTATAGACCTCACCAAGCCATTCGATCTTGCGAGCAGGGACCGACTCTTCACAATCCGGCGAAGATTGCATGCCCTCCAAACCTGCTAAGCATGAACCAGTCCTACCACGATGACATGAAAGGCACAGCGCAGTACGTTGGTTCAACGTCCGATCCCTTCAACATCCGGAGCAGAGTAAAACAGAGGTGCGTGCTAGCCCCAGGGTTTTCGACACCTTCTTTGATGTCCTGCTTAAGCATGCCTTTGGGACTTTCAAATAAAGGATATACCTGCACACGCGATCAGACGACAAACTGTTTACCCTAGCACGACTAAAAGCAAAGAGCATAGTGCGTGACGATGTTGGTTACATTCCTCTGCAAACGTCGCATCAGATGGCTGGGCGATGTTCGTCGGATGGATGAAGGACGGATCTCCAAAGACCTTCCTTATTTGGAACTTGCCTCTGGCAAAAGGTCGATCGGACGGCTACATTTCGGCTTCAAGAATGTCTGCAAGCGCAACATGAAAGTCCTTGACATCAATGTCAACACATGAGAAGAGCTTGCTTTAGACAGGACCAGCTGGCAACACACTCTGATCACTGGGTTGAAAGCCGGAGAGGACAAGCGACGCAAGCTAGCTGATGAAAAGCGATCTTGAAGAAAGATGCGGATTCAACACACACAAGACTCTAATTTCAAGTGCAGAAAGTGCAGTATGGACTGCCGCTCTAGTGTTTTGCTACATAGAAACCACAGACACTAAACAACCACAAATCAGGGCATCTCTCATGGGCGCACATGCATCGTCTCTCGAGACTAATGAATGCCAACAACCTCAGATGTTCACCTGTGAAGAAACTGCTAGTTCCGCTTGGTCATTTTCATTTCCGGGATTTCAGAGAAAAATTCTAAAAAATAGAGCCGATAAAATTTGTTGCCTATTAGCTATTTTGTGATTAATTCATTGCACCTTAAGAAGCTGCCATTGGCTGGTCTGGCACAATGAATTTTCCATATCTTAAAAACTGGTAAAAATCGTATACTTTTTAGACTAATTCGAGTTCATAATTCGAGCACACGGGAGCAGTCATTTTTGCTAACTGTGAAATCAGATCGTATCCATTCTCCACAAGTACAATATTAAAAGACATTTCAGTATATTACATGAAAATAACATAGAGGTATGCTAACCTTCTCTCCATTATGCATGTTATACATGCAAACAACTTCACCTTACACTTGTCTCGCTCTCCAAAGTCCATACTCTCTGTATAGCGCCCTTATAAAGACCACATAGGTATTATTACTGATTTGATTTTGGTTGTGTAGGAGAAAATTCAAGTCGGAAACTTAAAAGTCTTTTGAATTATTATCGTGCTACCCCCCCCCCCCCCCATTAGTATTCATTGTTACAAAGTCTTTTCCATGTCCAGATCCCCCAAACCACATGATGAAAAGTTAGCTATTTTCTAAGTGCACATTGTATTTTCTCAAAACTGCAACAGGTTTATTATGTTATTTGTTACTGAAGAATAACTGCAGACGGCGTTCTATACTATTTATTAAATGAAAAATATCACTACCACTAGGAAGGCCAAGGGGAGTAAAGACTGCCCTGAAAGTATTTTCCCTATGAAACATAAACTCTAGTGAATGTATACCAGCTGTTGGTATGTATAAGTTCTAATCCAGTGTGGAATATCTGATTATGTTTACTGTCAAGTGATATTTAAAAGCTACTTAGCTACTTAGATTAAGTGTTTTGCTCTCATAATATCTGTTGAATGCACCCTAGTAAATGTTTTTGCAATGTGTTACACAAAAGGGTCCATATATATTCACGGTTATTAATCATTCATTGATTTCAACATTACACAGACATTCTGAAGTTTTTAAAATCCATTTTAAGCTATAATAAATTGATAACTTATGTACATACATACATACATACATGCATACATACATACATACATACATACATACATACATACATACATACATACATACATACATACATACATACATACATACATGATTTTGTTAATAAATATATTTCTTTTGCAGCTTTCAACTCTAGGTGGTTTTATTTTGTTTTTTGGGTTCCTGACGTTTAACGGTGCCTCCCAGCTTTCCCTTAGTAAGGCGGGTGACGGAGAAGCCATTAGTCTGGCCATCGTCAACACCATGATCACAGCAACCTTTGCGTCCTTTACCGCGACCTTCGTGTACCGCATACCTAGGTTTGGATCTGGTGCCTGGTGTATTACTGTCGCGAGTAACGGCGCAATCACCGGAATGGTAAGATTCAGAGCTTTTCTGGTACAAAGATCATTTGTTATATTTCTTTTTGTTTGATTTTTGTGTCAGTACAGCCATCAATATATCAATAAACCATGTTTTGTTCTAACTAATTTCTTCTCCTGTGTATCATTCTGTTCATTTCCATTTTCTACATTTATTTTTCCATCGATGGAAATATGAATTTACTATTCGATAACTCCTCCCCCCCCTCTCTCTCTCTCTCTCTCTCTCTCTCTCTCTCTCTGTTGTAAGCTATACCTTCCCCGTTCCAGTATACCGTATCTGTCTCATGTATGTATGTATGTATGTATGTATGTATGTATGTATGTATGTATGTATGTATGTATGTATGTATGTATGTATGATGTCAAACATATATTGTTGAATGAAGGCCGAGAAACAAAAATATATTCAATAATTGTTTTCCTTATAGGTTGCATCTTGTGCCGGATGTAACGTTTTCTATCCCTGGGGCTCATGTATATTGGGTATCATAGCAGGCATCACCTATCATGTCTGGTGCTGGATTGTCCGTAAAGTCCATGTAGATGACCCAACAGATGCCGTGGCCAGTAAGAATATATATTAAAAAAGACAGAGACAAAATCAAATCTTCATTAGAAGTATTAATATTATTAAGTGAGATTTCTGCCTCTCTCCATTTCATAAACATCAATGTTACCTTTTCTTCAGTCACGTGTATTATCTACGCTTACATTGAATTCATTTTTCACAAACTTGATAGCTTGAAATATTGATCTGTTTTTTTTATTGGTGTTTTATAAGGTCATTTTCCAATTAAGCCAATGTAATCTTTCCTACAACTCATCTATTCTTCCAATTGTTGATTTGTCCTTTAATAAAACATTAATAAGTGCATTTAATTTTAAAATTACGAATTTTTGTCGTAAACAAATCGGGTCTCTGTGATTTGTTTTTCGAGTTGATGTGATTCATTCAAAACATGTGTTCTTTGCTTCA
This sequence comes from Unio delphinus, assembly GCA_029339505.1. Classification (NCBI taxonomy): domain Eukaryota; kingdom Metazoa; phylum Mollusca; class Bivalvia; order Unionida; family Unionidae; genus Unio; species Unio delphinus. The sequence continues at coordinate 2,153,553 of JAQISU010000219.1, forward strand.
TACCGATGACAACGTTTACGTCTATACTTGATACGTTCACTAGTTTATATATATATATATATATATATATATATATATATATATATATATATATATATATATATATATATATATATATATATATATATATATATATTCTTTCTTGGTAAATACGTATTGAAAATACTATCATGACCTATTTACAAATGCTTCAGAAACTTAGTACAGACGTTAACTGCATCACTGATTCGTTTGGAAAAGGATGTCCATGCCGACAGTGTTAGTTTTCTTCCAATTTCAGTGAATTTAGGCGGAGGAACATTGGGCGTGATTACAGTCGGGCTTTTGGACAGGAATAAAGGCATCCTACTTAAATGGAATCGGCAGTCCGGACTGGTTAGTACATCTTTAAAATTTTATTTACTTATAAGTTTCATTCAAATTGTAAAAGGTGTTTTTTCTGTTTAGAAAACACAAATTGTCATCAGTGTTTCATCTCTTTGTAAAGTAAATGCATTATTTGTACCCTAGGAAGAATTTGAGATATGCGTAAAGTCAACATTTGCACCGAACAGCGTGCTTGTAAAGATGGGTTTCAGAAATTGAATATGTACCAATGTGGATATGAGAGCATAAAAAATGCGACAATGTGGTTAGAATCTCCAAGCGAGGTTTTCATTTTATTATTCTGTTTTATACAGATTATCTTTTCTTCTGGAGATAAGTATATTTATAACCCTGCTTTTATTCATGACTTTTGATGTCAGTTCCTGGGTTGGCAGTTGGCTGGTATGGTCATCATTATGTGCTGGACTGCCTTTTGGAGTGCCGTTTCCTTTGGAATCATGAGACGGATGAAGATCCTAAGGGTACCGGAGGACATTGAACTCAAAGGTGAGACTATCAATGGCGGCTTCAGTATAGGCAAAATAATAAAAAGGACATGAAGGAACATCTCTGTTTTGAAAGATTTTCTGAGAAAAAACTTCAAATCAGCCAAAATGTTTCATAAATTTCACACGCAACGGTTGAAAATGAAACATAATATTGTTTCTATTTTTCTTTAATTAAAGAAACACAAGATAAAGGCATCTGCTTTGAAAACGGCGAACATTTCAAGAAGAAATCAAGGTCCAGAAATAACAAAACGTTTGCTTGCCTAGTTTAATTCATTTTGTACTGTCATCACGCACCTTGCATTAAAACTATGAAAGAGTTAATGAAAAGTAATGTCGATGACGTTGTACACATTTCGCATCTTGTCGAAATGAGTTGCAGTAAAAATGTAGGTAGGTTTTGTAATTGTTGAAATAAAGTTTTTAACAGCGACAACTATTGTTACTTTTTTACGAATATGTAAAACACCAGGTGACCTGAATCTTTGAGAATTTTCAGTCATTGTCTTTTGGTAACTTAGACAAATAATTTTCTAGGCGTGCCCCTCTCTCCCCCCCCCCCCCCCGTACACTTGATCATTGCGGAATTAAAGCCTACTAATATAGGACAAAGTGACCTCGTTTATTCATTGCCTGACTATGCAAACGACATTCACTGATCTGCAGTCGCTTAATGCGCTGGCTGATCACAGCATATATTTTTAATATGCTCATTGCTCGTAATAGACCGATTCGAGTCAGGTCTCCCTTCACATTACAGATCCTCTCATGCGTAGTTTGCATTTGGACCTGACGTACACATTGTAAAGTTAGGTCTGTTATCAGAACCGTTGCTTCTATAAGAAATTCAGTCTTACTATTAGATAAATTAAATGATAATGTTTCTACTGAAGATAAAGAGAAAATTTGCATGGAGACATGTTTTACTCCCTTTTGCGTAATTAATAGAATACCGTTTTATCATGAAATAAGTCGCTTACACATTGGTCATATATAACGAGTTTGGAATTTTTATCTTTGGTACCCTTTGTTATTAATTGTCTTCGTGAACAAACATGGCTAAAACAGAGCTAATCTAGAAATTATACCATTAAGCTGCAAACAAGACTGATGAGTACTTTCCATGAGCAACCCATCTAGCTGAGGTAGCTTTAGTACTTAATAGAAATCTTTGACTTTTGCATTAGGACTTTTGGCTTAAAAACAAGGTTTATGGCGTTTATAAAAATGCATGATTCCCAGATCATTTAGCTTAACATACTGAACACATTATTTGAAACACTTGTGCATGTCTTTTTTTGTAGGCTTGGACATCCCAAGACACAAAATATTAAATAAAATATTATTTTAAACATTGTGTGTGTCCTCATGTCCTTTTTTAGGTTTGGATATCCCAAGACACAAAGAACCTGGCTACCCAGTTGAGTCATACGGACACGGCCATGTTGAGAAGATAATACAGATACTCGAGAGTACACCCATGGAGGTATTTCAAGGTGAGCAAATTTGTTTCCTTGTATCATTAAGATATACCATGATACACCTGGATGTTTCAACTGGTCAGCTCTACTATGTCAGCTAACTAAATTGAATTTAATGTCATATCCCCTGTGTCAACAGCATGCAACATTCTTAAGACATAGTAAGAATTACATGGCCTTAACCGATGCTTTCCGTGAAACTAAATTCATGTACCATGTTACTGTGAAACATAAAATCTCCAAGAATTCTGATGACAAATTCACATGACTGTAATCAATCTCTGCATAATGCCTCATTGATTACATGACATTATATTGTAATAAATCTCTATGCCAATGCCTCATTCATAACATTAAAATGTACTGTAATCAATTTCTGTGCATAATACCTAATTTATTATACAGGTACTACATTATACTGTAATCAGTCTTTATGTATAGTGTTTCATTAAATTATATTATACTGTAATCAATCACTATGCATAATGCCTCCATCATTTCATTAAATTATACTGTAATCAGTCTCTATGCCTAGTTCATTACATTACATTATACTGTAATCAATCTATATGCTTAGTGCCTCCTTCATTACATTACATTTTATTATAATCAGTCTCTATGTGTTGTACCCCATTCCTTAACTTACAATATACTGTAATGAAGCTTTATGCTTCGTATCTCTTTCATTACATTATATTACGTCATACTGTAATCAATCTCATTACATTAAATTATACTGTAATCAATCTCTGTGCATAGTGCCTCATTCATTAAATTATATTATACTATAATCAGTTTTTATGGATAGTGCCTCATTACATTACATTATACTTTAATCAGTCTCTATTCCTATTGCCACATTCGTTTCATTACATTATAATGTAATCAATCTCTATGCTTAGTTCATTATATTACATTATACTGTAATTAATCTCTATGCATAGTGTCTCATTCATTACAATTCATTAAAATGTAATCAATCTCTGTGCTTCATTCAATACGTTATATTATACTTTAATCAATCTCTATATTTAGTGCCTTATTCATTACATTACATTATACTGTAATCGATCTCTATACTTATTGCCTTATTCATTACATTTTATTAAACTGTCATCATTCTTAATGCTTTATTTATTACATTACATGATACTGTAATTTGTTATATGCTTAGTGCCCCATCCATTACATTACATTATACCGTAAACAACCTCTATACTTACTGCTTCATTCATTACAACTCATTATACTGTAATTAATATCTATGGATAGATATTACATTACTTTATACTGTAATCATTCTATATGCATAGTGACTCATTCATTACATTACTTTATACTGTAATCAGTCTATATGCATAGTGACTCATTAATTACATTACGTAATCAATGTCTATGATTAGTAACTCATTCATTACATTGCATTATACTGTAATCAATTTCTATGCTTAGTGCCTCATTCACTATAACAAAGGTGATGAATAGTATTGTGGTATTATTGTTATAATATCATAACGTATCTAACCATAATTGTATTTATAGTTAGGTTAACGTCTTAACACATACAATCTGTTCCATCGATTTAAAACTTATTTGTCTAAATATAATTCAAGAATCAATTTATCCTTATTACAAATAATGTGAAATTGGTTTTATATCTAACATAATGTGTCATAAAAGTGCATGATAGTTTTGTCACAATGAGATAGATTTGTGTGTTCAATGTATCTATGAAAAGATATATTAAAGCTCTGTATTTAACACACAGTCACATATCTGTTTTTTTTTAAATTAAAAACATTTGGCCATTCAAATGTAAATGAATACGAAATTTTCTTACATTTAGTTCAATTTCATGCCTTTAGTTATCGAAACTCAAACCAATGGTCAATTTTCTTTGTATCACGTGCATCGAGTAAACTTTTGCAAATAGAGTCTCCCTCTAAATTCATGAACCATGTTACTGTGAAATTTAAAATCTCCAAGAATTTTGATGACAAAACGTCGTATAAGTGATCTGTATTTCTTCTTAAAATAAGTTGACCAATCATAATACCTTTGAAATACTACAACTACCTTGCAAATCCAGATCTCACAGATAACACTTTTAGTGGCAGTCTACAGTTTCGTATTTTGTATACGGTTAGAATTTTCAAGAAAAAGAATTTCCCCGTATTTCTTCACTGATTATTCGTTTTAAAAAAGACCTTGTATATCTTAAGTATTGTTCAATAATCTTTTAATTCCCTTCATTATGGCTGATGAATGATGCTTATAAAAATGGGTTATAAAGTATCGAGCCTTACTCAAGAAATACACCGCTCCAAAGACTGCAAACTCTACTTGGTTATTTTCTCGTCCTTGACTTCAGAAGTAAATTGTAAAAAAGAAGATGATAACTTTGTTGACATTTTATTTATGTGGTAATTCATTTATTGCATTTTCTGAAGTAGGTATTGTCTACTATTGCAAATTTAATTTTCCATATTTTAATAACTGCTAAAGACAGTGTACTTTAGACTAGTCAGGCTGATTGTTTTGAGCACAAATGAGCAGTCAGTTTAGTTATCTGTGTGCTTAGATTAAATATAAATTCCACATTTCCAAAGAATGGTTAGCTACCGAGCATCAAAGGAGCATAGAGGTATGCCAACATTCTCTTCATGTGCACGTTCCAAATTCAAACAACGTTTCCTTAAATTCGTCACTCTCTCAGAATTATAGAGTAACTGGTGAACTAAGCTAAAAAGAGTTAAAAGTTAGCTGCCTACCAAGGTAATGGTCGGGCAGAGGGATAACCCAGTGATACAGGGGTTGGTATCAAATACCAAGAATGTCCCAATTACTACTTCCGCTCGTGCCAATTAACACACTCTTGTCACGAGAGAACTCGCAAAGTTTCTGGAAGGGCTAGACTAACAAGTTGGTGGAGTCTTCACCTCAAAAGGACGTATATTTATTTTATATTTCCAATTTTTATTTCTACGCATGATGACGAAGTTCTGCTTTTACATTAATGCAATTGCTTTGCCATCACTTGCTGATACCTACGTACTTGCACCGGTAGTCTATGCGACTTCAGCATAGTTCGGGTTATAGTTTTAATTTATAAATGCGTGCAAATCTGTTTTGGTCTATAGAAAATTCCTAATGTATGTTTAATTTCTGCAACGACCGGATATATACAGGTAAGGTTTCTATACCAATGCATTTAGCATATGGTCGCCAAACTTAACTGATTTCCCCTTACAAGCCTCATTAAGAAACTTCCTACAGTTAGGGTTATGCTTTGGTATATGTTCACGTTTCAGTGTCTATATTAGGCCGTCTTAGTTTATTAAGTTTGCTTGTGTAAAATGTCATAGGCCTCTTCCTACAGGTACAATGTCTCATTATATAGAAAGTTTGTTTATTACTGTATAGTTTCTCTCAGGTCACGTAAGTACAGGTCAGTTATATACATGGTTTGCTCAGTATTGTCCAGCTCATCATAATATTGTATCGGATACGTGGATCAAATATTCCGTAAATCTTTCCAATCTAAAGAGCTGGACTACGTGAAGCCAGCCAAAATGGACATGTTCCTTTTCGATTGGACTTGGCCATAAAACGGATCGCAGTATGCCTTGACCACAATGGATCACACAGTATCAGCCACAAGAAAGATTCTACTTAGTGGTACATTCGAAGTAGCGGCATCTGTCTCATAAGTACTGTATTTATAGTGGGTCGCTATCATCAACATTCCTCTCTAACGACTTCTCAGGTAGCTTTGATGAGGCCGACTTTACTATCTCAATTAAACGGGCATTCAAGTTTCCTGGTCATTATTAGATATTACTTGGATAACTTCTGTCCTCGTTTTCAACATCACCTTCCGGGTCAACAGTTCTGACAAAGGTGAGAATTTTCTATGGAAGTTACTACTTTCAATTGCTTCCACAATCTAAAGAACTACTTATATTTCGGGACTAAATACGTGGTCAGTTAGGAATTCCAAGCATCTACTTGTGTATTATGTCACAAATGCTCCAATTTTCCATGTTAGTACTCCTAAGTTGACTCGCACATTTTGATATATTCTCCTATCTTGATGCCACGATCCCCTTCATTGTTTGCATCATCGTTTTATAGACACTCTTCCTATCTGGATGACATTCAAACGGGCCACACATCCTACCCGTTTTGCAGATACTGATAGGAAGAAGACTTTAATCTTTCATGGCTGACTGGAAGTTTAGCAAAAGGACATGGGGATCCAGCAGTAGTTCTTGGGAACTCAGTATTACGTTCAGCGCACTTACTAGTCCTTGATCGCATTTTTGAGCTCTCATAACATAGATTATGTGGTGCATGTGGAGACCGATCCTGGACAATTGGACTAGCTCTTTAATTCCGCATCCATTCAACGTCATATCATGATTAAATTATTGATTGGTCTCTGAGATAGTTCCGCAGACATATCCTCTGTTAATTTAAATTAAGATGTGAACATTGAGGGATTTGGGGAACCAGCCTCCTACATTCTCGGACTGACATGGGAGCATGACCCTTATGATCATTATTTATATGCCCACATCAACGAAATGGATGCCGGATTTGAAAGTATGCCATTGGTGGCTGGCGAACATACACAGCAAATGCGTGTGTTCTTATTCTGCAAGATAACTTCACTGCGTCGACTGATCTCAAATATCAAAGAAATAACTCTAGTTCAATAAATTCGTTATGCATTTCAGCTCACGTTTCAAAGATCCCGGTAGGAAGAAGACTCCGATCTTTTGTGACTGATTGGATATTTCACAAAACGACATGGTGATTAAGCAATAGTTCTTGGGGACTCGGTATCATGTTCAGCGCACATACTAGTCCTTGATCACGTTATTGAGCTCTCATAACATAGACTATGTGGACCGAACATTGACAATTGGACCAGCTCTTTCAATGCGTAACCATTCAACGTCATATCACGATTAACGTTTTGTCTCGCCTCTGCGATACCTATGCAGACATGTCATCCGTTAATTAAGATGCTACGTATGTGAACAAAGAGTGCTTGGGGAAACCAGTCTCCTACTTTCTCGGACTGACATAGGAGTATGACTCTCTTATCATCATTATTTATATGCCCATACAATCATATTGGATGCCGGTTTCGAAAGCATGTCATTGGTGGCTGACCAACCTACACAGCAAATGAGATTTTATTCTGCCAGATAATTTCACTGCGCTGACCGATCTCAAACAGCAAAGATATAACTCGAGCCCAATAACTTAGTTATTTCAACTCACAAAGTTTGATGAGTTTTCACAAGCATAGCCTTTGATTGGTACTGTTCTCCAACTGATATTATCCATGTTGTGGGATCGAGATCGGAGTGCATTCTCTTCAAGTTTACCTCAAAGATCTTTCATCCCTAAGGTTTCAGCTCTATCTGGTAAAACCTGTAGCTGTGGCGCAACTGGTCACCTTTCCAATTCGTTCTACAAATCCATAATACGCGTCTGCTGGGTTTGCGGGAAGGTAAACTTTCCCTTTTAGAAGTCCCTCATTGACATATGGAGTCTTCTCCAGTTGGGTAACCTAGAAGGTGTCTCACATACATTGGAGGATCAGATATGAGATCTTTGGGTTATTGGATGTATCTCCCTTTCCCTCTTACCTATTATCATAAGATATTATGACCAGGTAGTGTATTTAAAGAAGAGAAAAATTTCTTGTAAAATATGGCTGTTCGCGAATACTTACCCTATCTTAATACATATACACCCTCCCAGTCCCCCGACTTTATATTTGTGTATAAATCGTGCTTTAGAGTCGTGTAGGAAATGACATATACTTGAGATATGGAGCCGATCCCTATCTAAAGGGGTGGTCATCTCTCGACCGCCTCCTAGGTGGGCATATAACGTATAGTTCTTTTTAGCTAAAAGTGTTCAAGTAATGGCTGTATTGAGAAGAATTAGTAGTTTTCATAAAGTAATATCGAATTCGTAATATTTATCTTGGCGTAGTGATTGTGAACGTATTGAACATGTGTCAATCATATTACATTATGCTACATAAATGAATTAGCTTTGCTAGGGTTGATATCCTAATTCATTATAAACAGTCCACTCCAGTTCTCTGTAATGAATAACATCTTCTACTGCTGAAAATGTCTTTTCGTCATATATTAATCTTAATTGATAACCAACTGTTGTTTAGACGAATAACGTTTATAGTTTTCTTTTACATGAAAATAATATTGCATTCCGCTAAGCAGCAAAGAAAGTGTGATTTTGGCAAATTCCATGAAATGTAAATATCAAACAGTAATTGAAATGGCGAGGTTAATAATCGGTGTAGAAAAATGCTTTTCATATGAGATTTCAGCAAGACTTGTGTTCCTATAAATACAATTAGTTTAGTGTGTATGGGTAAAAATGTTAAATTGTTCCTTGCTGCCTTTATATATTAATATACATTTTATTGATTTATTACACAGCAGTTTATTCCTGTTAAAAGAATAAAAATGGATAATAGGTTGCCAAATGCTCTGATTTGCTCATTTTGCCAAATAAATTTCGTGTCAAGCTATGTTCATCGTCGTTAAGGGTCTTCGTAACTTTTTCATACTACTACTACTACTACTACTACTACTACTACTACTACTACTATTAACAATGACAACATATCGTTGTTTCAGGGTACAGAAATATGGCGATGACAATCCAAGAATTGAATGACAAGGGTCCATATGAACACCCAGAAGTTGTGGCAGAAAGAAGAAATAACAGCGTCGCCATGCGCGATGTACATATGGATTCAGTATCTAGAAAGAGCAGGAGGTCAATCCATCAACTACACGAGATGGGTTCACATGAGCATCCAGAATGGAGACCACCGCTCAGTCATCAGTTGAACCATACAATCACTGAAGTGAATGAAAAGAGTTCAATCGACAACACAGATTTTAAAAAGATACATACAAAGCAAGGAAGTATTAGCTATGAACTTGATGTTTCCCTGGACAATCCAGCATTTATGAAAATATGACACACAACGGCCATGTTTTAGTTAAATGGGTGAAAATGGTTCAGCCCCGTTCCCAGAAGACAAGACAACCAATAAACAGAAAGACCGTGTCGTGAAAGACCCGGATTACAATGAATCATACAAGAACTCAGAATTGAAACTGGTACGATAACAGCGGTACAGATAGAGCTTCAAAGCCTGATTCCACCCTTCCAAATGTTTTATATTCACAATGTTGTTACATGCAACACAAATATCTAATAATGGGATGCTTGCTAACAAAACGTAAGCACAAGGTTTTTCTTCTCGTTACCTTTGTAAATTTTTGTTTTGTTCTTTCACACGTTCACGAGTGCAAGTTAGTTCTGTTATAACAAGAGATATTTCAAATATGGCGGATGTTATATAGCTCTAAAAACAGTAGTCTATTGACAGGTCATGAAATTCGTATATTTTGTATATTATAGTAGTCTAGATGTGTTAGTACAATATATATGGCATATGATTTTATTTGTTTTATTTTGCCATTGTTAGCCATCCAACACCATTTACAGGGCATCAAACGTCGGTTATAACATTCAGTTGCGATGCTTGAATAGGTCTGTGGTTCGAGATACGTCGTAATTGTTCACATTCCATACGGAAAAATTTCCCTATTTAAATAAATACTCTATCACATAAAAACTTGTGTAATTCAGCCTTTGTGGAAGCTTTAGGATAATAGGCAACATTTTGAACAGTACCTTACCACATCCTAGCGTATTTTATTTTAATCCATTCCATTTTTCGTTTACTCTGTGTATTGTATTAATTCAAATGAGATCAGAAATCTTGATTAGATGTAATTAGCCATTTGTCTGATATAATTATACTCAGAATCGAAACACGTACTTTGTTTTACAGAGATGGTCATTTCTTAAAGACAGAAAACGTCAATTACATTGAAAGTTAATCAGATTCTCTGTAGACACCTGTGTTAGCTGCTGATTATTTTCTTTATTTTTCTTGTTAAAGTCATTATTGCATTTACAATCTTTAATGTAGTGGGGTGGCATTTACGGAATAATTCATTAGAAGATATATAAGAATCCCTTCAACGCTTTTCTCTACATCCAGTGAAATAATCGGTGGTTTGGTAGCCAAAGGGATCAATACAGCGTACTCTACATAGTTAAGGAGCGAACTAAATATATGCTACCACGTAGGAGAAATGTCTTATGGGGAAATAAATTTACCTAAAAATAAAAGATAGGCACAAAAAATACGCATTGGTAAAGAAATTATATGCTTAACTTGGTGCTTTGCAATTTAACCACAAACTTTGTAATAAACATTATATTTAATGACTTATTTTGTTGATCTCCTTTACATAATTCAAATGAACGGAGGTAAAATATTGTTCAATCGAATAATATTTTAAATATGTTTCGATCATTTTTTTTTGAAGAGCAGCATAACACCTCGGGAAAACAAGTTGCAATGTTTCGTAATGTCACGGAAATATATGTTCTGGAAAAGTTATACCTATTGACTGCCAAACATTTGCAATACACCTCGAAATGAGCACGTATATAATAGGGTCTACTATAGCGTCGTGATCTCCAACCCAACCCAACTATGCTGACTACATAGATCGGTTGGTACCAGAAAATAAGCGTGCAGCATAGGAAAAAAGTACGAAAACTCCATATTTTCACTAAAATGGAGGATGATGGGTTATCTGCAGTCACACAAACACGGGAATTTGACACTATAGTCACGGACGGTTAGCATGGATGATATCATAATAGCATAAGTCTATTCAGGGCGTGTTCGTGATCGAGTGACATGAAAAGAGCGTGCATAGAAAAGAGTAGGGCAAATAGATAGACGTTAATTTATTGCATTCATATTTTCAGCCCTTAATACGTAAGCGATTCTATGAAAGTTCTAAGATGCTGACAAGTCTTGTTTACATTCTTGGAAATGTTTAAAACGACAAATACTGATAAAATAAATTAAAAACATATTCTAGTGAGCTGGCGGAGAATTGTCTCTTGTCCAGACAACCAATTTGCTGCATTAATACCGAAACATGCGTCAATGAAAAACCATGAAACATTTCTTAGTATTATTCCTGTGGTAAGTATATGATGTCTACCTAAATTTTACTATGAATTCGACAGATTTGGAATAATGCTTATGACACTTGAAGTGTAATCAAATTGAACTGATACCATGTTTTTAGTATTGGTTCAAATAGTAAATAAATGTATTAACAATTGTATAAAATAATTTCCTTTTTATGTTATATTATTGTGATTCATTTTTATTTGGTGGTTTGTATAATAGTTTGCCAGTAACCCGAAGGCTATCAAAACCGAGACTTGTATTAAACGCTTACAAGTAACTCGATGGCTATCAACATTTCCATATAGATAGTTAGGTTGTGAAAACGAAGAAAATTATGAAACATATGCGAAACGTATTCTTTTTATTTGCTTATTCAGCGCATATTGTTGTTGTAAATATTTATCCACCGAATATCGTTCAGTATTAAGACTTTCATTCTTAATACCAGTTTAAAGATAACGAAAATTTTGTCAACTTTGTTACATATCGTTAATATGCATTTTATTTCTTCATAAAAGGTAAATGCCTATCTATTGACTTTTCATGTAACTATTGAAAGTATTGTAGCTGTAGGATGTGTTCCCGCTAAAAATTGTGAGAAGGCGTTTCCCACAAGGTTATAAATGGAGTTCAAGAGTGTGGAGGTTTCCCGTTATTTAGGTTGGGGTGGGTTGCTCCCAATATTAATTAAATTATCACAGAATACACATCCTGGCTCGTTTTTGTCAGCAATTGAAGTAGTGAATGAGAGATGCAAAGCTCCGAGCCCCCAATCAGCAATACCGACAGTTACATAAATGAATACACCAAATGGGAAATTCAAACAACATTTTAATGGTATTCAATAACAGATGGTCATTTCTTAGATAAAATACAATTTTAAAACCCTATCACTCGTCTTTCACTCGACCAAGTGACGGCATATTTCATCATCTGACTTACTGTGATAGAGTTTCCTCTTGTCCTGTTCCTACACGTCTGAATTATCTTTCTCTGGACCGATAATACAATTTCCTCCAGTCCGTCTATATTCTGCCTCCGTCCTTCCTTTTCTTTGTCTCCATGAGACTCGGATCAGCTGCACTTGGTTATTTCCCTCTGTCTCCCACAGTTCCTTTGGTCCCTAAAAGCTTCCTGTACGAACTCACAAGGACACTAGCATAGCATATTACCCTAGCTATCTAAGCTCACACTAAACAACAATATCATCAGATTAGCCGTTACCTTCTTTGGTCATGCATTTGTGCACATCGAAATATACATTCTCTCGGATATGTTGTACACAGCATATATAGATTCTCAATCTTTTTATTCAGAACCATATCCCATAATCAGACGCATTTCTGTACATTGCATTTATCCACAAATCCATGCGCTGATATATCCTTACACATGATACTCCTACAAAGCATTCACAAATAGTCAAATCCATATTAACTAATGTTGCACACTGCAACCATTATACAAAGTTATAATTCAAATCAACATTTGCAAATCTATAATATCAAATGAATAAATTCACGCGGTTACTACCAAGAAACCAAATTGCGAATTTCAATATTAATTATTTACATAAATATTGCGCATATCTCAAAATATGCATGTAGATCAAACACTACAAATGAATCATACCCTACAAAGGGTAAAGTATACATACTGCAATAGTAGATTACAACAATCGATTGACCTGTACTGAAGCTCCTTGTAATTCCCAGAGTAACAAGTTTCACGCCAATTTCGAATGACGTCGGAGTAACTTGTTTTCCCTTATAATTTACGCAAGATGATTTAGTAGTACTGTTACAAGAGCAGGAGGAGACGCTTTTCCCTGTCGAGTACTTCAGTCGGAAATTTCTGCTGCCGAGAAGAACTAATCCGTATCGGAAAGGTAATGCCTCGGAATCGTTTTCGGAATATCAATGTTCGAGCGGTATTTGTATGGGCGCATGTTCATATTGGAAACTGACCACCAAACCTTCGCCTATCTGGAGCAGGCTAAATTGTCGAATGGACGCTTGATGCGATGGTCGCTGTTCTTACCAGATACGTGAAAAGAACAGAGAACGTATGCGCTGATTTCATGAGTAGAAGCATTGAAATGGCATTGATCGCTCTGTAAATAACCGTATGTCGGGTGTATATTCGTGTCTGTATTCAGCGTGTGACGTTGCTATGAGATTCTGTTTATTGCGTGTGTAACGCACATTTGCATTTAGAGCAAATGTGGGGGAATAATCTCCCTTGTGTTTGTGTATGTTTGTTTGTCACGTTGTAAGGATTAACCAGATTTCAACATGAATATGTTAGACCCCGAGGCTCTAAATTTCGCGCCGTAAATATGTATGGAGGTCAATTAGGCGAACAATGAGGTTACGTAATAATTGTCATCACATGTTTCACAGGTAATTGATGGAATTCTGTTTTCGGATGTGGTTATATCCATATCAGCGCTCAAATTCGGATCTAAGTACACTGAAGGCAAAAAACTGTTACCATGTATGTATTGCATGTTCGAAGCCTTTAACTGTATACAGGAATGTGTATGCTAGTATCCAAGATTATTCGAGTATTTGAAAGTCGGCAGAATGCTTTTATTTTGCTATTGAACCAGATGAATACGGATCTGAGAAAACAGGCCACGAACGAGCTTGCGAAGGACTTATTCAAGCTCATGAATTATTCACTGTTTGAGAAAACCTCGGAGAACCATCGCAAACGAGTTCGAGTCGAGAGTCGAGCTTCACTGTGAACAAAACAATTTTCGAAGGTTCATCGCATTCTCAGCCTTTGAATCCAGAAAGATCTTTGATGGTGGGGTTGTTGCTGTTCACAGTAAATAGAAATCAAAACTAACAAAGACAACCAATGCTGTTTCTTCCGTGTTAGGCTTGACAAAGCTGTTCATGTACGAGTTTTCCTATGACAATATCAAACCGTTTTACAATGATTGGGTCAAAATGACACTGTCATGATGCTGATGAAAAGTAACACCATCACTGTGTACATAGACATGGAAGAACTAAGCTTCTTCAATGAATTTGATGTCAGCGATTATCCGAAAGCTCATTTGTTATTTAGTAATTAAAAAATAGATTGTTGTTGAGTTCAAAGACGAATTCTAAGGAAAACCAGTCGAAGGGTGTATGGACATGCGATCTAAACTATATTCAGCTGTAGTCGAACCACTCACCTTTGAAAAAGAAGAGAGCAAAATGAATCTCGCGTGTTGTTGTGCTGACAGATCTCAAACACGAAATGTACGTGGAATGTCCTCTAGACAGACGCAATTTTGCGCACACAGCAAAATATTACGGTGTCAAAAGCAAATAAGTTTTAGCCAATGCACGAAAGTGAGCTTCTCCCTGCTTGATACCCAATGACGGATACTCACCTACGGATTCATCACAACTTGTTGCAACAACTTGCAATTTCCCTCTCTGGGAGGCTTTGGTCTACTGGTGATGGTAGTGTGTTAGTTGTCTAGGAGTATCAATCCATTCCGAGGTAGCAAATTCATCGATGGACCATACCAGATCAGTAGCACTACATTGTCCCCTTACAACGCCACTGGTGTGTACTGTTACCGAACAAACGTGACTCAGAGTGGTTTCAGCGGTTCATGTCGTCTGTGCAATCGTTTTCTGATTTTGGACGGGGTCACCTATGACGAATAGCACCTTCTGGTTTTAATCCAACCGTGCGAGTGACTTTAGTATTCAGTGTTACTAAGAGTAGTGGAACTTGTGTTACCCATTCCTGAGACCGCTATGGCCTTATTAGAATATTCCGCATGTATTGATGTCCGAATTACCGTTCTGAAATAAAGCATTCTACAATAGCACGATAACGATGAATGGCCATTTGAGTGGGTTAGCATAATCTGTTGATGTCAGTGGCTCCACATCTTTGTACTTGCTGCCAACATCGATAATGGTTAACGCATACTTACAAACGTGCAATCGGCCTTGTCGATCACGGACACGAGGTGCTGCAGTAAGAACATATCATCCCGATGAATCTCATTTGGTCGTTTCAGCTGGTTAGTCTGGTTAACGTTTCCACGCAGGCATTACCTCTCCAATACCTTCTCGGACTCTAAAATATTTATTATAATGGCCGTCTCTTTGTATCCATTGTTTGCTTGTATTAATATTGTTTACTTTTAATAGGAACATTAAATGAGTGGTTCCTGCCCACGACAGGATTTGTACCCAAGTGCAATCTGTGCTTTTATACTTCCTCTGAAGACACATCTTACGATTCGTTCTTCAGCATCATGTCGTAAAGCTGATCATGAGCAAGAGAATTGATTCGTAATGTTACTGCAGGTTATAAAAATGCTACAGACATGTTACAGTCGCTACATACTGCAAGAGAAAACCTCGTGGCGAGCTTGAACAAACATTACTCGCTTGCCAGCGGTGATGGCTGAAATCAAAGAAGACGTCGAAGAGGCGCTTTTCCCCATCCATTAGAAAAAGCAACCAATATAAATAAATTTTAAGATAACCAGTATATACAAAATTTATGTAACCACCAGGCTAGTACCAGCGAATATATATCTATATCGTACTAACATTGAACAGCACTGTCTTAAATGGTATACAATGAGTAGACTGGGCAAAACAGATGAAGCAGTAGAGTTCCTATATGGCCTGAGTTTCAAAATCTTGCTACCCACTACTGAGTGAGAGGTGAGGAAAAGACTAAATCGTAATAGATACTTGAATACGAAACTTCATAGCGACTTTGAATGAGAGCTATATTCGAAAGCCTGGTCAAGTAGCTACGTCTGTTCTGGAGCAACCAATAGAGACGCCTTCTAGGAAACCACCCAAAACATATCGAAATAGACAGATGATGATTTCAAAAGTACGAACAATACAATATAATAAATAATATAGATTTATATTGTACTAGAATGTAGAGCATATATCCCCCCACCAGTGGAGTAACAATAATAAGAACAACATTTAAAAAGCGAACACTTATATGCAAGAGTGTGAAATGTGGTACAAAACATTTATTTCATCTCGTATGAATACAGTTGATGAAATCGCTGCTTCACCTGGACAATTACCAATTTTTCATTAAAAAGTTCGCCGCATTTATTTGAATTTCAACAGAGAAAAGCACGCTCTTTTGCACTTCCTGGGGTTGATTATAGGGGAGGATGTGCAGACAATTTTTGTACGAAGAGAAGGTTCACGTTTGTGTGTATGTTGTACAGTCCATATATTTAAGATTATATATACTGAGTTTTGTCGTACTTATAGCAAAGATTTTATATAATGCTGTACATAGCCTGAAATGATATAATGCTGTCTATATGCTACTGTAGTTAAGATTATGTGTTGTGCTGTCCTTAGAGCCAAGGGTTTACATATACAGTAAATATGTGTTGCGTAAATATTTCGTATAACCCTCTGGATCTGGGATAATATCGTTTGGTAATCTGGGGGTTTACATCTGGGTAGCAGCAGAAGGGGCGAATCGGACAACTTTTACAGGCATCTTTTTGGAAAACTGAGGCTTCCTCGAAAAGTAATCGGACAAGTGTCAATTTGGTAAACTAAGGTTTCCTCGAAGATGCCATGGTCGTTGTCGCCGCCCCCTCTGCTGCTATGCGTTAACCTGATATTTTATCAAGTCCGACACGATATCGAGTCCGAGGGTCTGATAAATTTATCGTTACAAATCCGTGTGGGATTGACTGAGCGTGACTAAAGAAATTTCTAAATTGATTATGATCCATATCACCGCAGCACCAAGTTTGCCAAATATTTCTAAGAGTATGAGTAGCAACTCCGTTAAACACACACAATAAATTGCAGTTATCTCTGATCACCTTCGGAATTTGTGTATACCGTTGAGTGACATATGTTTTTGTGTCTGCCTCTGGAAAATATCCTGGCAGGGTTTTTTGATTGTCTAACATGATATCGTCGTATACGACTAAATTGTTAATATCTCCATCAATATCATCAATGCTCGGTGCTTCATCGTTATCGGTTATAAATTCAATAATACCCTCGCCGGATTTTTCTACCGCGCTGTCATTAAAATCTTTTAACATTGTAACATCGCTGATCGTCTACACTAGCAGCTATCAAATACAACTTGTCCTATTTCATCCATCTCGTTATTAAATTAAGTAGCAGCTGTGTCTTGCCGGATCCAGATGGTCCGATTATAATCATTCTAATTGAATTCGGCAACATCGCATGATGTTTGATAGGTTCCCGTCGACGGGTAGCTGAATAATCAATTACATTCATGTTATTATATATAAATTATGGATTTATATTGTGTGAAGTGTAAGGCGCGTACTGGTACAAACGACTTGACGACGATTACAACTAAAAATAACCGATCAGCACTTTCTGGTAACTGTGTACAATGCAGTACAAAGAAATTTAGATTTGTTTTCCTTGAAAAATCAAAGAGTTTAAAAAAAACGAGGAGGTGATATTGGAGCCAAGTTAACTAAACTTCCAGGGACACCGTGGGCGAAGTATCCAGGAGAGAAACACCTTCCAGGATATAGTTACTGTGGACCCGGAACCAGACTCGATATCAGACTCGATGATCAAAACCAACCTCGACCGGGCGAAGAACCAATAAACGCCATTGATAAGGCGTGTCATGCTCATGATGTTGCTTATTAAAAGCAGTAATCTGCAACACAGACATCTCGCAGATGTAAAATTAATTCATGCGTTGAATTCTATCACTGATAAATCCTTCAAAGAAAAATTGGCTTCATGGCTAGTAAAATCGGCTATGAAAGGTAAATTGATGTTAGGTGCTGGTAATTAATAACAACATGCAATCTATTTATTATTCTCTGAGAGGATACTGGCGGGGCAAAGCAGCAATTGGTAAACTCGCTAGCGCCGCGAAGGTAAAATATACCACTGCTGCTAATTGGTTATCCAAACAGGCAATATGGCAAATTAACTACTCGCATTTTGATATGACCGTTCCCAATGAAGTTCATCAAGCTGATTTATTATTTCTGCCGCATGATGGTGTTTACAAGTATGCGTTAACCGTAGTTGATGTTGCGAGTCGATACAAAGAAGCAGAGCCATTAAAAACAAAGTCGGCCACTGAAGTAGCTTCTGCGTTTGAAAGGATTTATCGAAGAGGTCCTCTGCGTTGGCCAAATCTATTACAAGTTGATCCTGGCAAGGAATTTCAGGGTGCAGTGTTATCAACAATGAAACATCATAATGTCACCATCAGACGAGGGCATACTGCATTACATCGCGATCAGGCGATTGTTGAACTATTTAATCGTACACTTGCTGAACGGTTATTTGGATATCAATACGCGAAAGAATTTATTCAACATAAACGATCTCGTGAATAGGTCAAGAGATTACCAGGCGTAATTACCGCGCTGAATAATGAGGTTACTCGAACAATCAACATGAAACCTAACAATGCGATTAAAAAGAAGTATATATCTGTACAACCACAAAAAGATTTTCAAAAAGAACCAATTCTTGGTAATGTCACTGTAAGGTATTTATATGAACCAGGAGAGCTCAAAGGTGGTAAAAAAGGGCTACTGATCCTATTTGGAGTGTTACCGCGCATAAAATATCCGGTATAACACGATCCACGGGCAGACCAGCAATCTATAGATTGGATTCAACTGCTCCTCAGCGAGGATTTACTCGACAACAACTACAAGTGATACCCGAGGATACTCAATTACCACCGCGTGGTCTTAACTAGCACCTCTTCGTCTGTTACATTCAAGGCAAGTCAGCATCACATTATCTCTAGTATGACCTACGCTGCTATCTTTTCTGTCTACGGTAAATTGTCGAGGATCCGACCAACACCAACGCATTATACAATTGCAACTCGCACAGCGATTATTCTGTTGTTGTTTTAGTTTAATTATTAATTCAGCATCAATATTAAATTCTCTATTATTTTTTTTATCCTGTTGGTTATGACCAGATAGTTTTTTCTGATTATGTCCTTGACGTTGTCAGCGCTGACAATATCATTGATTGTAGTGTGATTATCATCTCCTGACTCTGTTAGGACAACTCTTCGAAGTTGATTTATTCTTCGTACTCTGGACACTGCGAGATAAACTAAATTCGACCACTCGATGTGATTATCCACTATCCAAACAATTGTATTGGATATAGTCAATCCCTGTGAAGAATGTATCGTCGCTGCGTATCCTAGCGTCCACGGGGATTTATCAGCGCGTAATGCATCTTCGACGACGCTGATATCAACCAACACAATATCATTTAACACTAAATTCTGCTTTTCACGCTGTCCTGGAATATCAACTTCAATATTCTGCTTTCGTGTATCCGAAGGCCTATAACACAAGGACACTGGAAGTGTTGCAAATTTTTCTTTATGTGTTTCAAATAACTTCATCTGAAGTGTGTCTCTGGCTATCTTTCTACTTGCGATTATCAAATCGTTTGGTCTCCACGCTTCCCAGAAATCATTCATACGAGTTTCCGAAATTATTTCACGCGCTATTTCACATTGAATTCTATCAGGTTGTAATCTGATTAGTTTTTTGAACTCGCGTAATTGTTCATCAAGCGCTCTATGATCGGTGTTAATTTCTTCATAATAGTCTACAAAATTCTTTAGCCAATCATGCGGGGATAAACCGACAAATGGTGGTGGTTGACCGTAATCGCCGCACATGACGACCTTTGTATTCCCGTGCAATAACCACTCGAGAAACTTTTGTAATACATCTAATGACACCGTGCATATCTCATCCCAAATTATGACGCCAGGGATAGATTTTTCACCCATTCGATCAGGAGTCCATTCGTCACCTTTCTATCGAAAGAAGCTATGATAAGTGCAAGCATTTACCCCTCGTTGTTTCTTCTCTCTGGCAAGTCTGTGTGTTGGTGTTAAGACAATCATGTTTGTGAAATCCGTAGGATTTTTCCTATGAAATAACTCAATCGCGCGAGTCGTCTTTCCTGACCCACCACAACCGTTTAAATAAACTGTTTTATATCTACATACAGGATCAGATATCGAAGGTGCGTTAGATAGTTCTGAACACTGATTGCTTTTCAAGTATTTATCTTCAATCGTAACATCTGCTGATTTGGAGTAATCACACGGTATTTCCTGCTTAATTCTCCAACACCCCCAACTCTCGTCGGAATTTGTGAATTCGGCCACTGCGTTTCTGTGTTTCATGTCTATGTAAAATGAATCAGTGGCGACTCTAACTGCGGTGTAAGGAAATCTATTTATCATCGAAAATAAATTAATAGAAGTATAAGACAGCATAGATGCTCTCAAATGTGTATACTAAAGACTGTGTCCATCGCTATAAGTAACAACTGTTCCCAATTTGGTCCCATCGGACAGGAAAGCGTCTTTACGATCGACATATATGCCCTTAGATGTTACATCCGCAATTATAAAATCGCATTCGACGCTATCCATAATCAACCGTGAAGAATATCGTCCATTGTCGTATTGACCACCTTGAGTGAACTTACCAATTATTCTTCTACCGAGATCATTTGCGTCCTTGTTTCTGATTTCATATAACAGTTTGGACCAATTCATGATATATTCTTCGTCGAGATCGGGAAATTGTTTTCGTTGTTCGCTGATTATACTATCTAGATCAGGTTGTGGCAACCAGACTTCAGTCTGTGCTCGATATGATATAATCACTTCACTGACAATCAGCGATATGAGCATGCTACAATCAATCATATAACGTAACAGCACTATTGGCATCCAGTGTTTCACAGACATATGTCTACCAATCCAGACATAACAACACGGATGAAGTCCTTTAGCCAATTCAAATGATACCACACGAGAGAACCCGGTTAAATCAAAATGTGGCAGTGGTCCATTAATCGCAACGCGGGCCATCTCATGAGTGGGATGTCCAAATCGTTTAAAGTACTTAGCGGTTTCTCCGTACCCGAGAAAACTCCCTGGGTAACACGCGACGATATCAACCGAAATAATATTTTTAGGGTTGTATTTTGTATTCCATAATCCGCCGTGGTTGTATTTGATGCAGGTTGATTTGATGTCTGTGAGAAATTCAGCTAGTGTTGGTTTCCAGGAGTTTCTTTTTCTCGCAAAATGAGACGCAACCGACGAAATTGTAAAGCAATTTGTTAGTAATTGTTCATCGTCGAAACTCTTCACGAAACTCATAGCTAGTTTTTTCATCTTGTCATGGAGTGCTTCGGTACGGTATAATTCTCCATTGGGTCTTACAAACTGATCAAATCCACTCTCGGGTTTTTCAGCACTGTGAAGTAACCACACTGACACCGGATCGTTTTTACTCAACTGGTAAATAGCATCGAACAATTTTTTCTCAGAGAATTCCGTGGAGAATTCTTCGAGTATATATTTTATTGTTCGTGTTCGCGGAAATATTGTTACCGTAGATGTCCATGCATGTTCGTTATGATCAATAATTTTGATTGGGGTTCCTTTTGATTTATATCTTGATTCGTGTAATATCTCACCGGTTATCGTCGCTACGGTTATTGGGAATCTTAATAATGTTTCTAATTTGGATATATCCTGAATTGATGCTCCATTCTTGTTAACTGTTAATTCCTATTCCTTTATTCTTTGGTGTCTTAGATCAGTCAATTTGTTCCCCCGGGATGCATTTGTGAAGTGTTCTAGTATTCGTTCTGCTACACAATTCATTCTTGACGAAGTCGATGACGAAGTCGATGATTAAGTCATCAATGACAGTTTCATGGGTTTTAGTTTTTCAACACTTGGTTTATCATTTAACAAATATATCCCATAAACAACTGCTGTTACAGGATAAGATCTTTCGTAGTACGGTCTGTCAATTCCAGTAAAAATTCCTGGTTTGGAATCTCGACTCACAACGACGGTTCTTTTATCCTTCAAGATTGGTTCAAATTTATCCCTGATAATCCAATCTCCAGTGTCTGAACGAATAATGACTTTTACTCTAAAAAAATACCTTTTCCGGGTAAGATGTGAGATTATCACTGCTGCTCGTTCGTCGTTCATGGTAGCATCAACGTTACCATGAATTCGAAATGTTGATCAACAATGAGATGCTCCATCGTGTTTGAATTCATTAAAACAGTCACTGATTTTACTTATCATGGTTCTATCACCTATTAGATTTTTTGGTGCTACGGAAACTCTATCGAGATTAAATCTAGCATTTTTCTAGGGTTTAATTTTCGATAATCTCTCGAACTCCTTCATGTTATAATTAAAACAAGTATTTAAATAGAGAATTTATTATATAATGAATCATTGAAAATGGCTTATGATTGGATTAGTAACCGTGTGTAACAAATCATGCAGAAAGGAGTTCTGTGGGTATCATATGCAAAGTTTTCGTCGAGGAAGCCTTGGTCCAATTCCATGTATAAGATGTGGGGTTGGTGTGAGAGGAATATCACAATTATGTCTCGGTTGTGGTGGTAACAGATGCAGAGAGTTGAAGCGTTACTATGATAAACGAACTAAGAATTCCATCAATAACTCTGACCCTGACAGTGACAAAGTTATAAGAACTCCTCAAGACTACATCGGAAGATTTCCAAGCAATGTAATAATTCAACCAAACAATGAATTAGACAAACAATAGTATAGTATATAAATGAATCAAGAATTCAGACCGCATCACCTGATTGCAAACTATGAGGCATCCCGTGATGGCATTATCAGAAACCGTAGACTGAAGAAACCAATTAGTTTTGACAATGGCATGGGATATTTAATGTTTAGCGCTGGTAAGAAGAAATATCTTAATCATCGTTTCGTGTATGAATGTCATAACGGATTGTTCAAAGATGGTCTTGTTATCAATCACATTGATACTAATCGAAGGAATAATTCTTTAGATAATCTAGAAGCTATTTCTCAAAGTGAAAACACCAAACGAGGTAGGACTGGCAATTGTAAAACAGTTGGGAAGAGACCTATAAGATCATTTAATACAGCAACTAACGAAGAAATTATATTTAAGTCTATGAATGAAGCCGGTAGATATTTCGGTATTTGTGAATCCTCAATATGGTTTGTAACAAAAGGAAAAACCCGATCAGCTTTTTCAAATCGTTTTAATAACAAAATTCGGTTTTCATATGCCTAATTATGTTTTGGCATTATTCTATATAGTATAAACGGAGATAACTCCTTTAGGTATGTTAACGGTCTATGAAATAGTTATCTCCCTTAGATTGTGTCACCGATTTTGATGCGGCTATCTTTTGATTGGCTGTTATAATTATCACGATTTTCAACTGAGATAATCAATTATCGGCTTTTATAGGAAAACGAATCAAGCAGGAACTATTTACAAACAGCTGTATTTTTTTTTTTAGTGTATTTTCAAAACATTTAGTCTTACTTGAATGCTGTTAATAATCATTATTAAAAACACAGCGGATATAGCGATCACACACCTTCATGTTCAACTTTCATCTATAACCAGTTTATATACTATATCGTCTGTGTTATAATTGGGCTTTAGCGTCGAAGCCCATATGCGACTAATTCACACAACCATGCACCGTTCGCGGTGTATGGATACTTTTGTATTCATACAACCCTGGATTTTGTCTGGTTGTATGAATTAGGTCCGTATGGATGTAGACCTGCCCGTCATCCCATCCCATCCCATCATTCATTTCATCCATCATTCGTTTCATTTCATCTCATCCATCACTCATTTCATTTCATTTCATCCCATCCCATCATTCATTGTAAATACCATCCCATTGTATATACCATTCCATCATTCATTGTATATACCATCCCATTGTATATACCATCCAATCATTCATTGTATTGTATATATGTAGACGCCCATTCCTCTAAGCATATCTTCCTTGGTTTCTAACTCGTTATTTGACTAGTTAGACTTATGAGGGGGAATAATGCTTTGTGGTGTATGATATGGACGTCGGAATAAACAGTAACGTAGATTTAGCTTTCCATCACATTTGGGTAATTATCGGCCAAAGAAACTGTCATAGGGTCTCATTTCAAAGAGAGAAAACCATTCATAATAAATATCATAAACTCACTTCATATAACCATTCGCCATTCATTGTAAATATCATAAAAAATACTGACTGTATATATCATAAACTCACTGTACATAACCATCTACCGTTCATTGTAAATATCATAAAAAATACTCACTATATATAACCATCTACCGTTCATTGTAAATATCATAACAAATACTCACTGTAATATATCTACCATTCATTGTTCAACCATCTACCGTTCATTGTATATACCATAAACAACTCTCAAAGAAAGAACCCTAACAGAGACACAAATGCCTAATAAGGAACCCAATGAATGAATAACCGCTTATCACGATTACTGTTTATTTTTGAAAAAATATATCAATGTATTTTTGTATTAGACATATATTATATAATTATATGACATATATTATATAATTATAATGAACTCTGAAGATATTAATGAAATTATAAATGAGATATCTAATCTAAAATCGTTAAAAATACATTGTCAGATGGTTTAGATTGTGATAAAATCATCTCTGATTATCAGGATATTTGTTTCGCTTCTATGCATAATAAATATGTATTACCAAAGAAATATTCTTTAGTAAAACAGATTCAGAATTCTCTCCGTGATACCCTTATACAATGTAACGATATTAATGTGTTTGTCCCGTTATTTACCATCGTAGAAAGAGTTAGAAGAGAACTAGGCCAACAATACGAGATTAAAAAGCAGGTTAATGCAAAAAATTGAAATATACGAGCATTGATAAATGAACAAAAACCGCTAGACCATGCATGAATTTCCTTGTTTTACTCACCGTTTATTGTATGACATGTATAACGCGTAGTAAAATTCTCGCTATGAATACATGTAAAAGATGTTGCATTCGCTATAAGCTTGCAAAGTAAAATTTGTACTGTAAATAACCATAACTGTTTAATCAATACTGGCTCAACACGGAAGTAAATTAACACGGCGAAAAACATTTCAGCGAGTGTTTTTTTATGTTATTTTTCATTGCCTATCTGAGTCTGGTTAAACATGAAAATCATTTTATGATGACAAAATCTCTTCGGGATTCAAATTGCTTTATTGTTTCAATAACGGTAAACGAAGCATTCCGCTATAAGCTTGTAACTGCAAGGTAAAATTATACTATAAATGACCATAGACTGCGATACAATGGGACAGATGTTGCCTTGGAAGGGCATGTACTCTCAATCAATACCGGCTTGCAACACTGGGTAAATTGACACGACGAAAAACATTTCAGTGAGTAGTTTTGTTTTGGTTATTTTTCATTGACATTTGTCGAGTTAAAACGTAAAATCTTTTTAAATGAATCAATTAGACTCTTTCCATTTGAAATTCTTTGGATTTTCATGTATGATGACAAAATCACTACATGAAAATCTCTTCGAGATTCAAATTGGAAGATTGTTTACGATTTCAATAATGGTAAATGAAGCATTAACCACTCGATCGGCGAGAGAGAGACTGGCGGCTATCAAAAAATATATACCCGTCCGTGATTCTGTCAGGAGTAAACTACAAAATCGGCAGTCTTCATACTGACCTTTCCGTGGGATCTGAACAGGTATTTCAACCTGTTGCTATAGCAGCAAAGGAAGCAGCAAGGGATAATATCAGCCACTGAGCGAGCTATATGGGGGATGTTCCCAAGGACGAACCAAGAAAAGAAAAGCCTCTTATTGGTGAACTTGAAAAAATAGCACGAAGATCCAAACAACCAAAAAAGTCTTTAAAAACACTTCCTAGTGATATAATAACCGCTGTAAAACAACAAGAACAACAAGAACGAGAACTTCAACAAGAACAAGAACAACAAGAGCGAGAACTTCTCGAAGAACTTGAAGAAGAACTTGCTAGTAGACCACCACTTATCCCACCACCTGAACAACTTGAACAACAAGGTTCTGTTGCAATAGAAGAATATCCACCTGAAAAGATATTTACTGATAATGCGTTATCTGAAATTAGAAAAATCGAATCAGACTCTGAATTAATTAAATTTACTAAAGACAATTTAAAAAAAAATATAAGAGATAATTATTTAAAAGACGACAAGTCTAGAAAATTTATAAAAAACATAGACACCTGGGCGAATAAAGTGTTTTTAACAAACCGCGGTAAAACTAGAATCACAAAAGATATAAGTCCTGATTTTAATGTTTTTCTAGCTGCAGTAAAGAGTGGCCCACTACCACCAGAGTATACAGAAGACCCAATCCCAGGTGAAATTCAAATAATGGCAGAAGCTGATTCTGAAAAAGGTGCAACTGGTATAATTAAAAAATCCAAGAGGGATTTCATGTAGTGGTCTAATTCAATGTCCTGGTAATATTCTCGGTGATATAGCACGATTAGAGGTTCTCATCGGAGGAAAACGAGCCGGAAATAACTCACCAGAAATAATTAATGAAGCAGCTGATATCTGCATGCGGTTATTTCAAGGTGGTATCATGAACATTGCAACATATCGAGACTTCATTGATGAGTTAGTGGAAAATCATACGGGTCGCCATGGTTAGTGATTAATCACCATGACTGAAAATCCTTTGGATTGGAAATCATTTCCACATTAGATAAATACCATTTAAATAGGATGATCATACACTACAACCATGACAAACCAACCAGCGTCTACGTAGTAAACTCGCGGTTTCCAGTTTATAGAGAGTACTATGGTGATGATCTCGGTAATATCATTGCAGGGTTATTTGCAAGAATGGCTCCAAAAGTAGCGCCGCTAGCAAAACAGTTATCGATGAAAGCCATTGATGTTATTCGTGATAAGGGTATTAGCGCTGTTGAAGATGTTGCCGGAAAAGCATTTTCGGCCGATCGGGATAAACTAACAGCGCTAGTTCGACGGCGAAAGAAACCAGGACCGTTACCATCTACAGCGGAAATGCCCGCGAGTGTTAGTAAAATAGTAAATAACGCAGTGGATCAAAAATTAGCGTCGCTGATGACTAACGCCCAAGATAACATAACCGCAAATATGATAGCGGGAAGTGGTTTCAAAAAACCACGACGACGTCGATGATTTAGACGCTGATAAATCAAAGTGATATATATAATGTTCAAACGGTCACCTGATCCAGCGTTTGATAAGGAAGCCCAAGTGCGCAAGGATGATTCGGTACGTGATTATCAATTTTATGCTTATCACGCAATACAATCAGATCTGCGATCGCGAATAGAACTTCAAGTTCATGATACCAGTAAATACTTTTTGCCTTGTGAAGCATTTATCGAAGTACAAGGAGAACTTGTAACAGATGTAGCAGCTCATGCACCATACGCAGATGACCCACTTGTCCGAGTGGGTTTTGTCAATAATGGGATCATGGCGTTATTTACTAGCGCTAGATATCTCATAGATGGAAAAGAAATTGAAACCATTGAGAATGATGTTGATGTTGCTACAACAATAATAGGGTTAGCAAGATATTCTGACGATTATACAAGATCGGCGGGTCCATCTATGATGTTCGCTAAGGATATTACTGATCATCCTAATCACTCTCCGTATATGAAAATACAGATACCACAAAACACTGCATCTAATCCACAACCCGATACTTATGAACACCGAGCAAGACCAGGAGCTGCGTTTGATATTGTCGGAAGTGCTAATCCCGATTACAATTTAGGATTTGCAACACGCAAAGCAGTGCTACAAGAAGAGCGTCGACGATTCTCATGCGAGATTCCACTGCATCATATATTTGGATTCTGCAGAAATGTCCGAAAAGTCATCTATGGAGCAAAGCATACGGTAGTACTCGTGCGAAAGGGTACTGATCATGGTACAATTTGGCGAGGTGCTGATGTTGCTGCTGGTAAAGTTAGATTATCAAAACTATCACTGGATGCCAGTGTTGACTCCATTAATCACCACAGAGGGGAAATTACTATCATTTATGGACCATGGAGGAAAATCGTTGTTAAGTTGATTATCAGTGTCCACGGATACTATAGATTCTGATATTACTGGTACATTTACATGGCACTTGGCAGCGCGACAAGGTATTTCAGCTCCACGTCATATATTTGTTGTGCTACAAGATAAAACGCGATTAGACAATCAAGAACGTAGCCATATGATATTTGATAAATTAGACGTTAAAGAAGTCTCGCTGAGAATAAACGGCCAACAGGAACCATCCGAGGATATACAACTTGATTACGAGATCAATCATATTGCACGCGTGTATCATCGGTTGTTGACATTTATGGCGCGCGATCAAAATGTTGATACTGGTCTACAAATATCACAGTCGGATTTTAAAAGCCTATATCCGATTTATTACTTTTCGCTGGAACATCTTGATTTAACAAGACAATCCGTCGTTGATATATACTTTAGAGCTCGTGTAGAAATC